>JAJSRV010000017.1:266664-703020 GCA_021527715.1 Neoseiulus cucumeris
CAAAGTTTTCGAGTTACAGGTCGATCTTTGCTGGTTGTGCGAGGGAAAAACAGGGAATTCGACCCCCATTTCTTCCTCGTTTTTTTGACAGTTTGGTTCGCCAAATCTCACTATCGTGAGGAAAAAATTTGAAACCAATGGGCACTTTTTCCTGGAAGGTTACTCTATCCAACGCCACCGGTTTCAGCTCGCTATCGATTCTCGTCGAGATTTGCGAGCAAAATCAAATCGAGGGAAAAAAAAAGTCAAAGTTTTCACTAAATCTGCTCTCAAAATCTCCGCTGAGGAGCTAGAGACGCAAATGAAACGGGAAATTGTAGCTGAGAGGGCCAGCTTTCGAGCAAAAAAAAATTTTTTAGAATCGGACCTCATTTCGAAGAGTTATGACCAAAAAAACATGAGGGAAAATCATTCCCTACCTATTTTGACCACCCTGTATAACAGAAAGTCAAAGTGCTCGTCGTAGTATTTGACAGCGTCCAACAAGGTGCCCTCCCTGGTGACGACTGGTTTGGGTGGATCCGGAATGCCCAGTTTCTCCTTGAACAATGCCAATCTTAAACGCGACTTCCTGGAGGTAGCTTTCATGTTCGCTACAAGGCTATCAACAGTCGGGAACATACTTAGCGCGAGCCCTGCAACTCGATGCAGACCATGGGCCACGCAAGTCACGTGTATCATCTTAGGGAACTGAGGTCTTCGCTGCCTTCACCATGTATCTTGCAGGGTCCGTTACCAGCAGGAGTACGCGCTCGTAGAAGACTTCCCCATTCCATAGTATCTTCATTGCAGTGACAAAAGCTTGAGCTATCGTTGAAGCATTGGTTTTCTCGAAGTGTTCGCAGCTCAGAAGGTAGCTCTCTGAGTTTCTGTCCACATTTGGCGCACCAACAACCACGTTGGCTACGTAGTTCCCGGCAGCATCAGTTGCTTCGTCATTAGAAATCCATACTGTCGATTTCCTGATCTTGCGACGTATTTCTTTCAGCGTTTGCTCGAAAACCACTCGGTACGTAATATTCACGCAACGTGGATTCATTTTGAACCTTCTTCGATGTTTCGATCTCGAGAAACCCCTTGAAAACTGGATGCCTCGGTTTTGTAGAACGGTATATCGGCGGCCATGAATGCTGTGCACAACCAACTCGAAAACGCGCTCCTCGGACCGGAGTCGGTGACCGCATTCAGCAGTTGCTGCTCACCCGATGTACTTCCTCGAACCCGGCGACGTTTGAGGGCTTCCTCATGCAGTGTTGTTTTCACAGTTGATCGAGCGCAAACTTCTTGGCTCCCGAGAATGCTTTGGAGCAAATCTAGCAGAATACAACCTCGTCATCGTACGCAGATTTCAACTCCGAACGCTTCGGCTACCGGCTTCGAATCGAGCCTTTCTGTAACTCAGGTGCCACGACGAAAACGTAACGGTGAAGGTGCGACGAAAGTTGGCTCCCTCTATGGAGTTTCACGACGTGTATGTCAGATCGGAGGGTGTACAACGACTCTTGATCACGCTTGCTCTCAAGAGAAACCACCGAGCATCAAGTTCAAATTCAATCTGAGCGAGTCCAGAATGACAAGATTTTCCGTTGCATATCGGATAGGAAATCCTTAAAATATGCGCATATGCACTTATTTATGCATCTGCGTAGTTCTGGTTGCCCTACTCATGACGAAACCGTGGTGGAATGGGTGTATTTCGAATTGAGAAGCAAAGTCGAGTGTTGTTCCGATGCACTCAATGCCAGAACAACGAAATTCCTATCGTTTACTTTCACTCCAATCAAATCAGGTTGACACGGTCGATGGAAATAGTGCGTCCGAATCCCCGGAATCTGAAGCAACCTCCAAATGGAACCTACCCCCGCTCAAAACAAAAATTCCATGGAATGCTTGTAAGAATCATTCCCACACCGATAATAATGAATCATTTGCGTCGTACGTTCAGCATCGTTATCGACCTCGAACCAAGAACCTTCACGAAGATCTCGGCCATGTTCTGGATCGCGTCTTCAGAAGGGTCGCAACTCTGAAAAATCAGGGCGGCTTTTCTTATCCGGAGTGTGTTTTGAACAACTTATCTGATTCTTCCGACCCGTGATCGCTCATTCATAGCTTGAAAGCAACGAGGCGAGTTTGACAAGGACTAATTTCGAGACGCTGCAGAGCGAAAACTGTGCAGGAAAAGTTATGGACTCCGGAAGCTCAGGCGGTGCACAAAGTGCGAGCTCATCTGGATGGGTTCCGACCTTTTCACCGCCGGCCACGTACGCGTGTCCGTCCCCTTCCACGAATCCTCACGTGGATCTTTACCTTACTCCTTACTCGGCTCCTGCGTCATTTAGGCGGAGAAGGGGACGTAAAGGGCTGAAAACTGGAGCTTTCGTTCTGAAGGTTCTATTCGTGGTATTTGTCTCCGTAGTGGTCATCATCATCGTCTTTATCGGGTTCAGCATAATGAGACCGGGTGAGAAAGGCGCCGTGAAGTTCGTTTGCAGCAGTACGCATGAGCCTGATGGCGATGGGAGAAAAATCGTTGGGTTGAGGCTGTGTGCCCAATGGAATCATAGATTTTGCGCAAGATTTAGGGGCATTTGGTTCTGTGGACTGCGCCAAGCCAGTCTCATCGATTTCTAGAAGTTTTGCGAGAGGTTGTCAGAAGACCTTGTCTATTGTCATTAAATCCCATGGGGACAAAGTTCCGCCTCAACATCCAGCTCATGAGGAACAGGGTTCCACCTTCGCCGGGCCAGTTCTGTCGCCACGCTCACTCTTGTTCCGAGTGGCGTACTACGAGGATTTCACACATTTGACGGCATTTTTTCCTCCGCAGTGGCTCAAATGGAAAAGTCAGGGGATGGAGGTCTCTCGGCATGGATGACGGCTATTAGTATTGCCGTGAACGCTGCTATCGCAATTGGTTAGGTTTCAAATTTTGAGAATAAATCCTATGAGGGAAGGTGCCCCATTACGGGACAAAACAGTATTTGTGAAACCGCTACTGTGCATGCGAGTGAAACGGTAGTTGTAACTTGAAACCATATTTCGATTCCCTGTTCATCAGTAGCGTAGCAAAAGGGGAGGGAGGGGTGCGGTTCGCACCAGGCGGCTCATCCCGAGGGGCGGCATCCTGCGTTCCGAGGGACTTTTATCTCTGTTTTTTGGTTGTCGCTCCTACTTGGTGAGGGTGGAAAGGGCGGCATTTTCTAATTTTTCAAAATAAATTCGGACTCCAAACCGGGCGACACAGAGTCCTGCTACTCCGCTGCTGTTTATGGTTCAGGGCTACACGCCATCTCCCGATATCTTTCTTTCTGGGAAAGCGGGCTAGGCAGGTTACGCTGGCCCTCCGAGCAAACGGTCTCAACGGCTTGGTCAACAGAACAAAGGCGAAGCCGGCAGTTGAAAATGCAGCGGCGCTCGCGACTTGGAATTGCGAGAACACAAAGGTAATGAGTCTCCTGGCGGGAGCCCTTCAGCGAAGTGATTCTCACCTGCATATCGGCTCAGGATATCTCGTTGAATCTGTGTTCTCGTTTCGAGAGAAGCTCTCTACAGCGTTTGGAATCTCTCATCGAGCAGTTCTTCAAGATCGAAAGAGACGACAGCGATGACATGGCTACGCACTAAACTTCAGAAAGTTCTCGACGATCTGAACAACGAGTACGAGAAGCAAGAGGAGCATCACCTGTCCGAAAGGATCCTGGTAGGAAGAATCTTGTCATTGACAAGTTGTCAACCCTGGGGAAAACATTCAACTCTTTCAAAGACGTTTGGGAGAACATTCCTCCAAAAGAGCGCACCGTGAACCATCTCATCGAAAAGTTGTGCAACATGGAAAGAAGAGACACGAAGCCGGGAGAGCAAGCATCCGCCGTGAGGAACCAGAAGCGCCCGAGGACCGAACCCGACCGCATCAAAAGTAAAAGAATAAATGTTATCCCTGCAGAATCTGTCATAAGCTCAGACACTGGGCAAAGGAGTGCACCTCGGGAAGAGAGAAAGAGAACACCGGATTAGTGGCGGGTGTCTAAAATGCTTTGGAGGACAGACCGTTTTCCGAACACTGGATCTGCGACGGCGGCGCATCGGTGCACATGACCGCTAGAAGGGACTACTTTTCGGGTCTTCGCGTGTTCGGCACACCGAAGCGTGTTCATCTCGGGAAAAAGGGTCACTTCATTGAGGTTCTCGGCGAAGGTAACATTGAGATTCAGGTATCTCGCGCTGGCGAGTGGCACGAAGCTGAGCTTCTAGACGTTTGGTATGTTCCAGCCGCGAGTGAAAATCTTTTCTCAGTCAATATGGCGGCTCGAAGAGGTTTCAACACTCTAATCACCGAAAGCTCCATCTTTGTACAGTCAGCCAAGGATGGGAAAACAAAGGCGGAGGGGAGAGAACTAAACGGCCTCTACGTGATGAATATGAGAGTAAGATTCACCCCAGCTCCCCAGGTCAATCTCGCCAGGCAAGTTGATCAACTCCAGTTATTTCACGAGCTGTCATCAGAATAAACGTCATGTGAGAGATTTTCTGAGCCGTCTGGGAATCAAACTTCCGACAACATCCGACACATTCTGTGACGGCTGTGCAATCGGCAAGATGCATCGACTGCCGTTCCACACCAGACCACCTCAGTCGTCGACAGTAGGCGGGCTGATCCATGCGGATGTCGCGGGTCCTATGTCGGTGCCATCGCTCGGATAAGCGAAGTACTCCGCATGCTTCAAAGATGATTTCAGTAAATTCCGGCGTGTGTTCTTCATGAGGAGGAAGAGTGAGGTCTGCGACTGCCTAGAGACGTTCCTTAGCGAGGCAAGGACAAATGGTCATGTCGTGAAGCGATTTCGCTGCGATGGGGGTAGCGAGTTTCATAACGGAGACGTGTTGCGATTGCTCGACAAAAACGGCATACGGATGAATATAGCTCCAGCATACACTCCGCAGGCTAACGGTACGGCGGAAAGCGAAAACCGCGCGATCGTCGAGGAGGCACGGTCGATGAAGAACTCTACAGGGTTGACCAAGCGACTCTGGGCTGAGTCGTGCAACACGGCGGTGTATCTTCTCAATCTCGCAGGCAGGTCTTCGGATGGTGATAGAACGCCGTACGAATCGTGGTTCGGACAGAGACTCCACTGCGTCAACCATTCGAGGATTTTTTGCACAGAATGTTGGACGCTCGCGGATGAAAAATTTCGAAAGAAGTTTGACGACAAGGGCATCAAAGGTTACGAGGTTGGTTACATCAACGATGTGGATGGCTACAGAGTGTGGAATCCATCAAGACAACGAGTGATTAGCTCTCGTCATGTCTGGTTCAAAAAAGAGGTTACCTGTGATTAACGATGTGGTTCTCCGTCGATGGTTATCAAGTCGGGGCACGAAGAGAGCAGGGAGGCCGAAGTCTCGGGGCAAGGTCATGAGGAGAGTGATTCCATCAGGCCATCCAGCGATCGAATGCTAGATGGGTCTTTGACCGAACAAGGGTCTACAGAGGAATTCCAGGATGCCGTTGATCAAGAAGAACAGGTGGAGATCGACCAGAACAACGTCGAGCAGATAACAGAAAATGGCGTGGAGCAGTTGGAAACGCCTGAGGACGAAAGACGTCGCAGTTCTCGCGACAGAAAACTGCCGGGCTGGATCCAAGGTGGCGACTTCATAATGCTGTCGTTATCTCCTTCAACCTACAGGGAAGCGATGGAGAGCGACGATCGACATAGGTGGCATCAGGCGATGATCGAGGAGTTAGAGTCCATCCGGGAAATTGATACCTGGGAATTTGTGAAGAGGCCAGAAAAGACCGAGTGCTGCAGAATCGTTGGGTATAAAGAGTGGAGGAAAGACTTTCTGGTGAGACCTTGAGATCTCGTGGCGAAGGGATATGTACAAAAATCCGGGATCGACTTCGACGAGACCTCGTCGGTACTCGCTCGGCACTCAACCGCGCGCCTCTTACTCGCGATCGCGGCACGCAGAGGTATGTGCACGCAGTAATTCGATGCTAAAATCGCTTTTCTGTACGGTTTACTTTAGGGGGAAGTATTTTTGAAACAGCCAGAGGGTTTTGCCAATGACTCAGGTCGAGTCTGCAGGCTCAAGCTGGGCCTCTACGGGCTCAGGCAATCACCCCGATGTTGGAACCTTCGTTTCGTCCGATTCATGAAGGAGAACAGGTTCGAGGTCAGTAACGCCGATCCGTGTATATTTCACCGACGACAAGACGGAAAGGCCACGTTCGTTGCGTACCGAATGGAGAGGCAGTCGGCTGTCTCCTTCATCTTTCGGCGGCATCGCGTCCGGACATCGCCTATGTTGTAAGCGAGGCGGCACGATTCGTTGAAAAGCCCACATTGGCGGATCGGAATCCGATACGACGTATATTCAGGTATCTCAGAGGGACGGTCGGTCACGAGATCGTTTACGATTCCCGCAGGCTTCTGGAAGTCTACACAGATGCCGACTTTGCCGGCGACCACAGCTCACGTCGATAGACCAGTGGTCTGGTTACACCGTACGGGGGAGGAGCTATTCCAGGAGAAGTCTACTTCAACGATCTACGGCTCTGTCAACGGTTACTCGGAGAATTAGTTAACGATGTCATCAGAGTAACGTTGTTCGTAGATAATGCGGGTGCGGTGAAGCTCCCGAAAAACCCAGAGTTTCATAAGAGATCAAAACATATAGAAGTTCGTAACTTATTTGTTAGAGAGAAGTTTCTGGAGGGTTCATTGGATGTACAGCACGAAGAAGGCAAAAAGCACCCATCGGATCTTTTTACGAAAGTTTTAGACCGAGTTAGATTCGAGTATTTGTGTGGACTGATAGGACTCAGATCCACTTTTGGAGGAAGTATTGAAACGATTGGAAAATTTTGTGCATCTGAATGTAGAGGTGTACTGAGCAACAGAGTTTCGAATAATAGCGCTTGAACTAGATCGCAATGTAGCGTCCACAAGCACCGTTAATAAAACAGTGTCCAGTGCGAATCTCTGTCGAAAAGCGTGTCGTGATTTGCTTTCTCAATTTTTCTGCTTGCAGGACATGATTTGCGAAAACTTCAAGATCCCCGGCAGCGTCGAGTCGCGCTGAGCCCGGTCCCCTAGCAAATCTGGGGGACAATCTTGGAAATCATAGTGTCCCATTCGGCAGAAACTTTCGCGATGACGCTCGCTATGATAGGAGCGACGAGAGCGTCATGATCGAGGACGATCTCTCGGCGGCTTCAACTGGTGCTTGGGTTCCGGCTTTTTGATGGGTCACTTGAGGTTTCGAAAGAAATTGAAGCACCTGGCTGCAATCCTCCTTCTTGCGAACCAAGGCGACCACTGCCGCTTCTCCATCCACCTCCTGCAGTCGGCACAAGTGCTTCCCCGGGAAGAAGATGAAAAGACTCCTCGACTACGTGATCCAAGCCAGCGACGACTTCCCCAATGGAACGATCCCGGGCCGCCTTGGCGTAGACAGCGTGGACCGGACACCTCGAGTCGTTTGACGGATGTGCACCCTTGCAATTGATGCATCGGGCCTTTGCGGTGCACTGCCAACTAGGCATTCCAAATAACCGCATTTTCCAAAACGCGGTTTTCGGCGGATCGAAATTTTTCATTCAAATTAACTTATTTCGGAACGCCTTTCTTAATATGAAAATCGCGTCAAGGGTGGTAGGGTTCAGACTCCCGCGATGCTCCCCCAGAAGTAGCTTCACAATGCTCAAATCCTGCTCTGAACGGACTGAAGTGGGAGGTATACTTGAGAGGATCTTCCGGCTCAGCTCTAAAAGTGCGCCCTCCCGTCCGCCTTTCTTGTAAAAAGCGAACCCCCTCAGCCACTTGTCCTTGGTGGAATAGTCGGATTCGGTGTGAGGGGTTGCGGGCGCTGTCTGAAGGGTGAAGATTGTGTCTCACGTGAGCTCCATCTGAGGAGAGAATACAGGATGTCTCATGTCGTTTGGAATGTGTACTGATCGCCTTCCAGAAATTCTTGATTGTCTGAAGAAAACTCATCTCTGAGGGTTCTTCATCGATGCTCTGCGAGCGATGAGGATCATTTTCTTCAAGAAGCCGTGCGAGAACATCGATAATCTCCTTCGTCGATGGCTTTTTTTGATGACTATTGGGGGATTGAATGATTTCCGCAATGAATAATGATTGATGAGTGGGACGTGGATAGACATTAATGCACTCCTTGAACCGATCTATTGTTTTTTTTTCATCCAGCGCGCGATTTCGGCAAACAGATTGGAGGATAGAAATCGCGGTTAATTTACCGACAACCGCAAAAAAATTTGCGGTTATCCGCGGTTATTAACCACAAATTTTGTGCGGTTTCCGGCACCGAAATCCGGAATTCGGCTGCACCGAAAAACCGCCCTGCACGAGTAACTTGATGGGAAACCACAGAAGATAAATGGTGTTCAGATATACCGGGAATCCTCTCACGAGGTTTTCCGGCCGCGCTTTGACTTGTTGTCAAAGTCGACACTGGCCGTCAGGGGGCGCAGAACGGCGGTTATCACCCGCAATATCTTGCGGTTATTTATTCGCAAAAGCATGCGGTGCTTGCGGTGTTTGAGCCGCGGTTAATAACCGCTGGGAGGTTCAGCTTCTGCCACGACAGATCTGACATCATTGAAGGTTTTGAGAAAATCGTCCGCCTGAAATCTCTTTCCGTCCTCGGTCGGGGCGAATTCTACCTCGAAACCGAATTCTATCAGTTTCTCCATCTTTTGACGCATCCTGCGAACTCTCCTGAAGCTCGGGCAGAGGTACACTCGGCTCCCTAGATTTCTTCTTACGGGAAGGCTTGGAGCCGCGCGATAGGCTACTCGTACTCTCCCGTCGTCGCTTCAAACGCTCCTCCTCGAGCATTCCGACATCAGCAAGCACATCGACCGGCGGCACTCCTCTCCCGTCTTCGGCCGCTGCGCCCGGAATCTCCGACGCGGCGGTGTTTGGAAGAGCTGACATCTACAACTCACCCGACCTCTGACTTCCGAGATATTAAAATACTCAGGAAATCACTCAGGCACCGATGAAAACGAAGCTGAAACACAGTCGATGCTCGGGGAGATCGGATGGAGATTGCACATGATTCGCATCACTGAACGTAGTTTTCTCAGCAATGTGACCCCCTTTTCACGGAGCGATGTGAAACTCGTCCGCACCGCGCGATAGATAGATAGATAATTGATATGGATAGCAGACACGGGCCAATTTGCCTCCTTTGCTATCCCCTTGGGTACGTAACTGTGTGTGTAAGTCCATCGGATCGTTCCTAACTGGTTTTCACGCGAAAGCGTCTTTGTTGAGGAGACCGAATAATCGTACTTCATGATGCATATTGAGGTAACTGGTCTCGTAACACCGTGAAATAGCATCGTGGTTGAACTGGTCATGCTCCGGTTTTCTCGAAAACACGGTAGACACCCAGGAGATTTGGCGTTCCAATTTCTGTGACGGTCGGATATCGGGAGCTGAAATTCGAGAAATCCGCAGCTATAATATGGTTTTCAGCAAACTGACAACGAGCATCGCTACAAGCGTGGTAGCCCTACCGTATGCCGTTGTTCTCTGGATGATTCACCGGAAAGTGACCGAATTCCAGCGCCATGCGAGAACTATCCGACTACCGACTACACACCGGACATTGGGTTGTCACCAAATCGTGGGCCCTCAGGTCATGAATTTAATCATGACAAAACCGCGGTGGAGAGGGCGTATTTCAAATCGAGAACCAAAATCGAGTGTTGTTTCAATGCACTCAATGCCAGAACAACGAAATTCAGATCGTTCAGTTTCATTCCGATCTAATCAAGTTGACACGGTTGATGGAAGTAGTGCGTCCGAAGCCCCGGAATCTGAAGAAACCTTCAAATGGAACCTAACCCCGCACAAGACAAAGATTCCATGGAATGCTTCTAAGAATCGTTCCCACACCGATATTGAACCATTTGCATCGTACGTTCAGCGTCCTTATCGAGCCCGAACCAAGAACCTTTACGAAGATCTCGGCCATGTTCTGGATGGCGGTTTCAGAAGGGTCGCGGCTTTCAAAGATCGGGGCCGCACTTCTCATCCGTATTGTGTTTTGGACAACTTCTTTGATTCTTTCAACCCGTGATCGCTCCTTCATAGCTTGAAGGCAACGAGGCGAGTTTGACAAGGACTAATTTAAAGAGGCTGCAGAGCGGAAACTGTGCAGGAAAGGACATGGACTCCGGAAGTTCGGACGATACACAAAGTGCGAGCTCATCTGAATCGGTTCCGATCTTCATGCCTCCGCCAGCTGCGTACGCATATCCGCCCCCTCCCGCGAATCCTTACATGAACCTTAATCCTTAATCGGCTCCTGTGTCGTTTAGGCGGAGAACAAGACGTAAAGAGCCGAGTACTGGAGCTTTCGTTGTGAAGGTTATATTCGTGGTACTTGGCTTCGTGGTGGTCATCGTCCTCGTCTTTATCGGGTTCAGTCTAATCAGACCGGGTGAGAAAGGCGCCGTGAAGTTCGTTTGCAGCAGTACGCATGAGCCTAATGGCGATGGGAAAAAATTCGTCGGCTTGAGGCTGTGTGCCCAATGGAATCATAGATTTTGCGCAAGATTTAGGGGCATTTGGTTCTGTGGACTGCGCCAAGCCAGTCTCATCGATTTCTAGAAGTTTTGCGAGCAGGTGTCAGACGACCTTGCCACTTGTCATTTTCTCCCATGGGGGAAAAGCTGCGCCTCAACATCCAGCTCATGAGGAACAGGGTTTTACCTTTGCAAGGCCAGTTCTGTCGCCACGCTCACTCTTGTTCCGAGTGGTGTACCACGAGGATTTCACACATTTGACGGCATTTTTTCCTCCGCAGCACCTGATCCGGAAAAGACAGAGGGCGGAGGTTCAATGGCATGGTTGACGGCGATTTCTATTGCCGTGAAAGCTGCTTTAGCATTTGGTTAGGTTTCAAATTTTGAGAATAAATCAGATGAGGGAAGGTGCCCCATTACGGGATGAAACAGTATTTGTGAAACCGCTACTGTGCATGCGAGTGAAATGGTAGTTGTAACTTGAAACCATATTTCGATTCTGTGTTCACGGTTCAGGGCTACACGCAGGGACGTATCTAGGCTATGTGCCGCCCGGGGCGGAAACCCTGAAATTTTGAAAAATGCTGCCCCTGCGCCTGCTCCGAGGTGAAAACGGTGAAAAAAAGACCCAGGGCAGTTTGGCCGGAGGCCAAACTGTAGGGAGGCGGAGGACTCCAGGCCGAGAGAAGAAAGAGCGATAAACAGTCGCAAGTTCTTTATTCAGAAAGGTTGACGGCATAGGCGGCTCTTCGGTGAAGTTAGATGCGGGGGGGCAGGGAACGGACCACGTCCGTAACGATGAGCTCTTGTCTGTAGTCGCCCTATGAAATGACATCATCGAAGTGGTGAAATAGGAATGGAAAGGATAGATGAAAATGGTAATATTTAGGTACCTGATATTGTTTTCTTCGATATGAAAAGCAGAGTCGGAATTTTTTATCAAGTGCGGCGGTGAATACGTTGGTGAACTCAGTTGGGTTGTCTTTGACGGACACCAGGTCAGCCGTGCTACGTCCAAGAATCTTTTCGGCGTGCTAAATAACTGATGTGAGCGATTGTTTCGATTGGTGATATATATCTTGAGAAAATCAGATCTATACATGTTTGTGATCTGGTAGTTGACGTTGTCGGGTCATTTACCAAGCGGTTAGACATAGAATCGACGATCTCATAAGAATTTCATCGGTGGTGACATCCAGGAGATGTGCTTGGAGACTTTGAACATTGAAATTGAGAACGGCGGTGGGGATGGTCTCGAGTTTGGTTAGCAGATGGTGATCTAGAGTCATGAATTTATGGCGTTCAAGACGAGTGATTTCGTTTCTTAATTTCAGAATTTCTGGGGATCTTGACGGGTTAGCGTGATGAAAAGAGAAATCATTTGTCTCGTTGGTCAAGTATAAACCTTCAAGACTTCGCACTCTAGACACTCGCTGTCGTTGATTCAGTAATATAGGTCCATTCAAGAGCATATCGCGGAACGTTGTGAATGATCGCAATTTCGGTCGGTTCTTCGGAGCAGGCGGTTGCCCTGACTCATTATTGCCTACCGGAATTATTTCTGATATAAATTAATTATTTCTCCAGTGAATCTATATTTTATCCTCCAAGTCAAGCATCGTTTTCTCAACCCACAAATGACAGTCGTTTCGCACTGTGTTTGTTCCCGCTCCCGTTTCTTCTGACGGCATTTCGCTGCTCTCTCTGCTCCCGTCAACGGTGCTTTCCTCGATGGATTTTTTCTAGTGGTTCTTTTCTCTGCCTGGCATTTCGTTCTGTGTTCAACCGTCACTAACGGTCTTATCTCCATACAAATGCTTATTGTTTCATCTCCTAATTGTTCCAGTTTTCGTTTCTTCTGCCGACACTTCGTTGCTCTCTCCGCTCCCGTCAACGGTACTTTTTTCAATGATCTTTCCGTGGTATTTTGTTTCCTCCGTCGACATTTTGCTGTTCTTTCGCTCCCCGGCACCGGTGTCTTTCTCCCCGAAGAATCCCCCTTTTCGCGTTTTTTCTCACGCCACCTCGCTACCCGTGCAGCTCCCGACAACGGAGCTGCCTTCAGTTGTTCAACCCCGTCCTTCGGTCGACTTTTCCCGACTTCCCCAGTACTCGTCTCGACGTCTCGTTTCTCCATACAACATCTAGTCATACGTTCCGTCCCTGTAACCTCTCCTATCGCGTTTTCAACCACTCGCGAGACCCTCTTTTTTTTTTTTGGCTTCTCGTTGTCTGACATTCCTGACATGCTCTTGAGATTGCTCTTCCAAGCCGTCTTCGTTATCACTCTGAATTCATCATCTCCGGTCTTGAATCGATACTTCCCCAGACTCTCCATGACCTGCTCCGTTGTAGCCCCCTACAATCATCATCTACATCTCCCTCTCATCGTCATCCTCTTCAACCATGACGTCATCCCTTCCATTCATTACGTCATCTTCTTCACAAGTACCGTCAACGGTCCTCATCATCATCAATCATACCGTCATCCTCTGCATGTCGTCATCCCTTCCATCCATGACGTCATCCTTTCCAATCATGACGTAATCCTCTGCACATATACCGTCAACCGTCCTCATCATCAATCATACTCTTCATCCTCTTCGTCTATGACGTCTACATGACGTGCGTTAAGTGACGTCATCCTCTCCAATCATGACGTAATGCTCTTCACATATACCGTCACCCGTCCCCATCATCCATCATCGATCGTACTCTTCATCCTCTTCAGCCATGACGTCACTTAACGCACGTCATGCTCTTCACGTACGCGATCAACATGACGTCACTTGACGCACGTCGTGCTCTTCACGTACGCGATCACCCGTCCTCATCATCATCATCAACGGCAGCGGTACCGTCCTCCGTTACACATTTTCGTTACAGATTTTCGTTACACCTTTTCGTTACACTTTTTCGTTACACCTCTTCGTTACTTCGCCACCCCTCCTCCCTCCCTCCCTCCGTCTTCCTCTCGCGGAGTAGGGCGGAGTCCTCCGCCAAAAAAACAGGAAAAGGAGCCAAAACGCCGCCCCCGAGGCCTCCAGAAATGTGTCGCCCGGGGCGGACCGCCCCACCGGCCCCCGCCCCCTTCTAGTTACGCCACTGCTCCTACCATGCACTCACAAGATTTGCGGTTACGCCGTTCTTGCGTAAAGAATCTTGCGAGTGGGTGGTAGGTGGAAGAAACCCATGGGTTTTCCGCAGCATTTAAGCTTGGCTACAGGATGAGACCCCAGCGATCTCGCAAGAATCAAACCAGCGTGAACCACGTGCTTTTTAATTATAACCGCAAAATAACCGCTTGCAAAGCCGAGTGAGGACGCGACGCCGGGACTCCATGCAAAATGCATAAATTGCATATTTCGGCTTTTTTCTTCCCAAAATGCATAAAAAGAGGATGGAAGCATAATTTTGCATAATTCGCCAGCTGAAACGTATGGGAAAATCGCCAAATTGACCCTGGAATGAGTTTTTTTGGGGCCATCAGTCAGTCTGAAGAACAAATCATTATCCACGGATTGGAATCGTCGGTGTTTGAGAAGCAAGTTTGTGAGAATGGGAGCTTTTGTCGCTGACGTGCACGCAGCCCGACATCGTGTACTGTTCGAATCGCTCAGGGCATTGTTTTGCTCTCGTTTGTGACATGTTGACGAAGCTCGGCGCTTGCGATTCGCGTTTCCTGCGCATTGTGTAAAAAATGCCGAGCCGGAAAAAAGCGTCACGTCGAAGCTGCAATCGTATGTCAAACTTTGTGGCCCCGATATTTTTTCGACCGATGGAAACGTCCTCCTCTGTAAAATCTGCGAACGGGAAGTGGTCGCGGACCGAAAATCCCAGGTGACTCAACACTTGAATGGTGCCAAACACCGTTCGAAATTGGAGAAAAAGTCTTCAGATTCCTCTAACATGGTGCAGCTTAGTACCTTCATTCAGCCTTCCGCAAAACAATCCCAATACAGTATGGAGCTTTACGACACGTTTCTCTCGGCCGACATCCCATTGCACAAACTGGACAACGAGAAACTGAAGAAGTTCCTCGAGAAATGGACTCGGCAGGAAACCCCCGCGGCCGCAACGTTACGCAAAGGCTACATCAACACTGCTTATGGAGGCAAATTGAACTCGATCAGAAGCTCTCTGTCTGGCAAGTTGCTGTGGGTTTCTATCGAGTTCTACCAGAGTTTCCTGTGGAATGCGGAGTGTCTGGAGAAAACTAATAGCTCCACCATCGCGCAGGCGTTTGTGAACGCGATGTTGATCCTTCGGCCTGACGGAATACTGCACGACAGAATTCGACTCTTGCTGTCAGATAGCGCGGCATACATGCTGAAGGCGGGATCCGCTTCGAAAGTGATCTTCCCAAACATGCTCCATGTAACCTGCACCACCAACGCGCTGCATCGCGTAGCCGAATAAGTCCGAGCCATGTTTCCAGACGTTGACAAGCTCGTAGCAAACAGTAAAAAAACATTCCGAAAATCAGCCGCCAGAATCACCAACTTCAGAGAAATCGCACCGCAAACCCCGTTGCCTCCTCAACCCATCTTGACGAGATGGGGAACGTGGATAAAGTCGGCGGTATACAATTATGCGGAGAATTTCGAGGAATTTGAATCAGTCACGGATTCTCTCGATGGAAGCGATGCTGCCTCTATTCGGGTGGTTCAGCAGCTGACGAAGGAGTCATCTCTGAAGCCTGACCTCGCTTTCATTAGAGCCCACTTCGGTTCTTTGCCTGTGGTCGTCGAGCAACTTGAAAGAAAGGAAGTTCCTCTCGTCGAAGCTCTGTGTGTATCTGAAGATTTCCTACACACTCTTCGGCGAATTCCTGGACAACATGGCCAACGGATTCGTGAAGAATGTGGTTCGGTCGTGTCCCGCAATCCAGACCTCAAAGTTCTCCAGGATGTATCAGGAACATTGCAAGGCGACTCGGTCACGGAAGACGATGACAGATTCAACCCGTTGGAACTTGCATCTTTCAAACACGCACCGAGCACCTTCAGTTGAAGTCGAGAGATCTTTTTCCCATTTGAAACATTGTTAAACGATCGCCGTCAGAATTTCACATTTGAGCATCTAAAACAAATTCTAATTGTACATTGTAACCCGTGAGCGCAAGGATGTCTTGTTCTTGTTTTCAGCGCGTGAACAAGTTGACCGCGATCTTAATCAAAAACTTGTCATCATATCATGTACCCGATAAATGCATATTTTCTGTTCTTTCATACATATTTCAAAGGTTTCAAGTGCATACTTGCATGCATATTTTCCTATGTTTTCGTGCATAAAGTCCCGGTCTCTATTTATCAGTATCAATTTTCGAAAGAAAGCTAGGATCGAAGCTCGCTTTCGAACGTCCAATAGATCAACTGATCATCTTGCGGAGAGTTCCTTGCCACACCCTGAACTTCGTAATTCAAGATAATGGATATACCACGAAGACATTCCCGTTTTAACAAGACGGGGGTATTGATTCTGAAGTTGGCACTTTTCTACGCTCGTTTGTTCAATGTGAGTGGACCAACGGCTTTGTAACATGATTGAGTGTTTATTGATTTCCCACATCAGCGGATCGGCCTTCCCCCTACCCGGATCCAAAAAGATAATCAATCACGTCTATGAAGATCCTTTTGGGGAATGATTTCTCTTCTTCTTTCTTTGGTGCTGGGTCTGCAGAGCAGGAACTTTGTGTTACAGGAATCAATTCTTAATACTGTTTCACTAGGAAGATCTAGTTCAGTGTTTCTCTACTTTCTTCCCGCCGCGGATCACCTTGGAGCTCATGGGATAAATCCATGGCCTCCACGAGCCCGGCAAGCCATCGTGGCGGGTCGGATGGGTCGGTTGGGAAGGTTTCGCGGGCCAAAATGAGTTGGAAGAATAATGTTTCTGTCATCTCGTAATTGCCTCGTTCTCTCTGCCAGAAACAAGGAATTTCGTACGAAAATAATTCAAGTTTCCCTGAAGACCCGCGTATGAGAAACCTCATTTTTTGAGTAATTTTCTTATTCTTCACGTGATTTTCCTAAAAAATGCAGACGTCTGCGTGCTCGATGAAATGAATTCCGTGTACGCCCCCTTAGAAAACGCGTCGCGTTTGAGACGAACACCCTACCGCCGCCCCAAAATCTGAAATTTGGTCCCGTAGAGATCCGTGCTGGAGGCATTCATCATATAAGACGCCCCCCTGGATTTTCCCAGAAGGTCCCGGAAAAACCGCGTCTCATTCGCCGGCGCATACGGCATTGCTCCCAAATTTCATGAAGAACGATCGAACAATGTGTCAACAGGGAAGTGTAATACTCCAACAGATAATTCAATGACTGCGTATCCTGGCTAGCACGTGTGGAGAGCCTTCGAGCTGAAAGTCCTGCTTTTTCTCCTATTTGCCAAAAAAAAGCCTCCAACCATCAATTCTATCAAAATCTATCCGCGGGGCGGATAAGATTCACTTGCGGGCCGGATTTGGTCCGCGGGTCGCCACCTGTGCATCCCTGCTCTAGATACCTGCCCTCGTGGTGCCCCCTGAAAGTCGCGGTTTGATCCAGTTGTTTGTTGAAGAGACGCTCTCAGGTTTGCCGGAGCAACGGTCATTCTCGGGATTTTGAGAAAATTGTTGTGAAGTCGTTATGAATGGAAATATTATTCGCGTTTCGTTCACAAGCGATTATGCAGACGGCGAGAGTGGGGAATAGAAGTTGAGAAGGAATGCTTTTCTAATCAATTCTGGATCTTCGTTGCGCACAGATATTTTCGATCAGATCGTCCACAAGAGGGTGCCCGAAAGTTCGAAGATTATGGGCTGTTTGTCTATGGGAAGAGCTCAATGGAGGGTCTACGGAATCGACAAAACGACAAAGGGAGAACTGAGAGTAGGTTGTTTCGCGGTCCTCGGATACCGAGGCTGCTCTGAGCAAAAGTCGAAACTCTGGGGAGATCTCCCCCCCCCCCCAGAGCGACACCCAAAGAGAGGCTCCATTAATCGCTGAATCAATTCCAGACACATTGCTCGACTCACCTGCGTCCTTCGCGGGACTCACAAGGTTGATCACAGAGACAGTAAAAACAACGACGACGATTATGCCAATCACCACAAAAAACGATTTCCACAGTAAGATTCTATTGTTACTCTTTCCCCGTTTTCTCCTCCGTTTTTTTCTGCCACATCCTGGAGCTGCTGGGAGAGGAACCTCGGGCCATTCTGCCTCAATCGGGACTTCCCCCGCAGTAGACGAGCTCTCGCCTTGTGACTCATCCTCACTCTCGATAGAATCTGAACTCATCCAGTGTTCACAACCTTAGGTCTGTAACCTGTATGCACAGCATCGTTTTCTCTTGGAGGTGAATTCATGATGGAGGATCGATTCTGTCGAGAAACCACATCCGAATTCCCGAAGATTAGGGTCAATCTGAGCCCTCTCTGCTCTTTTGTTTCGCTTCCGATCTCGCTCGCGACGCCCGAGAGGCTGGCGATCGGGCCGAAAAAGTCTTTGCAATTTTCGGCAGTTTCGGCCTGAAAATCAAGGCAAATAAAACAGGCGCTGTTTTCTCCGGATCTTCCGGAAGAAAATGCAGCCTGGATCGTCTCCTAATCGGTTACACATGCGTCCCGCTCATGCTGTCAACTAAATTCCTGGGTCACAATTTCCATGATACTCTCGACTGGCTTGCGCACCTCTTCGCCATTAAGCTAAATGAGATGCTATCATCACCTCCCTACGTCGACTGCAGGAAGTGGGCATCCCAATGGATGTTGTCAACTTGGTCTACGTTTTATAATTTGCACTGTTTCGGAACTGAAAACTTATGTTTCATGCGACATGGAGCACACCGGCGCCTTCGCAGCTCTCACAACTGTTTATTCACAATTTCTGTTAGCACTTCTCTGTTTCTCGCTTGCTGAAGGACATTCCGCTGCCCAGTGTCCCAGTTCGTGGCACTTACTGCGTGGAAACCTCTTCCTCTTATCCAGTGGCTTCTCTTTTTTTCGTCTCTTCACTCGACCGGCGCTGTGTCGTTTGAAGCAAGCTTTTCTACGAGAGGAGGGAACGTTTGCTGTTCTGATGGAATAGTTTCCCAGACGTCTCGGAAACTATTGTACTCTTTGCCTAATGTTGACATAATGTGCAACGACAACATTATAGATATCGTGGATATCTCTTCAAGCGTGTGATTCTTCAGCTCGATGTTCATGTCCATGAACAGTTTCGGCGGACTAGCAATATGAGTAATCATATCATATCCTCGGAATTGTCTTTCTGAGCAGAATTGCTTCACGATCGAGTCGAGTTGTTGGTTCGAACTTCGCTCAAATCGCGCGCACACAATTTTCCAAACATTCAATGGATCGCATGTCAGCGATCTGGCCCTCCAAAGCGCCAGCTATGGGACTCACAGCCTTGTCGAGTGGGACTCCACTCGTAAAAAATGGTCGACAATGGCACACTGCCCAAACGGACTGTGTCCTTTGGGTTGTAAGGGCCGCATAATGGTGTTCACCATCTTCCAGAAATAAATACAACAAGTCACGGCATCATCGTTGACGAGACCAGCCCGGTAGCCTTCCGAAGCTGTTTCAAAGGGTCCTCTATGTCCTCCTCGGTTCGGCTCCTGATATTATCCAAAATATTCAATAAATGAGGCTACTGTGTCTCATTGGCACTCATCGTCAGGGAGAAAGTCGGCTCCCCTTACTGCCGAATCATCGCGAAAAGGTATTTTTCCCCGGACATGCGATGTTGCACGGAGTCCGGGATGGATTTGAGTTCTTTTTCACGAAATAAGCTAGCGGTTCCAATTACTGCCAAAAATAACGAAGACACAACAAACCGCTCGTGAACGAAATCTCCTTCATTTTTTCAATGATCGCTTCCCCTGTCCTCGTTTCTCATTTTGTTTCTTCCCAATACCCGACTGTATAAATTTCTCCTGACGAGACCGCGCGATCCGCTCTGGGACTGCCATCGCCCATCTTTTTTTTCTCCATCCTCTTCTCTCGACTCCACCCTCCCCGTCCGCTACGGGATCCGACACTTTGGTCAGTCTACAGTCTACACCAGTGGTCCGCAACCTTTTTAAAGTCGCGACCCCTGAGCGACTCAAAATAATGCCGCGATCCCCCACATGGAAAACCATCGCGAAGCGTGATGCTGCGTGGACTTCAAGCCTGTTGTGTTGTTTCGTTCTAACTATAGACGAGAAAGAGAAAGTCTGCTCACAGAGGTATGTCGTCGAAAAGAGTACCAAGAGACGTATTGCGCGAGCACTGAGATTCGGATACTCCTGCCGCAACGATGACCAAAACGGTGGCAATCCTTGCCGCTGGTGGAAGGAGACTGGAACGGTATCACATCGCAGCTCCATAAGCTCTCCACGCTCCTCCGCATTCGAAGAGCATGATTTGAGGTCCTCGGTGAATGGATCACAAATTCGTTTGAATGATCGGCGCGACGGCAGGGATTCTCAATACTCACATATAGGGAAACCTGAGAAAACTTCGCGACTCCCCAACTCCAGCTTCGTGAACCCCCGGGGGGTCGCGACCCCCAGGTTGCGGTACACTGCTCTACACTCAACGGTTAAGGTTGGTGGTTTAAATCACTGCCAAAAATCACGAGTTAACGCAGAACCGCTCGTGAAAAATATCCACACACCTTTAAGATCCTCTAATGTTTTCTTTCCCTTTCCTCGTTTCCGCCTTTGTTTCTTCTCGATGCCCGAGTCCCCGAGTTTCTTCTGACGAGACCGCGCCTTCTGCTCCGCGACGGTCATCAACACTCCCTTCTTCGCACATCCTCTTTTCTCCCAGACTCCAGCCTTCCCGTCCTCATTGGTCCGCAACGCTTTTACCATTCCAGCAAACAATAAGTGGAGTCCTGGAGCTGTCGCTCTCCTCGCCACGCTCCTCAAAAGGTTTCACTGCACGATCACAGTGAACCCCGTTATAACGAATTTCTCGATACAACGAACAATTTTCGAGTGCCCGTTTGGCCAGTCTGCCATAGGGACCGATGTAAGAAGACTCTCGTTGTTATGAATTCACGTTACAACGAACGGATTCAGCCGGTCCCGTGTTGTTCGTTGTAACGAGGTTTCACTGTAGATCCACTCCAATTTCAGTTTAAGTGTTGTTTCCGGGTTTCCGATCTTCTTTTCCGTCTCTCGTTATCGGATATCCCGCCCAAACTGGAGTACTCCCGATCTCCGCTTCTTCCCCACCACCTTCGGTCTTTTTTGAAATTTCCGCCGCTCCACCACCCTCGGTCCTCTTTGCCGCTGTGCGCCGTGGCCGTTTAGGCGACGCACAGTGGTCTGAACTCACGGAAAATCATAACTTTTGAACGCCTCAACCGATTTTCCTGAGATTGTTTGTGGAAGTTCTTTTGGGGGGTAAGGCAACTTTTGACCATATAACGAGCTCGGAAAAATTTTGCGAAGATAGCGAAATCGGAAGAATTTGCCTTAAATCGGCGATTGCGGCTAAACGGCTGGATGGATTTTGNTCATTTTCTCCCATGGGGGAAAAGCTGCGCCTCAACATCCAGCTCATGAGGAACAGGGTTTTACCTTTGCAAGGCCAGTTCTGTCGCCACGCTCACTCTTGTTCCGAGTGGTGTACCACGAGGATTTCACACATTTGACGGCATTTTTTCCTCCGCAGCACCTGATCCGGAAAAGACAGAGGGCGGAGGTTCAATGGCATGGTTGACGGCGATTTCTATTGCCGTGAAAGCTGCTTTAGCATTTGGTTAGGTTTCAAATTTTGAGAATAAATCAGATGAGGGAAGGTGCCCCATTACGGGATGAAACAGTATTTGTGAAACCGCTACTGTGCATGCGAGTGAAATGGTAGTTGTAACTTGAAACCATATTTCGATTCTGTGTTCACGGTTCAGGGCTACACGCAGGGACGTATCTAGGCTATGTGCCGCCCGGGGCGGAAACCCTGAAATTTTGAAAAATGCTGCCCCTGCGCCTGCTCCGAGGTGAAAACGGTGAAAAAAAAAACAGGAAAAGGGGCCAAAACGCCGCCCCCGAGGCCTCCAGAAATGTGCCGCCCGGGGCGGACCGCCCCACCGGCCCCCGCCCCCTTCTAGTTACGCCACTGCTCCTACCATGCACTCACAAGATTTGCGGTTACGCCGTTCTTGCGTAAAGAATCTTGCGAGTAGGTGGTAGGTGGAAGAAACCCATGGGTTTTCCGCAGCATTTAAGCTTGGCTACAGGATGAGACCCCAGCGATCTCGCAAGAATCAAACCAGCGTGAACCACGTGCTTTTTAATTATAACCGCAAAATAACCGCTTGCAAAGCCGAGTGAGGACGCGACGCCGGGACTCCATGCAAAATGCATAAATTGCATATTTCGGCTTTTTTCTTCCCAAAATGCATAAAAAGAGGATGGAAGCATAATTTTGCATAATTCGCCAGCTGAAACGTATGGGAAAATCGCCAAATTGACCCTGGAATGAGTTTTTTTGGGGCCATCAGTCAGTCTGAAGAACAAATCATTATCCACGGATTGGAATCGTCGGTGTTTGAGAAGCAAGTTTGTGAGAATGGGAGCTTTTGTCGCTGACGTGCACGCAGCCCGACATCGTGTACTGTTCGAATCGCTCAGGGCATTGTTTTGCTCTCGTTTGTGACATGTTGACGAAGCTCGGCGCTTGCGATTCGCGTTTCCTGCGCATTGTGTAAAAAATGCCGAGCCGGAAAAAAGCGTCACGTCGAAGCTGCAATCGTATGTCAAACTTTGTGGCCCCGATATTTTTTCGACCGATGGAAACGACCTCCTCTGTAAAATCTGCGAACGGGAAGTGGTCGCGGACCGAAAATCCCAGGTGACTCAACACTTGAATGGTGCCAAACAACGTTCGAAATTGGAGAAAAAGTCTTCAGATTCCTCTAACGTGGTGCAGCTTAGTACCTTCATTCAGCCTTTCGCAAAACAATCCCAATACAGTATGGAGCTTTACGACACGTTTCTCTCGGCCGACATCCCATTGCACAAACTGGACAACGAGAAACTGAAGAAGTTCCTCGAGAAATGGACTCGGCAGGAAACCCCCGCGGCCGCAACGTTACGCAAAGGCTACATCAAAACTGCTTATGAAGGCAAATTGAACTCGATCAGAAGCTCTCTGTCTGGCAAGTTGCTGTGGGTTTCTATCGAGTTCTACCAGAGTTTCCTGTGGAATGCGGAGTGTCTGGAGAAAACTAATAGCTCCACCATCGCGCAGGCGTTTGTGAACGCGATGTTGATCCTTCGGCCTGACGGAATACTGCACGACAGAATTCGACTCTTGCTGTCAGATAGCGCGGCATACATGCTGAAGGCGGGATCCGCTTCGAAAGTGATCTTCCCAAACATGCTCCATGTAACCTGCACCACCAACGCGCTGCATCGCGTAGCCGAATAAGTCCGAGCCATGTTTCCAGACGTTGACAAGCTCGTAGCAAACAGTAAAAAAACATTCCGAAAATCAGCCGCCAGAATCACCAACTTCAGAGAAATCGCACCGCAAACCCCGTTGCCTCCTCAACCCATCTTGACGAGATGGGGAACGTGGATAAAGTCGGCGGTATACAATTATGCGGAGAATTTCGAGGAATTTGAATCAGTCACGGATTCTCTCGATGGAAGCGATGCTGCCTCTATTCGGGTGGTTCAGCAGCTGACGAAGGAGTCATCTCTGAAGCCTGACCTCGCTTTCATTAGAGCCCACTTCGGTTCTTTGCCTGTGGTCGTCGAGCAACTTGAAAGAAAGGAAGTTCCTCTCGTCGAAGCTCTGTGTGTATCTGAAGATTTCCTACACACTCTTCGGCGAATTCCTGGACAACATGGCCAACGGATTCGTGAAGAATGTGGTTCGGTCGTGTCCCGCAATCCAGACCTCAAAGTTCTCCAGGATGTATCAGGAACATTGCAAGGCGACTCGGTCACGGAAGACGATGACAGATTCAACCCGTTGGAACTTGCATCTTTCAAAAACGCACCGAGCACCTTCAGTTGAAGTCGAGAGATCTTTTTCCCATTTGAAACATTATTAAACGATCGCCGTCAGAATTTCACATTTGAGCATCTAAAACAAATTCTAATTGTACATTGTAACCCGTGAGCGCAAGGATGTCTTGTTCTTGTTTTCAGCGCGTGAACAAGTTGACCGCGATCTTAATCAAAAACATGTCATCATATCATGTACCCGATAAATGCATATTTTCTGTTCTTTCATACATATTTCAAAGGTTTCAAGTGCATACTTGCATGCATATTTTCCTATGTTTTCGTGCATAAAGTCCCGGTCTCTATTTATCAGTATCAATTTTCAAAAGAAAGCTAGGATCGAAGCTCGCTTTCGAACGTCCAATAGATCAACTGATCATCTTGCGGAGAGTTCCTTGCCACACCCTGAACTTCGTAATTCAAGATAATGGATATACCACGAAGACATTCCCGTTTTAACAAGACGGGGGTATTGATTCTGAAGTTGGCACTTTTCTACGCTCGTTTGTTCAATGTGAGTGGACCAACGGCTTTGTAACATGATTGAGTGTTTATTGATTTCCCACATCAGCGGATCGGCCTTCCCCCTACCCGGATCCAAAAAGATAATCAATCACGTATATGAAGATCCTTTTGGGGAATGATTTCTCTTCTTCTTTCTTTGGTGCTGGGTCTGCAGAGCAGGAACTTTGTGTTACAGGAATCAATTCTTAATACTGTTTCACTAGGAAGATCTAGTTCAGTGTTTCTCTACTTTCTTCCCGCCGCGGATCACCTTGGAGCTCATGGGATAAATCCATGGCCTCCACGAGCCCGGCAAGCCATCGTGGCGGGTCGGATGGGTCGGTTGGGAAGGTTTCGCGGGCCAAAATGAGTTGGAAGAATAATGTTTCTGTCATCTCGTAATTGACTCGTTCTCTCTGCCAGAAACAAGGAATTTCGTACGAAAATAATTCAAGTTTCCCTGAAGACCCGCGTATGAGAAACCTCATTTTTTGAGTAATTTTCTTATTCTTCACGTGATTTTCCTAAAAAATGCAGACGTCTGCGTGCTCGATGAAATGAATTCCGAGTACGCCCACTTAGAAAACGCATCGCGTTTGAGACGAACACCCTACCGCCGCCCCAAAATCTGAAATTTGGTCCCGTAGAGATCCGTGCTGGAGGCATTCATCATATAAGACGCCCCCCTGGATTTTCCCAGAAGGTCCCGGAAAAACCGCGTCTCATTCGCCGGCGCATACGGCATTGCTCCCAAATTTCATGAAGAACGATCGAACAATGTGTCAACAGGGAAGTGTAATACTCCAACAGATAATTCAATGACTGCGTATCCTGGCTAGCACGTGTGGAGAGCCTTCGAGCTGAAAGTCCTGCTTTTTCTCCTATTTGCCAAAAAAAAGCCTCCAACCATCAATTCTATCAAAATCTATCCGCGGGGCGGATAAGATTCACTTGCGGGCCGGATTTGGTCCGCGGGTCGCCACCTGTGCATCCCTGCTCTAGATACCTGCCCTCGTGGTGCCCCCTGAAAGTCGCGGTTTGATCCAGTTGTTTGTTGAAGAGACGCTCTCAGGTTTGCCGGAGCAACGGTCATTCTCGGGATTTTGAGAAAATTGTTGTGAAGTCGTTATGAATGGAAATATTATTCGCGTTTCGTTCACAAGCGATTATGCAGACGGCGAGAGTGGGGAATAGAAGTTGAGAAGGAATGCTTTTCTAATCAATTCTGGATCTTCGTTGCGCACAGATATTTTCGATCAGATCGTCCACAAGAGGGTGCCCGAAAGTTCGAAGATTATGGGCTGTTTGTCTATGGGAAGAGCTCAATGGAGGGTCTACGGAATCGACAAAACGACAAAGGGAGAACTGAGAGTAGGTTGTTTCGCGGTCCTCGGATACCGAGGCTGCTCTGAGCAAAAGTCGGAACTCTGGGGAGATCTCCCCCCCCCCCCAGAGCGACACTCAAAGAGAGGCTCCATTAATCGCTGAATCAATTCCAGACACATTGCTCGACTCACCTGCGTCCTTCGCGGGACTCACAAGGTTGATCACAGAGACAGTAAAAACAACGACGACGATTATGCCAATCACCACAAAAAACGATTTCCACAGTAAGATTCTATTGTTACTCTTTCCCCGTTTTCTCCTCCGTTTTTTTCTGCCACATCCTGGAGCTGCTGGGAGAGGAACCTCGGGCCATTCTGCCTCAATCGGGACTTCCCCCGCAGTAGACGAGCTCTCGCCTTGTGACTCATCCTCACTCTCGATAGAATCTGAACTCATCCAGTGTTCACAACCTTAGGTCTGTAACCTGTATGCACAGCATCGTTTTCTCTTGGAGGTGAATTCATGATGGAGGATCGATTCTGTCGAGAAACCACATCCGAATTCCCGAAGATTAGGGTCAATCTGAGCCCTCTCTGCTCTTTTGTTTCGATTCCGATCTCGCTCGCGACGCCCGAGAGGCTGGCGATCGGGCCGAAAAAGTCTTTGCAATTTTCGGCAGTTTCGGCCTGAAAATCAAGGCAAATAAAACAGGCGCTGTTTTCGCCGGATCTTCCCGAAGAAAATGCAGCCTGGATCGTCTCTTAATCGGTTACACATGCGTCCCGCTCATGCTGTCTACTAAATTCCTGGGTCACAATTTCCATGATACTCTCGACTGGCTTGCGCACCTCTTCGCCAATAAGCTAAATGAGATGCTATCATCACCTCCCTACGTCGACTGCAGGAAGTGGGCATCCCAATGGATGTTGTCAACTTGGTCTACGTTTTATAATTTGCACTGTTTCGGAACTGAAAACTTATGTTTCATGCGACATGGAGCACACCGGCGCCTTCGCAGCTCTCACAACTGTTTATTCACAATTTCTGTTAGCACTTCTCTGTTTCTCGCTTGCTGAAGGACATTCCAGTGCCCAGTGTCCCAGTTCGTGGCACTTTCTGCGTGGAAACCTCTTCCTCTTATCCAGTGGCTTCTCTTTTTTTCGTCTCTTCACTCGACCGGCGCTGTGTCGTTTGAAGCAAGCTTTTCTACGAGAGGAGGGAACGTTTGCTGTTCTGATGGAATAGTTTCCCAGACGTCTCGGAAACTATTGTACTCTTTGCCTAATGTTGACATAATGTGCAACGACAACATTATAGATATCGTGGATATCTCATCAAGCGTGTGATTCTTCAGCTCGATGTTCATGTCCATGAACAGTTTCGGCGGACTAGCAATATGAGTAATCATATCATAACCTCGGAATTGTCTTTCTGAGCAGAATTGCTTCACGATCGAGTCGAGTTGTTGGTTCGAACTTCGCTCAAATCGCGCGCACACAATTTTCCAAACATTCAATGGATCGCATGTCAGCGATCTGGCCCTCCAAAGCGCCAGCTAAGGGACTCACAGCCTTGACGAGTGGAACTCCACTCGTAAAAAATGGTCGACAATGGCACACTGCCCAAACGGACTGTGTCCTTTGGGTTGTAAGGGCCGCATAATGGTGTTCACCATCTTCCAGAAATAAATACAACAAGTCACGGCATCATCGTTGACGAGACCAGCCCGGTAGCCTTCCGAAGCTGTTTCAAAGGGTCCTCTATGTCCTCCTCGGTTCGGCTCCTGATATTATCCAAAATATTCAATAAATGAGGCTACTGTGTCTCATTGGCACTCATCGTCAGGAAGAAAGTCGGCTCCCCTTACTGCCGAATCATCGCGAAAAGGTATTTTTAACCGGACATGCGATGTTGCACGGAGTCCGGGATGGATTTGAGTTATTTTTCACGAAATAAGCTAGCGGTTCCAATTACTGCCAAAAATAAAGAAGACACAACAAACCGCTCGTGAACGAAATCTCCTTCATTTTTTCAATGATCGCTTCCCCTGTCCTCGTTTCTCATTTTGTTTCTTCCCAATACCCGACTGTATAAATTTCTCCTGACGAGACCGCGCGATCCGCTCTGGGACTGCCATCGCCCATCCTTTTTTCCCCATTCTCTGCTCTCGACTCCACCCTCCCCGTCCGCTACGGGATCCGACACTTTGGTCAGTCTACAGTCTACACCAGTGGTCCGCAACCTTTTTAAAGTCGCGACCCCTGAGCGACTCGAAATAATTCCGCGAAATAATTTAAGATCCTCTAATGTTTGCTTCCCCTTTCCTCGTTCCCGCCTTTGTTTCTTCTCGATGCCCGAGTCCCCGAGTTTCTTCTGACGAGACCGCGCCTTCTGCTCCGCGACGGTCATCAACCCTCCCTTCTTCGCACATCCTCTTTTCTCCCAGGCTCCAGCCTTCCCGTCCTCATTGGTCCGCAACGCTTTCACCATTCCAGCAAACAATAAGTGGAGTCCTGGAGCTGTCGCTCCCCTCGCCACGCTCCTCAAAAGGTTTCACTGCATGATCACAGCGAACCCCGTTACAACGAATTTCTCGATACAGCGAACAATTTTCGAGTGCCCGTTTGGCCAGTCTGCCATAGGGACCGATGTAAGAAGACTTTCGTTGTTACGAATTCACGTTACAACGAACGGATTTTGCCGGTCCCGTGTTGTTCGTTGTAACGAGGTTTCACTGTAGTTCTACTCCAATTTCAGTTTCAGTCTTGTTTCCGGGTTTCCGATCTTCTTCTTCATCTCTCGTTATCGGATATCCCGCCCAAACTGGAGTACTCCCGATCTCCGCTTCTTCCCCACCACCCTCGGTTTTTTTTGAAACTCCCGCCGCTCCACCACCCTCGGTCCTCTTTGCCGCTGTGCGCCGTGGCCGTTTAGGCGACGGCGCCCCGAAAGAATGACGGCGGCAGCGGAGCACCCTGGCGCCGTGGCTCACGGGCCGTCGCGTCGTATCACAGCTTTCATGCAAGCGGTACTCAGGCTGCTTCAGAACCCACGACTGCTAAAATAGTGGGCTTTCTATTGACCATGGGCGGACCATGGAACTTAATTGTTCGCGAGCGGTGCTGCGCCAGATTTGCTTCGAAAGTCCGTCGCGGAGCCTTTTTCGGAAAAAGAAATCTATCTATCTATATAAATAAAAATCAAAAGTCTGTCTGTCTGTTTGTTCGCGATAGACTCCCGAACCAAGAATCCGATCGGGATGAAACCTTCTGCATGGTGTAGAATGGGCTTCCGCGACGGACCGAAACGCAAAAGTTCTAGGCGGGAGAGGGAACGGGGACATTTAAATTCGTCGCAGGAAACGGTTTCAGCGGTTTCACTGCGGTGATCACCGCGATAAAAGTGAAAGTGAAACAGTGTGAACGCGCCTTCAGTTTCATTCGCTTCCGTACACATTGGTCTCTCGAGAGCCGCCTCCTGTTCCCGAATTCCTTCGCCAACTCTGAACCTCCCTGAAACGGTACTTTCCCAATCAAAAACCTGCCAAGGATGCCGGGAAGTGCTTCTTCTGTATTTGGTAGAGAAAGTAGTGGAATCTCGTCGTCCTCACCTTCCTTGTACCTCACGTGCGGGCCCCGCGCTGCCGAAGTTTCTGAAGAGCAACGACTAAGCGGCATAGATGAGAATGCTAAGCGTCGGAAAGGTTGCTTTCGGTTGTTTATGATTAGAGCCCCGGCGACTTATCCCTCCACGTAAACACACGGATGGCGAATCCTGTGAAAATGATTCGGTCATGATTCATCGGTCTGTGATAGCTGCAGCTGGGGCAGCGGGAATCACGTAGGCCCGCGAGCGTAGCGAGCGGCAGGCGCAAGCAGATGCCTGCCGGCCAGTGGATCGAAAGCCTGCTCGACTCGCCGCTTTGGCGTGTTGGCGCCTCGCAGTTTAAATCGCCGGGGCTATAATCCTAAAATACCCAAATTTCTAACTGTCTATTGCGAGAAGCGTCGACATCCACTCTCCTCAAGAGCTGCCCGAAAGAGCTGAAAAGAATCTATCCGAAGGTTTTTGAACCAATAGTCGCCATCATTCAATCCAAATCATAGAAAACGTAGCCCAGGCACGATACTCAGGCATGATTTTCGATGAAAGACTTGACTGGAACCCGCATTCACTCAGACTACTAGAAAAGCTGAGAGTAGCTTCGGCCACGCTGGCTAGACTGAGTCGAGTGGGAGACCGAAAATCTCGCATTACTGTATACCGAGCCCTTTTCGAATCGCACCTCAGATACGGAATCCTTGCATATCATGCTGCCCCGAAAAGCTCCCTAGAATCCGTTGTGAAACTCCAGAACAAAACAATACGAACGATACTCAGAAAACCCCCCCAGAGAACCCGTCAAAAAAATGCACTTGACAGCCGACATCCTATCACTCAAAAAAATATATCTCCAAACTCTGCTCAATGAATGCCATATACGCAATCCAGAATACATGAAAGAGATTCTGAAAGGTTTACACCGAGAACGGCCAAATCGCGCGGGAACTTCCTCTCTGAGAACCATTAGAACAAGACTGGTGAGATCTGACAGATACTACGTCAATAGATACACCAAAATAGCTGGACGTCTCCAAGAGAAGATCGATGAGTGCCTTCCCCGAGAAAAAATATCAAAAATGAAGAAAAAAATCAGAGCCTACGTAATCAATCATGAACATCTCGACGATATGATAAGAAATTATACTAACTGGAAGAATCCCCCTCATACCCTCCGGACCACCTCCCCAGGTAGAGAACAAAAGTGGAAACTCCACAGACGGGGCACAGGCCCTTGTGGACACATGTCAATAGAGCGATGCTAATAAAGAAAAAACACTTATTATAAAAAAAAATCCGCTGAGCGAGATCATGAAAGCAGTCACTGAGGGAATGATGTCTGACATATTCCAGAGGGAACCCGATTTTGTAAGACTGATGGACCGACACACGGTGGAGTTAAAGCCTCAAAAGCTCGAAGATGGTACCGAGAGAGACGATCGCAGAGTCGCCGATATTCTGCCAGATTTCTCATGTCTGTCCCTCGGCTAGCTGCTCGAATATTTCGTCATCTGCATACTAGTAGATAGAAGATCATTCAGTCTAGGATAGACCTTGCACTCCATTATACGGCTTACGGTACCGTAATGGGAATACGGACCGTGCCGTAATACGACAGTACGGGCCGTAATGGAGTGGGTACATCCCATTTGGGCGCCGGAATCATTTGGGCGACGGGGACATTTGGGCGACCGGTCGCTTGGGCGGAAAGTCGTTTGGGCGACGTGACATCTGGGCGATTAGACATTTGGGCGACGAGTCATTCGGGCGACGGGTCATTTGGGCGATTTCTTCCGCCATTCCGACATTCTTCCGCTCCCTGTATCGCCTGTTTTGTTGCGCCCATAACGTCGCAGCTTTCCGGGGTCTCCTCCCATGTCTGCCTCTCTTTCTCCCAGAATTGAAAGATACCTGTTAAGACAAAGTTTCAGTTTAGGATCTTTTTGGATCCCTTCAGAGCAAACTAACCGCACAGTCCTGGTTGCTCAACTCCACTCCGAATCCCCCAGATTTCGCGTGCCTGAACCCCAGAACAGACTCAATTTCTTCCTTCGATCAAGGCTTGAGTCCTCTGATGGGAACACGGGAACCGTTGAATCCTGGTCGTTTGATTTTGCGCGCAATTCCTCCGAGAGTCGCTCAGAATTCAAAACAGAAGACGACACAAACTTTGTCGTTGTGGTGAAACCACGCCACACCCGCAAATAGATATGAGTTCCGTAACTACGGCACTACGGGCCGTAGTTTTTATCTACGGGTCTCTGGAAATCGAAAAGTATGAATTTCTCGGGGAAAAGGTCTTAGGGTCTTAGGTAGAACTTGTTGAGAAGAACGATTTAACCCATGTGAACTTTCTCCGTTTATCTTATAGTTCCCCCAGAATTTTGGAAAAATCTTCTCGAGTGAAATTATTACAAGTCCGGAGCACGGAGCAGTATATTACAGGGGCGGAAAAAACTTATTGTTAGCCTCAGAAATCAAATTTTCCGAATAAATCGGAGAGTTTAAATCTCTCGAAGAAAAGACCCAGAGGTTTTTCCGCCCCTATAATATACTGCTCCGTGCTCCGGACTTGTAAAAATTTCACTCGGGAAGGTTTTTCCAAAATTCTGGGGAACTATGAGATAAACGGAGAAAGGTCCCAAGGGGTAAATTGTTCTCCTCATTGAGCTCTACCAAAGACCTCAAGACCTTTTCCTCGAGAAATTAATACTTTTCGATTTCCAGAGACCCGTAGAAAAAAACTACAGCCCGTAATTTGAGGCCCGTAAACTACGGCCCGTGGTGCCGTATTTACGGAACGCATATCTACCCACTTTTTCGCCATGCTCACATATTCTCATCCAGCCACATCATTCAATCAAAAACGACGACGTTCCATGGAATACTCGACTTTTACGTATAGTTTGCTACTGAGGGATCCATAGACACTGGAAATTCCACCAAGGCTTCCGCCGGTACCATCTCCCCACCAATCAATTTTCGCTCCCGATAACGGCTGAATAGTTCGCTCGTGGAAGCGCTCCACCCACAACTTGACCCAAACGTTATCTCTCGGCCGTTATCTCCGGACTCTATCACGAATCGAATTCGTATGGAGGGTCCGGAGATCCGGCCATCCCCCGTGCAGCCTGCTCCAAACTTCCTCAATAAACGCGGCCACCGAGTCGAGCTACCCCAATGATCAATGCACAAGATATGCTGCCGGCCACCGGTGTGCTCCCGGCCACCTCTCCCATCTGAGGAACCCCTGCAACACAACGTTGCTGGACGAGTTATAGAACCAGCAATGGAAAGGGTTCGTTTTCAGTGGAATTCCGGCATACTAAGAGCGGAAATTCTGACACGGCCGATCAGCCATGTTGTATTCAGAGTTTGAAAGCAACGAGGCGATCTAATCTTGGATAGAGAGCTCAGCGCTGCATAGCTGAGGCTACGTGACCATGAGTGCAGATTCCACGGAAGAAACGGTTGAATCGGGAGGCGAAAGCGTGTCTGCCTCCTCGGAAAGTCAGGTCGGGATGCCGGAGCCAGCGTATCCAGAGTGCCCTCCAACGGGAGTGCCTGCATACCCTTACGGAAATCCCTACGCACCGCCTCTGATGTCTACCGGACGAAAGCGAAGGAGAAAGAAGAAGAAGCCCAATCTCGGAGGGTTTCTGTGCCAAGTTTCGGCAGTGGTAGTCGGCTGCCTCATGATCATTGGCCTCATCGCCTTTGCGTACAAAATCATGGTACCACGTAAGAACGACGTCGTGAACTTGAACCTTGCGTCAGACGATTCGCAGCAATCAGCGGAGAGACAGTGGCGATTTTACGGATTGAAGCTGAGTTGTGTTGTCAATGGTGATGTGAATTTTTCGCGATATGTAGATGCAGCTCATTTCCATGGCATGGTTTCGAGGTATGTCTTCGGCCTGGCGCCATCAGGAGCAACGACAGAATCGCAGGCCGCGAAAATTTCACTCCTCCAGGTATTAGGGCTAAATCTAAACCATTCTGTGGCGATCCGACTATTCTGACGTGCATCCGTGCGGACTGACTCGTAGACACTGATGCAACGCAGCAGATTACTGTCGACCCCTCGAAGACTTGTTGACGGAGGATTCCGTTCCTTCCAAGAGGTCCCGGCCTATTTATGATTATACACTCAGTATTTCGCTGGGTAGCAACCAGAGTTCAAAGCGACACTCTCCACGAAAACGCATCATTGAAACAATGCTCATTAGTATTTCGCTTGGCAGCATTGCACTTGATTGCAAGGCGACCGGCGTCACGGCATTGCATCACCGGAACGGTGCTCATCAGTATTCCGCTCGCTACCAAAGATGCAACGCGTAACGGCAACTCGAGAACTGAACGGTGCCAAATCTCATAAAATTGCATTGACGTCCATTGATTCCTTTGATAAAGGCCATTTACGAAAGTGAAATCCATATCCCGACTCTGAGGACGACTCTGATCGAGCGGTTTTTCTTGCGTGCAGGCGCGCTTGGGCCTGCTTCAAAACTTGCATGTCCCATTGCAAACAGGGACTTCCACTGCGTCCCAATCAAAGGAGCTCTATTCCTCAAACTATGCTGTGTTGATGCGCTAAATTGTCCCGCGCTTAGTCGTACGCGCTAATTGTTCCCGCCGGATCGCCCTGCGCCTAATCGTCGACGCCGAATCATCGCCGGTCCGCCAACTGCTAAGTGAGGACATCACCGTGCAACATTGTAAACTCAGCTATTTCGTCGCTGTCGTTCTTCGATCAGAATACCGTTTCTGATGGATAGGCTTGCTCTTTGAATCTCCATTCCATAGAGGCTGGAAGAATGATTGTTTCCGGCGAGGCATGGTTGACCAGGTCAGAATTTGAGACTCGCGTTCGAGTATCGGTCCCTCGTTAGCTTTATTGGATAGTAGCTATTTCGAATGAAAATAGTGAATATCGGAGTGGTCAGACCCCAGCTCACCTGGAACATATCTACTGGTAGGTGGTCCTTAACTGGTGAAAGGCCCATGTCTAGTTAGTGACCCATAACTGCTCGTTCTCCGCTAGTTGCTCGACAGAGAGCACACTTCCGAGTTTACTTTTGAACTCAACACGGGATGTGAGGAGTCTGATCTCTTGTGGAAGGTATTTCCGAGACAAACCGAGTACACAACGCGGGGCTTGTCTGCAGAATTTGCTGCGTTGGCGAGTATTGCCAGAGTGTCAGCGGCAGGTTAGGCAAGCGGAGCAGAATAATTCGAATCTGAAAAAATTTTGATCGAAATCCTTCGTTTGGTGGTCTGAAATCGGAACAGGAGGTCTTTCGCGTCGGCGGCGCTATAGTCGGCCACAAACTGCTAGCGGGTTTCTTTTATGAGCTGCGCCCTTAGATGGCTTTTCCGCAGGCAAGATCGAAGTGCATCCTCTCAAGCTCATTGTGTGACATGGATGACCAGCCATAAAATTCGATTTTACATCGGATAAGCCTCTCACGCACCCCAGAAAAACATAATTTCATCGAGATTCTGCTCAAAAACCTCTCGTTTTCCCATTCCCTTTATGGGAGACGCGAAAAGTAATTTTCGTGTTTTCTCGCAAACGACGCATCTGAAAGACAAATGCCCGATTAATGATCTGCCTCAAAATTCGATTTCACTTTGGATACGATCGTCAGAAACCCCGGAAAACCCAACTTCATCAAGATACGCCATTCAGGGAAATCTTATTACTTACAACCCTGTATATTCTCTTCCCTCGGAAGAGTGCTCCCTTCCCGATTTCGGAGCTATTTTCTACGAATAGAGATTGACAGCCGCATGGATCAGCTTTTGTGATCGCGTTTGGTTCGCCACCGAGTTATCAACAAAATCTCTTCGTTGGATTCGCAAGACATTCGATGTGGCGCGCCTCATCGACTTTCTTCGCCGATTTTTCGATGAAATCGAGACCGAATTCGAAGATTGATTCGGAGAACTTTTTTACTCCAAAAAATTAATCTTGTTCTGACATCATCTCAGAGAGGGTCTCCGAAAGAGAAATGCAGGAACGACACTCCCGACGGTCTCTCCTCGATGAGAATGTTATTCTTCATAGGTTCCTGATATGCTCATGTGATGTTCTTCAAGCTGATCGTCAACGCTGGTTCTCACACGACTTTGGCGAAGCACATGAACTGCTCAATCATATATTTCTGTTGATACTTTTCCATCGAATTCTATCTCCCCCTTTATCGGGGCAAAACACAATGGACGAATCGATGCCGAAATAAATTGAAGGCGCCAGCCGAGAAAGTTGTCATCTAACGTCCATGTCTGCTCAGGGATCAGCATAACATGCCGGAGGTTTTCGTCTCTCGACGCACACATACCCTTGGTACCGGTGGGCAGGCTTCCGCTTCTGAAAAGCCTGGGAAGCTTCCCGCTAGAGAATAGCGAAGTGTTGTTCCGACTATCCCTGTATGAGTATCTGATTCTCAGAACGACATATTTCCTCTCCACAGCAAAACAAGAAATTGTTAAACCAAAAACCACGGGGGAACAGGTAATGGAAATTTATGAAGGCACTTGGGATTGGATCAAAAACAATCTCGGATGATTTGAAGACCGATGCGTTCATGTGTGGAAGATCAATAAACATCCTTCTCTCCATGTAACGATTCTCTTGCTTCGTTTGTAGCTTAGGGCGACGGCGACTGAATCCCGGTTCAAATTTTGACAGAAGACACAAAGGTATGACACAAACTCGGATCACAGGTTTTCCCCCGCGAGAAAGCGCTCCAACGGAGGAAGTGCATTGGATCAGCGCCTCCGAAATTCAGTGACATTGTGGCTCCTGAGAACATGTTTGTTGGCGAGGTCGGGGGAGAATTCGACCATGTGTCAGTTACAAGGTCCGTACACCTTCCTACAGAGCCGCTCCCGTCCTGTCAGCATTGATCGGATCCGTTATTTCGATTCGCGGTTTTGATCCCCGTCCATCAGCCACTGCAGATCGCGCCAAGCATAGATAAGTCATAGTAGTGGGCAAGCTTCAGTCACGGAAGCTTCGAAAGCCAAGTTACGCGCGGGCTTCTCAAGCGCTCGACAAGATTGAAATGACCATGGTCAACAGGAAGAATCTGCATCGTTGCTCGCTGCCCAACTCAGAGGCCAGGACTCCCACATCGGGGACCACTTAGGGGCAGAGCGGAGTGAGCGCGCACGCATAGACCTGCCAAGTGAAGAAATCTACCTGAGGCAAATGCATGCCGAGTAGATAAACTGCCCCGAAATGAATGATGGAATATCAGCTATCAGTAGATAGCTAGGACATTTCTGTATTCCATCCGCTTCGGATAAGTACCTAATGTATAGAGCTTGGAATCTCCCAATCAGGTACTTCTCCTGTCTTATTGTCCGGTTTTGAACCAACTCTAGAAAATGACTGGTAGTTCGGCAATCTGAGGAAAATCCGGGTTTGAAAGCATTCTGAGATGTGACAAGGACGTTTGAAGCTCTCAGGCTCTGTTCGAGTGTACAAAATATATCCGGAAATTCTAGAATTTTCTCCATTCTGACAATCCTGAAGACGACCAAACTCCAAAGGGAGCGCCAGATCTACGGGTCCACAGAACTTGATTCTCTATACATTTACATTGGAGCCTGGTTTTTTAACGAAGGACTACGTTATAGGGAGAGACGTGACAGAGAGCGCACCATGCTCTCACTCAGCTTTCGGCTTCCTGACAGCCGACTGTTTGGACGCCGTTTTGAAAGCAAACTCGGAATGAGGCATTGAGTCGTACGCTGCATGGAACCCGAGTGTAGGATTGGACACGTAGAAGTTGTCCGACCGTTGCTTCGGAGGGCAATAGTCGGTGCGACAGTGCTTTTTGTGAATGATAGGCCATTTGCGATTTAAGTGAACGTCAGTTTTTTCTTCACCCTGTTTCTCAGATCCCTCAGGCGGATACCGAAGTCCCTTACCACGGGGTGTGAGTACTCGTTTAATAAGCGCACCCTGCGAGGAGCTGACTGCTTCTACGCACAATCTACATCTTTTCCATTTAGCCGTGATCTTCCGATTGCAGTGCTGGTGGAAGTGGCATCAATGACCTTCTTTGTACACATAGTAACCCGTCCGAAGAGTATCTATAACCTCGGATAACTGTGCGACGCCGGAAGAGAGGAGATCAAGCGGGCGCCGGAGCGAAGAAGGAATGACTCCGAACGTGTCGCTAATGTGCAGTCGGACCTTGAAGTCAAGTCGCTCCAAACCACGTCGTTCTTGATCTCACGTCACTTCCATATTTTTCCCTTAATAAGCTAGTTTGGCTTTATTGACAGGTGATGATCCAACTTTGTGTCGACCGGTGTATGAACTTGAGAAGAAGAATCGGTTCGGAGACAAGTTTCAGGAAACACGCCGGTATGACGGCCGCCCTTGTTGTCTTTTCCTCTCCTCTTTTCAAGAATATTGAAAGTTGGATTTGAGCTCTGAACATGAGACAAGGCAAAAATAGTTTTCCGCCGTCCCTGTTCGGCCCTCGCGCAATTGACGACGTAAAGCGAGGTTTTCAGATCGTCTGAAACTCCCTTCGAGCCGTGAAAGCTCTCAACCATCTCGAGTCAGGCGCTCGCTCTGAGAAAGTTTTTTATTCATACCCCTGCTTGGACGAATCGCGGGCGAAATCGTTCACCGTACCCACAACTCCAAGAATTGGGGCATCGGCGCATAATACGCGTGATATCCATCATTTCAAATTATTGTAGCTCAAGCGTTCACCACGGTGGCCAGCACCATACTGAGAACCAACAGGTTCTTGGAGCTTTTCCAAACGGCATGCCTCCCGGAATGTCCGATCCGTCATCGTTGAAGCTATAGTCATTGCCATCTTCGTTTACGCGCTTGTTGCTGACGCCCTTGTTTGCGTGGTTTTTCCCGTCTGCGGAGCAGAAACTCGTTGTTATGCGCGCGTGATTCCCATCCTCCGACGCTTGCGACAAGATCGAAATGAGAGCCAAAGGAGTGATGTACGGGCGTGTTGGAGCATGAGGACTGGAGGTATCATGACTTCCGATAAGGGACACGCTATTTAATTAGCGAGATATTAGTTAAAATACGGAAGAAATAGCATTCACCACCGGGTGAATCATTTGGGACTCATGACGAGATCCACCTGATCTCCCCCGTACCCTTGCGCATCCCCACCGATATCCCGCCACGATTTCAAGACAACTTCCTTACCAAATACAAAGGCGTTAAGCAGCAAATGGCCGAAAAGAGCGATTGTGGCGATGCCTATCACCACAGCTAGGGCTTTCACCACGAGTGGTCCATCCTCTGTTTGAGCTACGGGAGTTGCATCAAAGCTCGACCGATTTTTTCTTGAGCCCGGACTCGACTCAGAGATCTTGAGCTGGACGGAATGCGAAGAAGAAGAAGAGGTCTGATCAGTGCTTCCGCTTTGTGATTCATCGGTATTGCTGTCTCCGCTATCTACCATGCTCTATTAACAGCCTCGGTCTAACTGCTCCGGCTACTTGAAATTGGATTAAGTTGCCTCGTTGCTATCAAGGCATGAATCGGTGATGACTAATCGACGGCGTCAGAATACTACCCTAGCATGTCGAGCACGAGGAACCGCGCGAATAATGGAGCCGAGTATTCGAGAACGATGAACCGTAGGAGGATTTCAATAGGTAGATCACGAACTTCTCTCAGATAAGCTACTGTAAACCGGGGTACCTATAGAAATGGGTGGAGGCGATCTTCGCTACTTCGTCGTTATGTCACTGAAAGGAACAATCGAGGGATCCTCGCTGAAGAATTCGGCCGATCCCGCTCTGATCATCATCGGTGATAACATGGACAACGATTCAACGGTGGCCTCCTCCTCTTCGGCTCACTGAATCTCGTCTCGCTCATAAATCCAGAAACTTCGTCGATTACAAACCCTGTTGAGGGGAGGTTCTGGGACACGAGGTGCGCAACGATGGCTGATGGGGATGAGAAGTTCTTATTCATGTTCATAATAATTTATATATCCATAATGTACACATATTTTGAGAAGCTTATTCATAGTGGGGACGGCTTCTCTCTGATTTTCGTCTCCTCATTACGATGCCTAACATGCGATCTACCGAGCCGCCCAAAATCACCGGTAGTCTTCAAATCAAATCGAAGAACTCTTCATTCTGATTTGAACAAAGGGAGGCAAGGTACATGAAGTTAGTGGTAATTCAATTCTGCGGAAACTGAGTGCACCTTCAGAGGACAGAGGCTACATTGCACGATGAGTTTGCTGCTGGAGAAAACTGTTTCTGGGGGCATAGGGGCTCGATAGAGAACGACTCAGGGTGACTTGTTGTAGGAAGCTATTCTCCTAGGTATCCCACAATGAAAAAGAAAACTCTCAAAGCCGGGGTCCTGACCTAAGATTCATGCAATTCGCCTGGCACGATTCTACAATCGAGAATGGTATGATATTGTGAGAATGTCGATTCAACACACTCGGAACTGGTCGTTGATCTAGTTTCACAGTTTACTCTCACAATCTCGTTCGAGCCACGATCTCTAACCGTGAACGGTTGATCGCCTGCACAACTCTAAATGAATGTCTGTTGTCTTTTGCCTCTCGACGGCGCCGGCGCGATTCCTCTGTGACACTCTCACAATATCCCATGGGAGCTTTATTGAGCAACAAGAAGAAGACTCACCTTTTTCTTTCCAGCCCGGGCTCGAGGTCACCCTTATTGATGGGCCAGTATCAGCTTCAGAAGACCTCAGAACAGCCCTGGGAGCATGACTATTTGTGATGGAGCTGGAAAACGCTTTCATAGGTTAATCACGAATCTCGCGACCTGACTTCACCTTCCATTCTGACGCGTTACCGATGGATTTGAGGGCCGCCTCGCAGTACGCCAATCCCATGAAGGCCAGAGCCTGACACTCCGTTTGAAGAGAGTTCTCCGCGGCGTATTCACGCAGTGCTCTATTTGTGCTGCCTCGACTGGAGCAGGTCCACAGTTTCTACGAAAATTCTCCGACGCGGAACGCCACGAACATTTGAAGGTGATCTCTAAAGAACTAACCAAACGGGTCCGGGCCCTCGCAAAGATCAACGTGGAGATCGACATTGTATTCGCGTGACATTTTTTTATTGGCATTCCATTTTGCGTGCTTAAATCTGTGGACGGATGGCTGCGGAGACGCATCAAGCGGGGCCAAATTGTGTTGCTCCGCTAAGGACACGTCCGTCACTGACTCGTCATGTTTGACGTCGTGACGTCCACTGCTTTTTGTTTATTTGTATATATCTGGCGCACTGCCGTTGCAAACAGGTGATTATCTCGCGGCAGGACTCGACGATGACAGTAATGTGTTCATAATGGCCTCGTGAGAATTCCTCGAAGTGATTTATGTTCCGCGAAGAGCGACGCAATGGAAGCTCCTCCGAGAAATTCTCGTTGGTCACTGCTGACTTGGATTTTCAAGCCGAGAAGTGAGCAAGATGGACCAAATTCGGAGCGCGAAGATCACCCATCTCAGGTTCGTTTAAGTCCACCATGATTGTAAACCTTCGGCAATGTCTTCATCCTTGGTTCCCGATGAGCTCACACTGGAAGTCTCCTCCAGAATGAAGCCTCAACCCAGGGAGGTTCCAAGGCATATACGACAGAGCATTGCGAAGCTCTGAATAAACTTCTGATCAGTCTCGAACAAGACGTCGTTTGCGCCGTTAAGGAAATGAAGCGCCGAGAACATCTACTCGGGAATATGCAAACCGCGAGAGTCGAATTCGAAACAGAGTCTCGAGTTCTGAACCGGGAAGAAAAAGCACTTTTAATGTACATGATCCGGGAATACGAACAGCGTGTGAGAGATCTCGAGCGGTTATTCGCTTGGGAAGAGCGAGTCGATGGTGTGAGATATTGGCAAGCGAGACGAGCTCTACAAAGTGAGTTTGTTCTTTCCACTGACCATATCATATTTGGCTAGCTAGAGGCTGTGCCGGTAATCGCGGTCCTCCTTCATGATTCCAGACTCGATGGGGAGTGGTTCGAATAGAGACAGTCCCATTACCGACGGCGCGCAATATTCCGCCGGAGTGACCAAGTCGGACTGCGACTGCTGGACTTGCGTATCGACGGAAAAGTCGGTTGAAGCCCGCATAGCACAGATGAAAGCAAAGCTAGAGTCCGCTAGAGGAGAAAGCGCCAAGTTATGGCGAGAGGATTTCCAGGAAGAAAGCATTGAAATCCTTGAACAGCTCGCAAAATATCTCGAGGAGTTGCTCTCGCAGTATCGTTCCCAAGTCGAGTGGCTAGAAGGAAATCTGGCGGCTGAGCGAGAGACCGTGCAAAACATCCTCCGGGAGCCTCCGGGTGAAGACGAATCCCAAATCTCACGCGAGCGACAAGCTGAGATTCGTGGCCAGGAACAGATGAGAGACTTGCCGGGAACAGGTGAGTGAGAGTAGCTGATAGATCCACATCTTTCAACTTCCGGTATCCCGTTCTCGACTCGATGTTGTGGGACCCGCATCCACTTGAGACTGTTTTGGTTCCTCTCTACATAGATGAACAGCAGTGTGACAGCAATCCCGCGACCAAGGAGCTCCGTGAGCAGCCCAGAGCGGATCCTTGTCAGCGGCAGAGCGTCGGAAATAAAATCGCGTTGTTCCGCACAGCACTCGCGCAACAGGTATGTATGCCTTCTGTTTGGTGTTCGCAGACACAACTTTCACGACAATAGGCCGATCTGCGTCCAGTTACGGCGAGGATTCCCGTTCACTAATTCCAAGCGCTCGTACAATCGACGGAAAACTGATCCGTATGTAATGAATGACATTGTTCGGATCGAATGGCGCTCTCTTGAATTCGAATTCTCATGTTGTCCCTTGCGCTCTGATATAGACACGAGCGACGGGAGTGGTGCAAATGCGATTGAAGAAGCTCACGGAGGATCTCAGAATGGATCATTCAACTGCCTCATCGCTGGATGCTCGGCTGCCGCTCCCGATTCCACAAGCTACAAGTCTTATCCCTGCGTGCATGGCATCTGAGAGTTCTCTCGACTCTATCGTTCAGAGCGAGGAGCCATCCGAGCAGCACTGAGCGCTTTCCAACGCTTGCGCGATCGCTCTTGCTGGATTCTACCTCAATAAGATGCTCTTGAAGATGTTATTATTGACTGCTCGCAAGGGCGCGATCTTAAGACGATTTGGTGTTTTATATTCAATTTCAGCCTTTTATCTGACATGTCTCGTATGTTACCGTCGAATTCGAAGGAAAATTAAAGGAGAATCATGAATAAACCGATCTCATCAAACTGTCACGTTTTACTCCAGAATTCTCGAGGAAAGCGGTCACGATCCGATTCTTGACATTAGGTTCCATGAGAGGCCGGCAAATGATATGTGGATGAAAACATGTCAGTATGCGCTCAACTCTGCGGCATTCCAATGCTTCCTTTACGGATTCGAATGGTAGGATACTGGATGAGAGATTTCAGACGGTGACCTCTGGACAAAGGTAAAATTGAACTTGGAGCGGAAGCTCAGGAAGAACGAATCTTCGCTGCCCGCCCAAAGCTCTTCAGACATGACCAATACGTCCATTATTCAACTTTGGATGTCGGCCAGGAACGTTAATATCGCTGGAAAGCAAGCTCTCCGATCACGGAAGAATCTTGTCCGTCATTCTCGTTCACTTGATTGGTTGTTTGTGACAGATATCCAATCTGCTGCATTGTCACAAGTCGCTGCAATTCACTACTTTACCGAATCTCCGCAGTCGCTCCATGAGATATCCGTTTCCCTTCAGCAGTTCGTACAGCGGTGAACAGAGCTTCAGTATCCCGAACAAGTCGAGGCTTCGATCGAGAATGTTGGTTTCTTGTCTCGAAAACGTTCATCGCATAGCTGCGATCGGAAGGGAACCGCTGATGTAGGAAACCTCTCAACGGGACACTTCGTTATGAGCCCATCTCACTCGATGAGCAACCAGAATCACAGTTTTTTTACTGGTGAAAACCTGATCCGAATTTCATGCGACCCGCCGCAGGTTTCGAGCTTTCAAATTAGCCCTTGAGAGGTCAGATGCCGCGCATCCCTGCTCTACGGCATGCCATCGCACCAAACCTGTGAATTTGTGACGTACAGACATGAACGACAACGAGAGACAATTCGAATCGAGGCTGTTACGCACTGAACCACAACGAAGACACTCTACGAGTACCTTGACCTCGCTCTGGTTCGCACTCTCTAACGGTTTCTGACCGAGTGTGTTCTGCTTCCGCATCGAGAACGAAGAGATGATTCTCACGCTCTTCCCGAAAGATTCGACGAGTCTCGTGCAACGCTTAGTTCGAGAAAGTTCGACGAAAGAATGGTTGTATTGTCTGCAGTCTGCGAGGGACTTCGGGCGTGTACTGGGGCAAAGCAACGAGGAACAACAATTTGATGTATCGCAAGTTCAGAACTTGATCCTCAGTCGAACTGGGAATGCAGATCGAGATTGCCGTGATCCTGCGTACAGTAATTTGAGGACTCCCGAACTGCTGATCGGCCACCGCGATCGTTCGGGCTAAATATGTAGAGATGGTGACTGATGCTCGCCGATATGATCTGATACTGCGCGTCAGATGTACCAGACGAAGGAACCACGGTATCCTCCTGATTATGGACCTCGCGGTTTGACGATCATATGCGACGCTGAAGACGTCTACATTTATGTTGGAGGGAATCCGAACGAAAAGGCAAACGAGCGGCCGTAGGACCAAACACCATCGGATGACAGGATTTTCTCCATTCCGTCGAGTCGAGAGCGCGTCTCATTATAGCGGTGTTGGTTATCGTGGCGAGCTATGTTTTGGCGCCAATTCTCGCGTCGTCTGCTTCAATGTTTGCTACCGGAGCGTGCCGATGTTGTTGTGCTGCTGCAGTAGCAAACGATCGGACGGCTCGAGACAGAAAAGCCGGTAAAGAACTGAAGTTCCAGGATTATTGATCAACGTTGCTCCATGAAATTTCCGAAGTGAACTCCTGTAGCAGAGACAGAACGATGGAAGCCATTCTAGGCGCTGATCTCTGGGCGTTGTTACCTCTAGAATTGAAGCCTCAAGTTGAGCAAGCTTGGCAGAATCACGAGCTAGAGCTCCAAGCAATTCAGGTTTGTGGTGTTCTTATCCACTATTCAAGGCAACAACCATGTTCCTAGCCCAGCTTTCAACTAATGCTTCTCTCTTGTTGCCTCTTCGCGGTCGACAGGGCGGAGAACGTTTCCAGACAGAAGCTCTCTTGAACGAAGCTGCCACCGCACGCTCCGAAGCGGAAGATAAGCTTGTCAAGCTTCAAGAAGATTTCAATGTCATCCAAGCGCAGTTCAATCAGAGTAAACAGCAGCTCTCCGAAATCCAAAGCGCAAAGGCACAACTTGACGCCGAACTTCAGCTAAGTCGGGAGGAGGTTAAAACTCTTCGAAATTTCAACGAAAAGTACGAAAAACGGTTGAAGGATCTCGAGGAAGAGCATCATAGAGAACAACAGGATGCCGCTGAAAGATCACGTCGAGAAAAAGAAGCTGCCGTGAGGTGAGCTTTATTTTCAAGAACCGCGCTAGCGTACCGACCGATTGATATCTGTCAGTCGCGCACAAAGTTGCCGATTTTCACAATTTGAAACTAAAAGTGACACTTTATACTGGTGGAAGAGAATATTTGTTTAGAACGAATTGACCCTTTCAGCGCCCACGAATCTTCCTTGGCCGTGGTCAGTTTGCAACACAAGTGCTCAAGTCTGGAATCGGCGAACGAGCTGTTGGAGAAACGTGTTGAACAACTGCAGACTGAGCTTGAGAGTTCTCATGATGCGTGTGCGAAACTACGACGAGAGAAGTATCAGGAAGTCGCGACTCTTCAATCGACCAAAGAGGATCTGCAAGAATCGCTCTCGCAAACATCGGCTCAGTTGGAACGACTTAGAGAGGATTTGGCGGCCGAACGCAAAACCGTCCAGGACATTGTTCAAGAGAAGCGCAAAGTCGAGGAGGATATCTCCAAGATCGAGTCGCAGTGGGAAGCGGAGCTCCGAGCCCAAAAACGCTTGACGGAAACCTACAAGATCGGTTGGTAGAAACTGTTGACTTTTTAGATCTGGCTGATTCGTTTTGAGGAACCGAGTTCCGTATCTCAAGGTTCTGTGCCACATTCAGGCGAGGAAAAGTACAAGACGAAGATCGAGAAGCTTCTCGCGGCCACCAGCGAGCTCCAGAAGCAGAATGATGCGGCCTTGAATCAAAAGCAAGAAATTGAGCTCGAGGTCGCGAAACTTCGGTCTGCACTCACGGAGAAGGTGAGTACTCGAATCGGCTCTCTCACCTCCGATACTTTGGAGAGCTGCCGCGAGTCCAACCTGTATCACGACGGAGTCTGAATGCCCTAATAGATTTCCTTTTCCTTTTTCATAAAGGAACAAGAGGCCGAATCCTTGAAGAGTCAGCTGACGGAAACTCGAGAACTCGTCGCGACTCCTGGGGAGGAACGCGATCCCTTGATTGCCCTTCAGGAGAGGAACAATATCGATAGTCGCGTTGCCGCGTTGCAGAAGGACAACGCCTTGCTCAACCACACCGTTCGTCGACTCACAAAGGAGGTAATTCGAGAATCTCGACTTTAAGCTTCTTAATTGATTCAGACCTCAAAGCTCCAAAACTCGGAGCTAGAATTCTTTTGCCGCGGAGACGCGTTAGCCAATCTGCTATACTATTTCAGATGGAAACCGTCGCTGAGAACATAATCCACCAAGATACTGCTTTCAAACGGATGCTGAATGACAAAGAGAAGTTAGAGAAACAATTGAACATTCTGAACTCGGAACGGGATCGTCTCCTAGAAGAGCGTGATGCTGCTGTTCGCGAATCCACCAAACATCGTGTCATCGCTGAACGTGTAGATAAACACAACCGCGATCTGAACAGACAGGTGCAATGTCTGTTGGCTCAGGTGGAGAACCGTTTCGACACTGATGCGAGAGACATCCAGGAGTTCACGGTGACTGACGTCATAAGCAACCGTCTGGTCACCTTCACCTCTATTCGAGAATTACAGGAGCGGAATGTCGAGCTCCTCAGTGCGGTCAGGGAACTCGAAAGCATAGTGGAAGAACGGGAGAACGAAGGTGAGAGAGGAATACTTCGGAGATCATTTTCTCCAGAGAGCAGTATCCAGAGCGAGACAGCATGAATGCAATGGTTTTATTCTGTTTCAGATAAACGTTCGCTCGAGCTTGAGGGCTTGGTGACTCAACTCCAAAGAGAAGTAAAACAGCTGTTGGACGAAAGAGATTGTCAGGTCGAAATGGTCGCTGCCATTCGTGGCCAAAACGTCGCTCAGAAGGAACGTAACGAGAGCGACCAGCGTGATAGGAGGGACATCGACAGCTTCGTTCAAGAGCTCGAGAAAATGCGCAATGACAAGTGAGCGTCCGATTTTGCTATATTCCTGCATCTCGGTGATAACTTCGAGGTTCTTCTGCTAGGTTATTCCCTTCAGATTATCCCAGCTGAGGACCAAAAATTCAATCTTACAGGGACCAAAAGATAACTTCTCTCGAGGCGAAGATCGAAGAACTCCAAGGTGCCATCTGCCAGAAGAAAACGGACATTGCTGGCTTGAACGCTCAACTTGAGAGCTCTCGTCTCAATCATCGGCAGCTTGAGAGTCAACTCAAAACGGTGCAGGTTGAAACGGATTCTCTCAGGAAGAGGAATGCGTCGCTCTTAGCAAGCGTGGAGTCTCAAGAACGCATCGCTCGAGATCTTCAAGACTACATCAACGACCGAGACTCGAAGATCGGAAGCCTCGAGACCCGCCTCCTCAATACTCAGAGCGAGCTTCAGAGTAGCAAATCTCAGTTACAGTCAATCAACGCAGAATACACCGATCTCGTGAACAAGTCCATGAAACAGCAGCATATCATTGTTGAGCTCCAGGACGTGAAGAAGCAGTTGAGCAAGATGGAAGAGTCATTCCAGAGACGACGCCAGGAGGAGGTTGAAGCCAAAGAGAAACAACTCGAAGAAGCTCGCAAGGAACTCGAGAAACTGAAGGACAAGTTGACAAAAACGGAAGCCGACCTTGTGGATGCTAAGAAGACCCCGTCGTCCACCGTCGCGCAGAAGAGCGCACCCACAGTCGCAGCATCATCAGGAAATCTGTGCTGTGTTTCCTACAAAGATCAGTTGACCAAGTATCAGGTCCTGACAAAGGCCCTCGAACAACAGGTGAACACCGAAAAGGAAAGCAACGCTCGAACCCAGAAGATGCTGAAGGAGCTGAAGACGTGTCTAAAGGAAGCCAAAGACGCCAACACGGCAAACCAAGAGCGTTTGAGTTCTCAATTGAACCAGGCGCTCGACGAAGCCACCCGTCTTCAAGCGCAGAAGGAGTTGGCAGAAGAAAAATTGACGAAGGTCACGGACGAACTTTTGGCCACCAGAGCTTTCCTCAAAGAAACCGAATCCCAACTCAACGAAGTTCGTTTGTTGTTGGAGTCAAGCACCAATCAGGATACGATTCGGAAGCTGGAGACGGAACTAGTTGAGAGCCGAACTTTGTTTGAGAACGAGCTGATGGCCCACGCGAAGCAGGTTGAAGAAACCGCAAACTTGAGGGCTCGTCTGGAGACGGCTGAGAGACAACGGGACGAAGCCCGCTGCCTCGCAACAGCGGGTCAAACAAGATCAGAACAGGAAGAGAACTCACTGCGACAACAGGTGGGACGACTCCAACAGGAGATTCGAGATCTCAACGATCGCATTCAGGAGCATCGCACAAAGTACGATCAGCTGCTCGATCGATTAGGACCGGCCGAAGGCACGAGTTTCGTATTGGCGAACGACATCGAAAAGGAAGAGCTCACTTCTGTTATCGAATTCCTGCGGCAAGAGCAAAAGCTCAAGTCCGCGGAGCTGGATTCCCTGACAGCCGAGAACGGAAAACTCAAGGTGAAGCTAGAACGAGCAGAGACCGATTTGAAAAAAGCACAACAAGAACAAAGCAGCCAGAGTACGGAAAGCGTGTTCCTCACACAAGAGAAACACGCCGAGCTCTTGAGAAAAGTCGAGCTTTGCCAAGTGTATCTGGAGAGCAATCGGATGCTTCGTCAAGAGCTGGAAGCTGCAAGGTCTGGCGAGAAAACTGCCGAGGTTGATGAAACGTTGCAGAAGGAGAATGAAATCTTGAAGAAAGAAGTCAAGTCTTGGCAGCAGCGACTCCAGAAAGCTACTCAACAACCCGTTCAGTCTAACCAAGTCAAGGAGTTGGAGGAGAAACTGAAGAAGGCCGAGAGCGATTTGACCAAGCTGACCGAGGACAAAGGCAAAGTTGACGAAGATGTGAAGAAGAAAGACGAAACTATCGAGCAGCTGCGAAGGCTCGGTCGTAAATACAAACTCATAGCGACTGAGCGAGAGAAGGATGTGACGACTAAAGACGCCGAGCTCGATAAAACTCGATCGTCCATCACCGAGCTTCAGCAGCAACTCGAAGCTGAGAAAGCCAAGCTCGACGGCTTGAACCGTGAGCATCAGCTGCGAGAGAACACGATCAAGAGTCAGTTCGAAGCCAAATGGAAGAAGCAGGAGGAAGAGCTCAAGAGCCTGCGTGAACAGGCTCAAGAAAGCAGTGAGGCCGCTAACGAGAGCGGACCCACTTCTGTTCAGTCAGTTGCTCCGACAGAAACCTCAATTCAACAGCCCCAGCCACAAAAACAACAACAACCGGTTTCTGCTGTCCAAGTTGTGCATCAACAACAGTCGCCCCTGCTGCCAACGACTCCACAACAACAACAGCAGCAACAATCTTCATCAGTTGTTCAACAGCAATCACCTTTGCTGCCAACTCCTCAACAGCAACAAATCACGCCTCAGCAGCAGATCGCACCACAGCAACAACAACCCTCAACGGCCCAGCAGCCTTCCATTGTTACGCAGCCACAACAACAAATCGGAGCTGCTGCGGTCATGGTGCGCGCTCAGCCTCAGCCTCCAACAGCGTCGATCCGTCCGATGTCCGCACGACCTAGACAGGAACCACCAAGGGTAGAGGTCCATCCCATACAGGAAGACACTCAAAGTCAAATCGGAACTCAGGCTCAAGCCTTGGGTCAGGTACCTGCTGGGACTCAGAGTCCGGTTCCAAGCAGCACACAAGCCCCAACAGCGAGTCAGGTCCCGAGTCACAGCCACGGGTCGTCGACATTACCGAGTGCTAGCGGAGGTGGAAGTTCTAGTGTTACTCAAGGGTTCAGTGGAACACCCGGTCCCAGCGGTGTTAAAAGAGCACAGACGGTGCCAACTGACTCTATAGATGATGATACGTCTGAAGCCAAGAGAGCTCGAACCGAGGTTTTTCTCCCGGACCCTCAGGAAGTAGCCGCGGCTCTGCTGGCTGAAGAGGACCCAGTCGAGGAGCCAGGGCCACAGGATGAAGTCATCGAAGCGGACGCACCAGAGGAGGATCTCGTTCTTGAGCTTGCAAATGACGACGTCAGCGGGGACGTACATCAACAAGGTCTGGTCGAACAGCAAGGATCTCTATTACCTTTGACGTCGTTAGGGAATCCGGGTGCGGATGATGGCATTGTGCCATGTACTCCGACTTTGGTCTCCGGTGAAGATGGAGCAACTTCTTCGTTCGTGTTCCAGACGAGTGCTCCGACGTTCACCCCTGCGCCGAGCGAAGCTTCAAATAATCAAGAGACGCCACAGGAATCACAGCAAGAGAGTAATCAAGAAGTGAGAAACGTTCCTTCGAATCCTCAGCAGAACATCGCAGTCATCGGCTCGGCGGATGCACCTCAAGAGCAGGAGGAAGAAGCGCCTCTCGCGGATGTTCCCGCACCGCCCGCCGAAAGCCAGAATCGACCCCGAAGGATAACCTGGCAGCAACATGCTGGCGCATCTCATATGCAAGGTGGTCCCCCTCCACGGGGGCGGGGTCCGGGACGTGGGACCAGACGTCCCCCTATGCGCAACAACAATGTTTGGCGACGAAACTAGCCGAAAAGATTAGGCTGGGTTGCTGTATCGACAGTTTTTCGGGTTCCGTGTTCGTGACGATTCCATGTATGACAAGGTCACGGCATTGTTTTGTTCAGTATCTGTAGCAAATGAATACTATTCCTGTATCTGGTGGACTTACACTGTTAGCATTCGGGTTTTAACTCCCTCGTAAGGAAGTTCGGATTTCATCGTGAGCGTACTTTATACATATGAACAGATCAAGAGAAAAATAATGATAATTTTTCCTGAAATAAATTCCAATATTAGCTGTTCTTCTAATGCGGGCTCGAGATGACTCATTTCCAGAGCTGTGGAATGCGATCGGTGATTTTTCGATCGGCTAGGAGCCAATCTCTAAAACCAATTTATTAGAGAAACATTCCATGCGATCTTGGTGCCAGGGCGTTGGCCGCAGAAAAAGACAATGGATACGAAATTTACAAATTAGATACACGACAAAGTTTATTCTATACAAGCTTTTTTTCACAGAAAAAGTCTGTATTTACAGTCAAAGTGCACACAAGTTCAATTGGATTCTGCTAAGGCCAGAACCGTTGTGCTGAATCCGAGGTCCCAGTAGTGCTCGACCGAGTGCTTCTTGAAAAGTTCTCGGGCCTGCATCTCATTTTGAGCCGTTCTCACTTTGATTTCTCCGAAGTTTCTGCTCTTCACCTCGCCCTCCCACACGAGTACGCATTGATTCTCCACCTGGAACCGAATGTTGACGTTTATACTCCGACATTCGTTATCAGCAAGAATAGACTCACAAGTTCATCGATAGTTTTTCTTCATATCCCGCGCTGCGATCTTCGTCCATTAGAAGAATGCATTGCTCACCTTCTCTCCCTGGTCCGTACCGTCCTTCGAAACTAGATCCTCTCCCCACTTGATCCGACTCGACATGAGTTTCTTAAACTTGCTCTGCTGTTTCGGTCCTCCCTCGACAATAACAAGATTAACATTCTTGAAGAGAAGTACACAGCCTGTCATGTGCAGTTGTTTGGCGTTCGTTTCGACTTTGAAACGCTTCGATTGCGATGCCAAGCTCAAAAGTCTGAAAATAATCCATCTGTGAACCTAGAATGCTTGCGACAATGTGCGCAACTGAAGTCATAATTGAAATCGAAAACCCATTCACCTATAAAGCGCCACGTGTACTCCCAAAGAAGTGTCCTCCTGGATTTTGCGCGTCTTCTTCTCTTTCCTCTGTTCATCTGTGAGTTTACGAGCAGCGTTTGCTTCCTCGTGAGCCTTCTGTCGTTTAGCCATCTGCTGCCGAACGTGGGCTTCTATTTTCGTGGGATCCTGAACTTGCTGCTGCCCTAGAACACGCATCATGTTTGACATATTGACTTTCGGCTCCGGCGGAGGATCGAGACCCAGACGAACTCGTTCCATTTTGTCTTTCTGAACTTCCCGTCGATTCTGCCGCCGCAGCTTCCTTCGTTCTTTTTTCGTCAGGAAAACTGGTAAGACTATAGGTTTGTTGGAGTCAGTCGGCGCTTTCATCTGGATCGGATGCTCAACGAGATTCGTGATGCCATGCGCGTCGTCGAGTTTGTCGTACGATTCTATCAGAAGGTTGTCCCACCACTCTATGTCCGGAGTTTCTCCTGCAAGTAGAGGAAACGCTCAGTCATATCATTGGAATGCTCACTCTAGGCGTTGAGAATAGGATTACCTGACCAACATTGAGATTTCACTTTTTTTCGACCGAATTTCCCACCTTTGACAAACTCCTTCTTTGGGACGATGAGCGCCAATGTAGTTGCGCTCTGAATTCCGGTGCGCTTGGCAACGCTGCAGATGTCCGATTGCAACTTTTCCAGTTTTGCTTTGGCTCTCAATTTCTCCGCGAGCTGCTCGTATTTTCCTTTTTCAACAAGTTTCAGCGCTTTTTTCGGCCGGACAGCGGGTTTCAACATGATGCGTTGGTCAAAGAACGATGAGTCCTGTGGCTCCTCTTTGACGGCCGAAGTTATCTGTTGGAACCTGTCGATGGACAATACACTCATTACGCAATGGCTTGTGAGAGAACAAGAACTGGTCCGGACCGAACGTGTATGAGCGATCTCTTCCCTCCGAAGAACTCACTTTTCTTGCTTTATTTTACGAATGTTCGCCAATGACGTGGGTTGGAACGACGGTAATTTGACTTCTCTGCCCATAGCATCTCTGGTTCTTCCGTCGGCATCGAGGATCACTGGTGTGGGTCCCAAAGGGGGGTTCGGTTGACCAAGAGCGGGAGGCAACCCAACCAATCCGGGAACTAGAGAGGGGTAAAACAAGGAGCATGAATTCAAATGCAATAAGCGAGAGGCTGCAACCAGTGACTGTGAGGTAACCCGTAGCTTTCCATTGATGATCAGATGGTAATCTGACTTACCTTTGCTAGCAGCACGAGCTTCGATTTGAGCTTTCAGTTGCTCAATACGACTCGAGGCACCGGAAGACGTTTGCACGGAGGGGCTTGGAACATGTGTCTTGTTCTGCGTCTCTTGAAGCTGTTTCTTCTTCAACTCGATCTGTTTTTTTGCGTTCTCCATCATGGCTGTAGTGAAGAGGAAGATTCAGTACTCGGACTCATTCGACGAGATGTCAACTCGACGCCGAAAACCGTGATCAAAATGAAATGATAACAGAAACCAACCTTTTATATCGAGAGGTGCGCTCGAGAGTGGAGCTCCCTCCTTCATGATTTTTGGAGCGATCGCTTCCTCCATGGTAGCGGAACGTTTCAGCATCTTCAAACTCTGCACGGAGTTTTCTTCAATAGACGACAGTGCTTCAGGGCCAAGCGAGCCGAGCTACGAGTTTCGAATCTCCTCTTCCGCAACAGATCCTATACCTGCGATGCACACGATTCCACAGTTCAATGAGTCAAGTCTCGAAAACCTTTGTTGAATTAAATAGTCAAGTGTTCTGATTTCGAAAGTCCAAAAACGTTATTCTTCGACTGCAGAACCGAACGATGTACACAAACCAACGTGTTTCAACACGGGCGTAACTTTTGGATCGTGTCTGGGATACTTGGCGCGACTCCGTCACGCGCCGAATTTGAATCGGGCACACTTGGAAATCGATGCCGAGTTGAGCTCTTCGACGTTTTCGTCGAGTTGAGTTTCTTGATCCGTGATTACTCTCGTTTGTCCAAGTCATTGAATCAGGTTGCGGCTCGACTTGGATTCTTAAAGATGACGGGCTCCCCAAAACACACGGGTACTGGTTGGACAGTCTCGCCACCGACATTGTGAGCTGCGTTTCTGAGGGACTCTTCATCGGAACTGAATCAGAGAATTCGTCGAAATGAGAATTAAATAAGCTCTAAGAAGCCGGTTGTGAGGACTCCTCGGAGAAGCCCCAGGCGAGTTCTGTCGGAGAATTGCGCCACACGATTTTATGTGCCGAATAACAAGTTCTCTTTGCAGAAATCCGAGAAAATCCATTGGACTTTTCGAAAAATCCATCCCGCAGTCCGAAATCCCAATTGAGACTGTGTGTGGACCCGATACACATGAAGTAACTACGATCAAGCGCTCTCCTTTCTCTGTTTTATCAACTACGGAATCAGATAATTCCAGAGTAAAACGCGTGTTAAATTTCATCAGAAACGTGATCGTCGAGATTGTCGAATCGGGAGAGCAACCTCGTCAGGACGGATCTACTGCTGTATACCTGACGAGCAGGAGTTTGGTGAAGTGGACCGCTAATGTTTCCATGAGAAGACCCGGAATCAGAAAGTCGGGAGACGGTTCCTGGTTTGCATTCTGGAGATGCGACCTATTTTATCTAGATTTGGAGCTCGGCAGCAGACTCTCCGCTCGTAGTGCGCGTTTCTTCCGAAGTGACGCGATAAGAAAAACTAACCGAAGCGAACGCGACGCGATCGAATCAAAGACTCCGCAGGAAGGGACGAAAAAGTCTCACGTCACTCACGTAACCGGGCTCAAAAGCGGAACTCGGTCACCAGGCTCAATCTTCCTGGAGCTTGTAGATGAACTCTTAAAAAGATTCTCAATATTTCCTCGAACCGTGAAACCGGCAGATTAAGTTCCTTATTCCCATTCTGAAAGAGGTCTGCTCGTTGACCCCTCTCTCTGCTCGAAAGCTGGATCTCGAGTGCCATTCATAGGTTGAAGCCTTGATGTCACGCGGTCAGCGGCGCCAGCGTTTGCCGACTGCAAGTCCTTAATCCGATCAATTATGCATCTTCGGCGTCGGCGTCAGAACATGTCAGTTACGGTCTTCGTATTCTCTCCAGCATCAGACTCTCATCGTTGGAATATGGCTTTGAGTCGTTAAGATTAAGAGAAGATGTCTCGCCCTAGTGGCGTTGCGAGAGGAGGCCGCTTCTCAGGTCGCCGTAGTTGCGGTGGCACTAACCGTCATCTAAGTTGTCGAATTGGACGATGTCAATACAATCGACTTCGAAGCCACTTATTGCCTTCATCGTTCCAGCGAAACGAAACACCTCGTACTGCGTCGATGCCACTCAACCGACAGAGCGCAGGAGATAGGAAGCCGTCATGATAAGATTAAGAATGCCGATATACACTTATGAGCACATGGACTAAATGCTCAGATCGTTTCTGATCCGATCTTCTATCGGAGTGAAACCTTTTACGCCTGAATAGGAAACAGATTATGCGAAAGCTGACAGACTTTCTGTCCGTAATGCGATCATATCTTTCTTCGATTGCGTTGAAAGCATGGAGCTTCAGAGGAAAGATCGTCAAAGTAAACTCTCACAGAATGTGATGGAGACCATACTGCTCTGGTGGAAGCCATCGTCCCCACAAAGAAGTGACTCTTGTCCGAGGCCGAATCGGTCTTCTGTGGCTGCGAACGTAATTTCTGGAACGAACGCAAAGCATGTCCTGAAAAAAATCAGCGTTGCAATGGAGAGTGCTGTCCAGAGAATACATCCATTCCCATAATTGGAAGCGCCAGTCGCCCTTCATGAATGAAACGATATGCAATCGCTCAGACCCGGCAGATCAAACCGCAATTCATGAAAAGTCCACGCACTGCATGAAAAGTCTTGCATGGTTCCCGATCATTCTGACTCCAGATTGAGTTTAACCCGCTGCTTTAGCAGTTTCAGCAATGAGTAGGAAACTCATTCATGCAGAGAAACAAATCGAGAACGAAAAGCGACTTGGTGGAGCACTGTTGAGGTCCCTCTTTCCCCTGTCCGTATATGCCTCTCTTGGCTCCCTCAGTTGCCCGCATCGGCTCAAGTTGGGCGAAGTCAGAAGCGGAACGCCGCCTAGATGTCGTCCGTAGCTCGAAGTTAGTGTTTGTACCGCGTGGTATCGTCGCGAGTTCGTACAGATGTCTGAGTGCTTGGAAACTCTAAGTATCAGCCAGCGTGCTGCGAGCCGATCTCAGTTGCGACAATCTGGCTGATTCGATCGAGACGCTCTTTTTGATGTGCAGAGGACGTTTGCTGAAACTTTTCGGCGAAACCGCACGAAAAATCGAGATGACCTGGCTTCACAGACTGCGCGCGAAATTCTGGTCGACCGTAAGTATCTGTAGGGCGACTTACTCGTCGCGATGATGCTGTGTCTGTCCGATTGACTCTTTCAGAATTTATTCATGGTCCCCGTTGAGCGGATGGCGGCTTGACTCACTCAGATGGCGGTGCTCTCTTCGGATCGGGAAGAGTGCGTCATGTTTGGGAATCAAGCAATGTTGAATACAAGCGTTCTGTGACGGCAGACCATTGAACGCGGCGGCGAGACCAAACGTTGAGAGGAGGAAGATTTTTGTCTGCAGCGCATGCGTATGGGCGGAGCTCGCCGCGTCCCAGAGTTCTGGCAAACTTGCCAAACTAAATATCTCTTTGTGTGTGAGTGCAAGTGCGTGAATCTGAAATGGTTTGAACTTAGTGGAAGTCCGAACTGCTGGAGCCTTAGAAGTTTCTGTGACTCGAGACCAACTCGGGACGATTTTCAACTCGACTCGTTCACGGTGTCAACGACTCATCCTGACTAGCTTGGTGAGTGTTGCCGAGACAAAATGTGATTGACGACCTTGCGGATTCTGGCCATACCCGGAGCATAACGAACTTCGAGCTAAACTTTCGGAGAAGAGTTGGGAGCCGCATGTCAGGCTCATTCGCTGGGTCATGGCTCCCTCGGAGCAAGCCCTGGGAGATCACGACTTCCGTACTCGGCGAGCAGCCATGCTCATGGACCGTTGTTTTTTTTTGGCGCGATCGTGAACTCCACGAGTTTATCCATGATTTTCTCCCTGCGAGAAACATGTCGTCGTTCCAATGCCCCAAAGAGAGCCCGAGAAGTAGGTGTGCACCACTTTTCGCTGGGTTCTCCTTTTGGAACCGTGGCAGGGTTTTTATCGAAAGCTCTTGAGCCAACAGCGCGGTGTAGCATTCGACAATTTTCTATTTATCTCTCGATGACTACAGTCTCCTTACCCCTCCTCTATTCCATCCAGGGAATTCTGGGCAGAATAATTTGTATGAGTACCCAAAGTAGAGCTTTGAAAACTGCCTTCTCGGGCAGGTTTTAGGCGCAGAAGAAAGAATATACCTGGCCGGAGATAGCGTGGCCACTCTTACTCTTGGCGGTAGTCTGTGTTCTCTTCTCGAAAAGACTCTACTGTCGCAAGAGTCTCTGGCAATACGCTGGCTATCTCTCAACGCGCGTCAATGGTTCGGGCGAGCCGATGGGCATTTCCTTGGTCGGCTTTCAAAAACAAAACCGCTGGACTTGCCACAAATGTTCTTTCGTATCACTTCCATTTTCTCATGATCGTGGAGAACCGATGTCATCGACTTCTAGCATATCTCATCATGTCGGAACTCTATGCTTTCAGAAATGGTTTCGGACATTTCTGCTTGGGTAAAACAGCGGAGTTCCTGTTTTCCCTTTCAAAACATTCTCAATGCGGGTGACGATTTATATTCTGGACCAACTTCCTACGCTCAGATCGGGAGCTCCAAACGACGGCGTGTAGGAATGTACTTAGCGAGTTGGATGACGTTTCTGCGTATCAGTGGTACTCTTAACGCAGATGTTACGTCGATTTGAGACGCTAATCTCCAAGCTCTGTTAGCAATCTGTTGCGGCTCGAAAACTCTCATCAAGTGCTGATTTTCAAAAACTTTCAACCTGCTGGACGGCAGAAAAGAGGCGGCTTGGAAAGTGGCCTCCAAGCGCCGTCCTGATTGGTTCTAGATCATCCATTGTCAAAGGGCAAAAGCATTTTCCCTTCCAAACAATGAAGAAGGAATCTCGTATCTAAAAATGAGACACTCATTAAGGACGGCGAGAGTGCGTCTGACAGAGTCGATTGTAAACTTTCCGGGCCAGCTGTGTACCCGCCTACAGTCTCCGAACTTGCGAGAGGTCACGTTTTCGATGAGTAGCGTTCCAAAATATCAAAATGTCAATGTCAGATCGGGCATGAAGCTCATTGTACTGACGAAGCTGTGTGACATGCTCAGACGCTGTCGCCGACGCCAAGGGATTTCCTGTTTCTCCCTTGTGAATTCTAAGAATGGCTTGAATGTTTACGCTTAGTTCCGCTCTCACTTTCATCCGGCATTGAGAAGGGATTCTGCGTGTTTCTCGGTGGAAACGGGCCATCATATGCGTGAACCATTACCTCGTCGGAAGAAACTGTTACAAAAGTCACAACGACGGGAGAAAGATCCCTTCCACTCTAGTTTGCGGCTTTGTCAATGCTGAGACTCTATTACCGAATCTGAACAGAATACCGAGTGAGCAGCTCGAGCTCTATCGATCAATTTTTCGCTGAATTCCATCGGAGGATCGAATACATCTTCCGGCAAATGGGGTCACTCCCACGGACGGATGCACCCGATGAGTCACCGTCGGAGACTTCGAATTGTACGGTTATCCAACGCTGTTTCCGACGATATGAGTCATCACGATGAGAAGCATCAAAAGCTGCCGAAACCATAGTTGAAAGTTGCAGAGTACTGTTCGACATTTTTCGACTATCTCCCGTGGAACTTTCTCAATGATTGGGCTTCGCCTATTTCAACACGAGAATAACACGGAGACCGCCTACTCAGCCGAGTCGAATACAAAACATGTCACTCGAGATACTTCCGCTTCAAAGGAATTCAGACGATGAGGGATTTCCTTTAGTTTGGGATTCTGGCGAATTCCGCTGCATATAGCCTCGAATCTGACCACAGAGCAGTTCGAATTTGAATATCACAGAATCTTCCGCATCGAAGATATCGGTTTCGCCGGTTCCTATCACAGCCGTGACCTTGGAGTGCAATAGTAATTCGGCCCCGGTGCGCGACTTTCCGTCGAAGCAATTCACTGTATACGAAAGTAGTGAGGGTAGAAAAGTCGAGAGCGAGCGTATGAGAGGAGAAAGTCGAAGCTATGGCTAGCGTGTCGGCGGCAACGGTAACAGAGTGCTTTGTCCCATACGTTTGGCACACAGCTTTAACAGGTCGACCGTGCGCTCAACTCTAGAGCAACCCGATTGCGTGTCTTTGGCTTCGTTTGCCAGTGTCCGGTATTCAGAAGCGGTGTTGGTGAAAAACTGCAACAGTTGAAGCGTTGGAATTGTGCTTCGGTTTATTGATTACGCCACGAAAGATACGATGCTGGAAGATAGTGAGATTCGTTCGAAGCCCCCGAAGCCTCCGAAACCTCCCGGTGGGGAGACGATAATCAAGGAGAAAAAAGGAATCACTCACAAGATTTTGAAACTGTTCAAGGTAAATTTTTCCACACGGTGTCAGTGTCGCCCTAGTTTGTGAAGCCAAAAAGCTCGACTCATCCATCGCTGCCATCCACGAGACCACTGGATTCTTATCGGGTCTCCGGTCCGCCTTCCTTGACGGGAAGACTCGCCGATCTTTAATGGAGTCAGAGTACGATCTGGGAAGATCCGAGTTGAGCTCTGAAACGCGGCACAACTCTACCGAAAAACTCGACCTTCCTCCACTGTACTCCTCTGAATTTCTAACTCGAAAAGTTTCGGTGCTCACTGTGCCACGGTCAAGCATGACGTGAACCTTGTCCGCGCGACGCCAATGACATTCATTTGCCGGAGCATGAATTGGCAAAGAGGCGTTGATGTGAACGATTCCAGAAAGCGTTTTTCAAGAGATAAATTCCACTATTTTGGTCACCAAGGATTACAGTTTGAAAATCGCCTCCATAGAGCGGCTGCTGTAGCCTTGCAGCAGAACTTGCGCCGTAGATGCTTGGATAGAAACTCTATCTGGTGGCTCTATGAAGCTACATAGCTTTGAATCGCCAGTTCAAGGCGATGTTCTGCAAACACAGAGACGTCACACGGACATTAACCACGAGTAGAGGTCCCTCTGTTTGAAATATCTCCACTCAACGCCATTTAACGCCGAGGAGTGTCACTCTAAGATCTGTCTTCTTTTCGCTCTTCTACGAACAAAGAGGAAAAGATCTTTAAGGCTGTCCTCGTATTATTCACTCGCCTTTCTCCCAGCGATGTAACCCAATGATACCGGATCGAGGCATGACTTGGGTCCGTTCGAGTGATCCGATATCTGTCATTTACCGCTTGAGGTGTAACCTCCTACGCATGGAAACCCGTAAAATAAGTTTCGTCACAGTTTACAGACGGGACTGTTTACTATCATTCGATTCTACGGCATCCGGAAAAACCCGATTCTATCCAATTCGTTCGACGAATGACTCACCGCCGACCACAACTCGCGGAGCGTGGCGTTTATTGCCGCACCGTTCACGGACATAAAATCATAGAGTGGACGCCTCGAATGAAACTCATCCGGAGTTTGACAAATCCGAATCAACGAAGGGGAACCAATGATCGCGATGCCTTGGACGAGGTCCGCTGTTTAAAATTATCGCTGGGCTCAGTGTACCGGGTTTACAAATTTTTATAGACTTTTCAATCTTATCATTTCTAAAGGTAGAACACGTTTTACGACATCTTTTGTCGCTGCTAAGTTCGTTTTTCGGTAAAGGTGTGCAGGTCATTCGGTTTTCTAAAAGCTGCTCCGCTTCGGCGGAGAAAAAAGCTTCGAAATATCAATGGGGTGTAAGCAACAACAGCTGACATTCACAACACTCAACGACGGAAGAGCAAGGGAAGAATGAACGAGATTTAGATTCTACTCGGATTAGTGATGGCGAAAAATTCCTGATGGGTTTCGAATACCGTCCGTTACCTGAATGAATGATTGCAAAAAGCGATCGTCCCGACATTAGAGAACTTCAAACGTCCCTGAACTATTCTTAATTTATTTACCAAGAGTCATTGCCCTTGAAGTTTCACCGGAATGAGTCATCATCAATGTGATGTACACTCGGTCGTTGTGGAGGTGTCTACTAAGAAATGAGTCAGGTCTCGGCGTTGTCTCGACGCCAGTGTGCCGCTCACTTTGCCCTACGCTGAATACTTCGAATCTTTGTTCAGATCGTTCACGAGTAGAACCTCAAATGAGAAGCGACGGGACCCTTTGTAAACAACTCCCGTCGTAGAATCTCTCGGTGTTGTGAAACCGGCCCCCTAAACGAGAACTTCATTCGCGAATCAGTATTACGAAAATGAACGATCTTTAAGCCATCTTCGTCCACAATGGAAACCTACGGAGCGGCGTTGAGCACAAAAAAAACACCCTTCACAGACGAATACCTAGTTGGAGATCGTCCTCTAGGAGTTGGTATAAATGGAAAAGTGCTCGAATGCACTCACAAGGTCACCAATGAAGTTTTCGCCTTGAAGGTATGCCTTTCGAATTCTGAGATGAAAGTTTTTTTCAGTCGGCGTAAATGAACAAGTTCACTACTACATCTGATCGTATGCAGGTGTTGAAAGACAGCCCGAAAGCCAGACGGGAGGTTGAGCTTCACCAAAGGTCTTCAAACTGTCCTTACATTGTTCGAATTCACGAGGTATACGAAAACAATTATGCCGGATACAACTGTCTGCTCATCGTGATGGAGGTTATGCGCGGTGGAGAACTTTTCACGGTGAGTGTCTTGAAAGAAAGCATCGAATTCGCATCCAAGTCCGCTAATGCGCACATTCTCTATAACGCCGCTTTGTCGTCTCGGATAGCACATCCAAAACCGCGGAGAGAACGCCTTCACCGAGAGAGAGGCCGCTGAGGTGATGCATCAAATTTGCCAAGCTCTTGCCTTCCTTCACCGGATGAACATCGCGCATCGAGACCTCAAGCCAGAAAATCTCCTCTACTCCTCAGAAGTTGGAGGCAAGCTCAAATTGACAGATTTCGGCTTCGCCAAAGAAGTAGGACCCGCCAAAAAGGTAAACCCGACTCAGGTTCTATTTTATCAAAGTTTTCGAAGAGTGAATACGCCGCTGCCACACTTCTCGAAAGATCACCCGGTTGTCAATGATTCGGTACACGAAACCTATGAGTTATCTCATAAATGACATCATCAGAGGATCGGAAACAATCTTGATCTATTTTACAGGAATTACAGACTCCGTGCTACACACCTTATTACGTAGCGCCGGAAGTTCTCGGTCCAGAGAAATACGATATGTCCTGTGATATGTGGTCTTTGGGAGTTATCATGTACATTCTACTTTGCGGATTCCCACCTTTCTATTCCAACCACGGACTTGCCATGAGCCCAGGTGAGCCGGGGCAATTCCACGTTAGAGGAGTATGACGCTAGTCAAAATGTTGATCCCGGGCGGATGTTGCCCGGTGTGCGAAATGGCGACAAATTACCGTGTTCGGCTTTAACGGATCACCAACACTGTTCTTGTTCTGGCAAAGAAAGACCGAAACGAGAAATCCATGGAAATGCCCAGTCAATGAATCATTCCAAAGTAATCTCCCAATTGTCCCTCCGTGGCGGGACTCGGAGACTCCTGCGGCGAATCTTGATTAGTAAAGACATGTCCTGTTGAGCTGCAGCAGGCGTCGGCTGAACCCTGGGAGCAGATAACTCAGTGAGGCATTAACGTTCTGCCGATTGTTCTGCTGGTGCCTTCAATGAGCACATGATGTCAATCGTGATAAACGTGATGTCACAGTTGACCCGCCGCGGCATCACTGCAGCCGTCGTCATCATCGGCAACGTCATCATCTTGACTAGGGCTTCATTGAGATACTTCTGTGTCTGGCCAACGTTCATCTCCGCAGCCAAACCCCGCAGTAACATAGAGCTCTTTCTGTTCAGGAATGAAGAAGCGGATACGCGCTGGAGAGTACGAGTTTCCTAACCCGGAATGGGCGATGGTCTCGAAAGAGGCGAAAGACATCATTCGAGGACTGTTGCACACGGATCCCGCGAAACGGATGAACATCGAAACGTTACTAGGACACAGGTACGCCTTTCAGAACTTTCGGGCCTTGAGGCTTGTGAACATTTATCGAGATACTCGGATTAGATTATACAACGAACAGCTTATTCAAGGATTCGCAATAGCTAACGGTGGACTTTCTTCTCAGCTGGATTGCTCAATGTCACCAAGTTCCACAGACGCCCTTGATGTCAGTCCAGGTTCTGCGAGAAGAAAATGCGCAGTGGGGAGAAGTTCAGCACGAAATGACCAATGCTCTAGCTTCGATGAGAGTCGACTACGACAACGCCACACAGCTGAAGTCTCTGAACGAAACGAACAACAAACTATTGAAAAAAAGGAACGGCCTCAAATGAGGACTTCACCATGTGTTAGTTTGTTTGTGACGTACAATATTGAACGAAATACGAATCAGATCGCTAGAGAAAGGCGAATTTCGGCTTCACTCGATGATCTTGCAGAACACCTGGGATCTGTGTTGCATTCTTGGTCGCTGAAGTTCCTTTCGGCGTGGTCGAATTACTTAATTGTCGTGACTGTTCGAGCAGCCTTAGAACAGCCAGAAACTGCCTCGGTGATCCAAGGACCCGGTCCAAGATTCCTGACAGAGATCATTACTGTCGGAACAATATTCAAGATGCGTGACCTGATGAGCCGCCAGCAAGACTTCTTGAGTTGCTACGGAAGAAACCGTCGATAAACGACTGTAACCCAACTTTTCCGCAATGTATGATACTATACTTTTTTGGTTGTTGAGCTATACGCTCATTAGAAGATACAAGTTCCTCCGTCGAAACTATGCTGTTTATGGTGATGTGAATAAATTGTCGAATACCTCAAGGAAACCCATATTAATCGCTTCCTCGCTTTTCTGTTGAGAGCAAAAGCTTCGTCTTGGTTCGGATATCTTCTTATTCTCCCGATTCTTGTGTGACCGTCGAGATTCTGCACAACTGGATTCGGTTCAAGTCTTGGAGTAAGCCTGAATCCTGCAAACTCTGAGAGATCTCGAACAGAAATTATCGGTTTTGAGAAACTCGAGCGAGTCACTACAGATACGTAAGGTAAAGGAAAGCTCCAGGTGGCAACAAGTGACTCTTGATTTTTATTGCCGCTGGTGGATGGTCATGACGGGAAATCATTTGAGAGGGAACGTATTACACGAGGAAAACACCAAGCTGCATTAATACAACATTTCTCTCTCCCGCACAAAACAATCATGCTTTTCGGACAATTCGCGTCGACGGGAGCAAGCAAACACTCGCACACCCGAAGTCACACATGCGTCAGCATCTTCTGTTAACAGCCTTGCTGGGCCTATTCAATATCTCGTTCGAAACTCTGTCTCTAACTGAGTACAAAATCGTAAGCATCTATCATGCAGTATAAATTTTAGTTCTGTTTGACCCCTGGAGGCATCACACTTTTACACAAGAAAAAATAAAGGCTCGATTACAATTTGGTGATCCCTTTGCTGATCACCTCTGCGTTTCCTAGAAGCTCACATATGTTCGATACTCAATCGACGTCTTCCGTATAAACACCCAATCCGACTTCATCATCGAGCTCTGTCATCAGTTGAGATAACATGTTGCCGAGGAATCCGCCGGCCGGATGCCGCTCGGGTACAGGGACGGGTTTGCCAAAAAACATATGTCCGATCTTGTCGAGGTACACGGTGTACATCGGATCTCTGGTCAGAAAGCTTTTATATCGCTCGCAAAGAACAGTGAAAATTGCTAAGTTCGCTCGAGTCTCCACGGCTAACAACAGAAACCAGATGAAGTTCAACAAAGGAAGAACAAACGGGGGTCCTTCGACATTGGGATGCGATTGAGTGTACACGTAGAAAGCCACCGTGGCGGTCCGTTGATTGTTCAAACAAAGATATTGTAGAACCGTCTGCGCTATAAATAAGTCAACTTCCGATTTGTAGCCTTTACTCAAGTGGTATTCGATGAGCATCAACGCACAGTTCGTCCCGTCTGCAATAGAAATTCGCTATCAGACTGCAGGCTCGAGGTTAAAGCCGAGGGTTTCGCTCAGTTTCTTCAATGATTTCCCCGAAAGCAAGGGATGAAAACACAATCGATCTTTTCAGGAATGAATGGTTCGACTCGAAGACTACTCACCTAAGGACCGCGTGAAATGATATCTGGCATCTTGGAAGTTCGTTTCCGCCCAGTAGTTGAGAGCGAGTAGTCTATGCAAGTTCGGGTGGCCGAATGCTTTTCTGTCGGATAGGTCTCCATGCACTGTGGAGTATTGGAGACATTCGCCTGAGAAAGAAAGAGAAAGGTTGAGCTGGTTCAAACTGTCCGTTCTATCAGCACTGAGTATCTATCTAGACACAATTCTGAAGTAAGAAAAATGGGAAAATCTTCTTTCCTCGTCGCGTTTCTAGTATATATATCCAGGAAACCTACCAGTGAAGTCGATTCTTTCCGGGCTGGAGGGTTTCATCATGGAATGAAGCTTCGCCAACTTCTTCAATACCTCTGCATCTGCTTGAATTGAGCCTTTAGAGAGAATTTCGAGGTATAGCTTTGCTAGATCGGCACCCGAATTCAGTTCTCCCTTCGAGAGGAGTCGTTCGGCGCCTTCGTACATGATATCTTGACATTCTGCGTATTTTTCCTGTCGTTTGAATCTGCAACGAGAGACTCGATCATCAGATACTCCCAACCACGACTAAAACTAGAGTAGAGGAGCGACGGCCGCATCTGCTCTCAGCTGAGAAGGATTCCAATATGCCAGACAACACGTGTGGAACCCGCACGCAGGCTCAAATGGTAAATGTGGTTTGACACATAGCAGCCGTGAAAATTCCACCACAACTCTTCAACGACTGCACTGCGGAATCCAGAAGCTACACGGAGAATCCCGAACTATTACAACAATGCAGACGGAATGACAGAAGTCTCCAGAAATTTGACAGCTTGAACTCCGGTATCAGAGTTCCAAATATGAATCCCTCAGTCGGCCGAGAGCCTCTCGCTAACTGTTCAGATTCTGTCATGATCCAAGAATGGGAGCCGGGGTATACAATGCGCGAAAGTATCTCTCAACGAGGTCGCGATCTCTGACTTACCTGAAATAAATGGTTCTGTACATTTGATGTGTATGATAGTAGTCGCCACTCTCAAAACACTGTTCGAGCTTTTGCCTCACTCGTTCGAGACCCAACTCGGACCGAGTGGCCATTACGAGTGCTCGAAGGAGCTGGTCTTTCTTTTGGTTGAAACAATGCGCAGTTGCGGTATTTGCAACTTCAAATGTCGTCTCTCTGCTTTTGCTGTTAAAATTGAGAACATTCGATCAACGAAACCGACCGGTGGTGGCGCAGAGCGATGTCGTCATCACCATCATCATTTCCAAAAACAGCTGGCGCGCCAAAATTCAACTGAGGAGACTGTCGCGCGGTCACTATCGGTATGTCGCGCGGTTCGTTGTTAGGTTTCGCCGCGGCCTTCTTTTCGTAAATGGAAGCGGCTTCCACGGCATCATGGCAGATTTTACTGTGAACACCATTTATTACGATTGGAAGATTGTAAATATATACAAGGCAAAAAGGGAGATCATGTACAGGAGTTGATGAGTGAGCAAACGCGCCATAAGGAAATTCACGGTCTAAACAGACGAACCAACTTACGACGGATATTGTTCTATCAAGACATCCAATGGGTGCCGATGTGTTCACTGAACTCGATCAAAGGGAATTAAGCAGTCGGTTTCACATGGTCATCCAAATCCTGTACCGTCTCTCGATGAAATCATACTCTGAGTTTGAGTTATCGGTTCGTATTGTTCTCAAAAGGAAGAACAATCTTCTCGACTGCGGAACGCGTCGAAGATCCCGGGCGAGAAGCTTCACTGTGCCACACGCATTTAAGACTGGAAAGGAGATAAAGAACAAATCCTCCGGAAATCTATGAGGAAGAAAATGAGAATTCATCGCTCTCCCGTCTTTGAAAGGGATAAAGTGACGTCTCCTCTTCCGTATGTGAGTAATCTGATTCGCCTCAACAAGTTGAGAACATGTGGGTCACTTGATGTTTTTTGAGAGGCGGAACTCGATGAAACTCGGGATATTCGAAGTTCCTGACAATCGAATCCGATGTTGAATCGAATTTTAGCGTCAGTCATCCCTCGACAATTCTCATCTAAATACGGCGAATCGTTTCCGAGAAAAACACCAAAAACAATTTAGGCATAGCCCATAGAGAAAGTGAAAAAATTAGTTGTTTTCGAGTCGAATATCGATGAGATCATGGTTTCTACGGATGTTTGAGGGTATCATGCGATGTAGAATCGCAACCTCGGGGGTCATCCATCGCAAATTTTCTCTCAAGCGCGTCGTTCTCGAGAGAAATCCGACAGATTTCAGGACCTTCCTGTGGAATACTCACATCGGATTAGTTGCTTACTTTTATTCTCCCCTCTGATTCAAGCCTTACGCTTTTGGCTTGGCACAAGCGGTTCCAGTTGACACTTGAGTAATCAAAATGCTGACGACAACAAGCGTATCTTTGAGTGGGTCTGGAGCATAACCGTCGAGCGGAGCGCAAAAAATCGATAGAACTCACTGGAATCGGATCCCGATAGCCATAGCCTGGTAGATCTCCTGATATGGCATAGTGGATACAAAAAAACTAAGTATTCGAGAAATGAAGTGAAACAGCCTCATGCTAGTCCGCACATTCGCTTCACCGCGATGGCCGCGGAGAATCATTTTCCCGCCCGAGCATCGCTTCATCTCTTCGTTTAGTGCTGATCGTTTCGATCGGTACGAAAATACGAGATTTCGAAAGTCGATTTCCCGCATAAGTTGGAATTGTGTGATTCAGGTTTTGCAATGTTGCGTTGATCTTCTTCCCCATAGAGGGAGGACGAATGATACATTCCACGAGAGACAAAGAGTTCGGTGTGTGGAGGAGCAAACTTTACCCATCAAGTCCCACTTTTTTTACTTATTTGAGGCCACATTCTTGTTCGCAGAGTTCGAAAACTTAGAACTATTTTACGTGAAGGGGATGAGCCCTTGATGACTCGGGCTCCCCTGGAGGAAGGAAATGACGCCGCCATAGAACTTTGATCTTCATGCTACAACGACTGGCGAGTTTATCAAATGAACAATGAACGTAATCTGGCACTGGAGTACGGCGCGTTCATTGAGCTCAAGCGTAAGAGAGTGTTGTCAAAGGAAACGAGGAGATCTCGTAACGGGCTGGTTTGAAGCGGGACTGCCGACAGGAAGTGTCAACGGAAGGGCAGCTGCCTCCTCTATTGAGTGCGATCTTATCGGGTGAATACACAGACGATGATACGAAGCCCATGCGTGCGTTCAGCTTCATCCAAGACGGGATTTCCGGAGAAGATCAACAATTTATCTCCAAAGAGCGTAACGCAATCCCGAAGTTTCGAAGTCGAGCGCTCACTGGAAGATTCTTATGAAATTCAATCTCAAGGTTGGAACTATTACTGAGATGCGACGGCTTTATTCTGAAAATCCAGATCGACTCCTCATTGTTCAGATCAATCATCCTCTCCAATAACTAGTCACTTAGGTTTCCGTGAGGCTGAACATTGCTCTCACACCCAAACCGAAGTGCATTGAGCTCGCCCCCTTCCTCTCCATCTCAGTGTAACAATAGTAAGCATGTGATGTAGTTGCAAATCGCCGAGTGAGATCTGTGTTTGGGAACGATATCCAGGACTGGAGCGACCGCAGCTTGTTAAAGTGACGCAGTTGAGAGCTTCCGTTCCCTTGCCATCTGGAAAACCACAAAAAGGAGGAGTTACAGACACAGCCACCACTTGATTTTCTACTTTCCTCTACCAACCGACATGATGAACTCACAGCTCTTGTTGCTCGTAGTCGCTGCCGTCGTTCTATCGTTGTCTTCAGAGGTCTCAGCCTTCAGATGCTATGTCTGCAACTCAAAGAACGACACCGCTTGTGCCAAATCCCCCCTCGACAAACGGTTCCTAAAAGACTGCAACGAGGTCCCTTATGAGAACAACAGAGAGAAGAATCCCTACATCGTCTGCAGACACCAGGTGAGTTTCTCCTCAGGAGTTGTTCCTCACTTAGCTCCATGATCACTTCTCGGATTCAGTTCCTGGCGCCATCAGGGCAAATGGAAGTCACCGATTTCCGGTGAGAAGTCCGCCTGGGAACGCACCACAATCAAGATTCGACTCCCGAATTCTTTTGGTCTCGCATAGTCATCGGTTTGTTCGGGTTACGATCAATCGTTACGACAGGAAACGGCCTAATATGATAGACGACGGATCGAATTCGTGTCCTTGTGAAAGAATCTTTGAACTGCTCTTGACAGTCTGTGAAAAGATGACTGTTACTTACCAATCAAGACTTGGAGTAGCGTTTCGGGAATGCTTCGGTCACTTATGGAGCAATATTATTTTATCAGATTATCGAAACGGGCGGTGTGGTGACCCATGACCGGCGCTGTGGATGGAAGATGTACGCCAAGAAGCGCGAACTTTGTCTCTCGTCCGGTGAGTACTGAAATGGCTGAGGTTTATCCGAAATTCGCGAGAACAAAAGTCATTGTACGAATCCGAAAATCTCTTAATACCGAGATCTCAGACCAATATGGGGAATCTGAGTCAGCCTTCAGACTCAATTTGGCGAAAAGACAAAAGCACGTTAATTTTCGCGTGCTTGGAGAAAAAGTTCTCTCCGACACAGTGGAAATCGAGAGAGAATAGAAAGCCACATCAATGAGAGATCAATTCTTCGGAAGCTAACCCAGTCGCGATGAAAAATTTTCCAGCTGACGCCGTGGTGAAGACGACTTCGTGTGAATGTCACAGCGAGGCATGCAATTCTTCATCTTCATTGACGATTAGCGCGATGACAGCCGTAGCAGCGCTCATGTCCGTTTGGATCATCCGTCATTAGGTCCATTCTGGCGCCTTCAGCGACCGCAGGTCAGCCTTCTCTCACCGGAACAAGCTCAAGAGATTCCATGCCTTCAAGATGGAGTCGCTGCGACAGGTTGGAAGTTTCACCGAAAGCAAACTGATAACAAGAATGACGACGGAATAAGCGACGTTGAAAGATCTTCGAGTATGAATGCTCCCTTGAATGAATCTGGTTTCGAGTGAGAAAAAGAAATGCAATACGAGCCGAGAATGCAGGAGTACAGAGGACAAATCGTCACGAAGAATAAATGTTCATCCGAAACGATTGCCACGCGAGCTCTTCATTTGTAATCTCCTCGATATAGATCGGTTCCACATATAGAGAAAGCGAAGCTCCATCTCCTCCGACCACAGAGGTTAAAACATGCTTTAGATGCCGCAGAAAGGAGCACAGCGCTCTTGCTGCAATGGACTCTTTGTAACAAAAAAAGACTCCGGCGATTGGATCGCAAATATTGCATTCGTAATAGTAATCAATCGATGCTGGAGCTCTTTTTTACAAGCAGTCTGATTGGCGCGGGAATGCTGTCTGGCTTCAGTGGAGCGTAGAGACGTTAGAGCTCAAGAGGGCGCGAAAGGAAGCAGGTTATTTGAAATGGCGTACTCAAAGATGCTCTCTAGCATACTTACGGTGGTGATTGTGTCCTTGACGATGTCTTCGGCCTCTGCAAGTGGCCCCACAAACGATTCGGTCATCCCAAACTTCTTTTGCGGTAAGCGTTTCCCACAGTCATTGCCTGGCTGTAAAATTTCTCGAACGAGTCATGACTTCTCCTTTCACATAGAGACGCTGTGAGTTGATCCTTGGATTTCGCGGAAGAGCCTCAGAAATCTCATGTAATTTTATTGTTTCATCTTTCCCTGTAGATTTACAGCCAGGGGGAATCACCTACCTTTACAATTGTACCATGACTCTCCTCCCTGAAAAGGTAAAGAAACATTCCCCCTCAAGCATGCGAAGAGCGTTCTCAATCATCGAAATCTGAATTCGTGGAAATATTTGAATAATTTCCAGCCTGCTACTCTGATTGCATCAAAAGTAAAAGAATGGATCAAGGATGCTCCTATATCGCAGTTCGTCGCGGAAGTATGTAAAAGCGCACCCAAATTATTCAGCACTTCGGTGAGTTTTTTCAGCGAACATGAACTTCGTGTGATGGGACTTCCCTCTTATCTATCGAAATCTACGATTTACAAGAGACGATATTGGTGGATGGCGGAACGGGTTCTAATAAAGGTTCCTTTACTTCTCGTGACAGTTTCGGGTGATCGTTTCTGGAGTGGAGGTTTGTTCGGTTCGAAAATATAAACGCACAAATTGTTCTCTAAATTTCTCGATTCAGAAGGCCGATGAATTTGAGACCGCCGAAAGCGACTCCGAGGCACGACGATTCATGATAGAGCCATGAACAAGCTGAAAGCTCTCCTTTTATCGATTTCAGAAAGAGTTCCAACAAATAACTAAAGCCGTATTGCACACGTGTTGGAATGCGACAATTTACTGGCTCCCGCTCGCTTCGACAACAGTGAGTGATCTCCTGCGGCGTTCCATCATCCAAATCAAATCTTTGCCTTTAGATCGATGGAAGAATCCTTCCTTGCTGTTCACTTTAACTTTAACATCTCTTGTTCTCCACTCTCCTCTAGAGATACCAAGACATAGGACTTTATTTTTCGTGATGAGACTGCAGTCGGAGCATCTCGAGGAGTTCTTCGGCACACATGCAGCGAAATCTTCCGATCCACAACGTTGCGATCTCTTGAATAAAGTCTGGATGGTGTTGAGGAATACACTCAGCTTTGAAAACTTCTCTTTTGGGGTCTTTTGCGGAGGAGGCGATTAGTAGATATCATGAAGATTCATTTTCTGAGAATAGCTCGTCTCAACTCTGGCGATGGAAATCAATTCTGAGTTGGCGGGCCATTGCGCGAAGGATCTTCAATTACCACCATCAGAAAAACTTCTTGTCGATTCTTCAAGAAACTTCGAAAAACTTCTTGTCGAGGAGCTTTCCAGGACGGTTTCGCCTCTGGAAGGGACTCACGCGAGAACGGACGCTGAAAAGATCGACCGGGATGGGAACAAGAAAAAAACAACAACATTTTAATGCGAAAAAGATATATTTCCAAACTCTGAGCGATCGTTCCAGCGATCACCAACAAAACAGAAGTAACGGAGCATATCTTATTGTAGCGAAGGCATTTTCTGAACACCATGTAAAGAAGAAGATCTCGGATTGACTTCTTCCCACTCTGCGGAGTCGATAACAGTTTGGTTCTCGATTGCACATTCTACGCGCGAGGAGTGGGGTTCGAGTAATAGAGAGGTTTGACAAGAGTCTCCCCAGGAAATCGGGGATCCGTGTAGAAGGTACAGGCAGGGCTTGGGATCTCCACGGCTGCGAGAAAGCTGCTGGTTTCGCGGCATTTCTCGACGATTTTCCAAAGACAAACAATGACCGCCGTGAGTTTTCGAGAAGATACCGCGAAAAACCCTAGCCCCGGATAAAAGGGCTCCAAGAGGGGAATGACCGCGAGGAATACTTTTCATGATGTGCGCAGTCAGAATTTTTCGACGCTCCGATCACAATTAGTGAACGTCGACGTTTCCCATCACGAAGAACTCAGTTCTTCTTTAGTACGGCGCCTTGCTTGAGTGTTTTGTACTTTTCTTTGAACAGCTTCTTTAGAGTCTTCTTCGAAGATTCTTCGGAATCTTTCGGTTCCTTGTCCTTGTCCTTAGTTTTGTCTTTCTTCTTTTTCTTCTTCTTTTCACCTTTTTTGGTTTCGGTCGGTTCACAAGAAGTGGTTCCAGAGGCTGAAATGAAAGATATTAGACGTCCGTTTGAAAGTCGTTCTAAACTTCGCGTGATCTCCAAGAGTCGAATAGATTCGGTGGTGGTACCTCTGGAAGTCATACGAAGTCGTTGTGCCTCAATGTCCTCGTCCTCCCTGGTGAGTCGCTGACGATCGATTTCTTGAGCATCGATGATCTCATTACGCAGTTCGACGATTTCGACGAGTTTATGGATCAGTTCCGCTTCGCGAGAGTCGTCTTCAGGAGTTTTTTGGCTCGCTGCGTTCAGCAAAATGAAGAGACAGGTTAGAACAGTACTTCAGAGTAAGCAGTGGAGAAATCGGAGAGGAATGAATGCGATTGGGGTGAGATTCCATCGTTTAGCTTTCGGTGAATAATCGCCTGGCGTCTAACCTTGTTTACTGATTAGAAGCCGGATCTGGTATTCCAGCTCGATTTGGTCTTCCTCTAGGCGCTGGTAGCGTTTGCTGCAACAATTATTGGAGATGTTAGAAGAGCTAAAAAATCAGTTTCGGTAAAGTGTCGGATGCCTTGTGGAATCAATCAAATACAGAATGGGTGAGAAATTTTTGTGCAAACTCACATATACATGAGCTCTGCTTGTCTTCGATACAGAGTGTTTTTCTCGTTGACGAGCTCGAAAAGCTGCATCATCAGGTTTTCCTCCTGCGGTGCGTTGGCATCCGTTTCATCGACCCCTGCGGGAAGAAACGAAATTAAAATTCCGGAAAACTTGATCGGAAGTCAATTCAGCCTCATATCCCACCGTGTTGAAGGAATTCCAATGATTTAGAGGGAATGCCAGCTCATCATTTTTCTTACCGCCTTCGCCGGGTGGGGGAAGCTGTCTCAAGCTCAGCTCGATATTCTTCCCCTGGACCTCCAGCTCGACCAGCCTCTTCTCGATGGTTCTCATTTCAGCTTGAATAGCCTTCAAACTAACAGCTTGCAATTCTCTCTTCATAGGCACCGGGACACTGGGCGCAGGCCGTTTCTTTTTGCGAGCTTCCGTCATAATCGGTGGGGCCACTGAAACCATGAGAGGAAAACCCAAATGAACATCTCATACCTCGTAATCCCCGCTTCCGGAGTTTGTTTTTTGTTTTTGTGAAATCAAACGAAGCACTCACCGCCAGGACTCGGAGCGGCTGGTGGAGGAGCTCGGCTTTGCGAGACGGAGGATGAGTTTCTTGTCACTGAGGGCGAGCTGGCTGCTGAAGTCCGCGAGTTCATGGAAGTCAGCGAAGTGTTCGACGGATGTGACGGCGGGAGCGGCGCTGCTCTCTTCTTTGGTGATTTCTTCAAGGACGGCGTTCGACTGGCGTCGAAGAACGGGTTCAAGGAGTTGTTCTGAATAGAGCTTGTTGGCGTCGCGTCGGAAGAACACATCGAGAGGTTAACGGGCGAAACTGACTCCGTGTCCTCTTCATCCACATCATCCTGGAAAGGATTCAAGTTCCCTGGGTAGTCTGATTGCGGTTTTCCGGCCTTGGCAGGAGTCGACGTGGGCGGTTGAATGGACGCGGTGTCGGTTCCGGAGAGGAGCGATTCATCGTCGTCGTCACCGCATTCCCCAAAAGGGTTCAAAGCCATCGGGTAATTCTGCGGATTGGAGTAGCTGTGGGGAGAAATGGTTCGTTTGAGTGATGCTGATATCGAAACAATAAGAAAGTATTGTACATGAACAACGGAAAATGAGGAAACGAACTTTGAAGACTCTGCCGAAGCCTTGCGCTGTTCCTCGGCCAACTTCTGCTGCTGTTGCTGAACCCTCCGAACGATTCCACGACGTGGTTTTGGAGGACCAGGACTTTTGTCCCCCGGCTGAGGTTTCACCGAGGTCTCGTCGACTTCTGATTTGGACAAGCCATCCACGGCGTCGTCGGAGACAGATTTCTCTACCTTTTCCGCAGGAGGTTTCTTCCGCGGCAAAGGCGTTGGACTCGCTGAAGGCGATGAGTGCTCGCCCTGAAGTGATAAGTAGGGACTAGCCGAGCGCCTGCCCTCGTAGGGGCTCTGGTAGCCGCCGTTGCTGTCCTCCAGTTTTCGTGGAGCCGGTTTCGGTTTGTCGGGCAGGATGAGAAGAGAATTCAGGGATCGAACTTTGCTGTCAGTTTCCAGCTTGTCAGACCTCAGAGGTACGATCGTTGGCAGAGCTCGAAGACTGCTCGTCCTCTGAAAAGCGCTGGGCTCGGATGGATTCCTCAACGAAAGTTTCTTCAAACGCTCGTCGAACGACGGCGGTCCCTCGCTGCTTTTCGAGCTACCTATGCTCAGACGACGTTCAGGAAGTGGATCGGCTTCGGTGGGTGTTTTACGGAGATTCTCTCGACGCTTCGCTAGATCCGGCGTGGAACAAACCGAATTGTTTTTCGATGACTTCGTTGGAGAAGGACTTCGAGAAGACTTCGTTGTGACCGAGTCCTTCAGCGCATCAGATTTGATAACGGAATTGCTTTCGGAGTCCATGGTCTTCCGAGTGGCAGCGACGAGAGCAATGGGCTTCGGTGCAACTTCAGGTTTCTTGATATCGTGTGAGTTCCCAGCTTTGAATCTAGCCGAGATCACAGTCGACTGTTGGGCGAGGGGCGACACCGGAATGCAGTTTGGAATGGCCAAGAAAGGTGAATCAGCCTTGCCGGTTCGTTGCGAGTCTTTCAACCTCGTGAGCTCGGGTTCGCTGCCGGAGGTAGAGCCAGGGGTGCCGGCGAACTCCCGGATGGCTTCGATTTGCTTACTGCTGGCTGACGAAGGTCTGGAGTCGGAGGATGCGGACGATGACTCAGAACTGAACGACTCCGCGCGTCTCCGCGGAATACCGAGCTCACTCTTGAGCATTATCTGGGGAGGGTAGAGATCGAGTTTTTAATTAACGAAGAATTCGCCGGAATGTTGAGCAAACGCTAACAATCTCCTCGATTTTCCGAATCAAATCAAATGAAGCTGAAATTGCGGAGTTCGAGGCAAAGTTGGATGAATCAGGAGGACCCTCAGATGGGAAAATCACCTTTTTGAATTCGGGTCCTTCGTCCCTCGGGCATACGGTGCATTCGTATCGATCCTCGCTGTCGTCCGCTAACGCGTAAGCACCCGGGTTCAAGAGCGAATCACATCGGCAGCAGCGGAAACACGATCTGTGATATAACTTGGTGCCAACAATGAGTCTCTCCAGCAAGAACACTTTATTTGAACACGCCGTGCATTCGCTAGCACGCACGAGAACTGGGCTCTGCAAAGATCAAGAAGTACAGCGTTAGAGGCTTTCATCGCATCGTGGAGAGGTGTCTAATCTGTCGATTCTCGGAAGAGTCCCGTTTCGCAATAGCTTTCTCGCCAAAGTTCGTGGCGGGGTCCCGATTTCTCAAAGTCCCTCTCCACTTTCACTCGCTCGGCTTTCTCAGAGGATTCTCTGAAAACGATGCCTCGTGAAGATCCTCCCATCGGAGCGTAGCGTTCGGCCTTTGCTTCAATCGGGTCAACGGTGACGGTCGAGAGAAGGGTTGAACATGACGCTCTCGAAGCGTGATGCTCGCCCCATGAGAAATGATATACCACCCGAAGTTAATGCTCAACCATTCTTGCAGACGGTTGATTCATGACTACTTTCAGTCTGAGCACGATAGATGTTTTCGTGATTGGGATACTTTCTAAGTCAGAATCACTTCTCACAAGAACAATGACCACAGCGTATTCTATATATGCTAAAAGCTCTCGAGAATAATGCTCAGCCAGGGAATTCAGCCTGATTTCACCCAATGAGCCCGAGAGATCATCTAAAGAAGTCGTAGAATATGAAACCACTCGATATTAGTCGTTCTAGAGCTCCGGAACGAACACTCATCCGAGTTCAACTGAAGTGCCGTAGCGGAAGAACGTTGCATCGATCGGATAAGTGATGTGGCTCTCCTTTTGCATAAAGGAATTATGTCTCAAACAGCGAATTATACGAGAACTTTGTCACTCGAGCGATTTCCTTCCGCCGAATGTCGTTATGAGTGGAAAAGTACTAAAACGTTGGAAGTGTTCGACAATTTGTAAAACTGTGAAATGATGGGTACTGACTCCTGACGCATAAATTCCAGAGTAATCATTTCCTAAATTCGCGTGGGTCAGAAGATTGAGTTGAACTCGTATCGCGGTTCAACTCAGGATTTTGAGGATATAGTGTGGAAGAGCCTGTGCATGATGAAGCGAAAGTCATGGAAGAAGTAGCAAGGCAACATGGCGAAATGAAACTCGAACGAGTCAGACAAGGATGAAGCCATACACCCAATTGCGGTCGATATTGTATTGTTCTTGTCGCAAACTCTCGAAGATCAGCGAATGCAAGGACTTCCGATTGACACATCCAATAATTGTACTATTGCATTCGAGCACCTGAATGATAGCACTCATCCTGCGCAACGGATGTACGGTTTTCGGATCTGTTGTTTGGACTGTTTCGGCTAGCGCTTATTCTGAATGTTAGCGGGATTATGAAAATTCGGTAAAATGAACCGTTCCGCTAAGTCAGCGTTTGAGTGACATGAAACAAAACTGCGACACAAGAAAAAAGTTTTTCACCCGAGCAAGATCGTTAGAAGCAGAAAATCCACACGAAAATAGTTTACGAGCGGTAGAGGCACTCTAAGGTTGGATGACTTGAGGTATTTCCGTCTTCATCGAAGCTTACGTAACCCATGTCCGATGGTTATGCATCAAAACGTTCCACCTAATCGATGGATCGTTGGCGCCCTCACGTGCACCGATGGTTAGCAGGCGATTTGAGCAAACACAAGTGAGTTATACTTCACCGACTACTGATTTCGAATAAGAAAGCTTCGAGTGAAGGTCCTAACTGGTGCAAATGTGGGGCAGCTTCTAGATGACCGTTTTCGAGCTTCATCATAAACCCGAAGTTCTCAACTGGGAGCGTCGAGAGTTTCCGCTATAAACATCCAGTCAACCTGACTGCAGAGCAAAATTGTCTCCATGAAAGCGTGCTGAGAAGCTTCGGAGCGCTGATGACGAAAACGTTTCGTATCCAGGAAACCCAGATCCAAAACGTCGCAGTTCTATCAAAACTGATTTCGAGGTTTTCGAATCAAAGGGAACTTGTGCGAAGACATCGATTCCTCAAGTTCTGATGAATAAAGCGCAGGATTCGTGAATCACGAATATCACCTACATTGAGTTCTCGCCGAGAGTGGATGAATGAAAAACGAAGTATCCCAATAATCGCAGCATCCCAGTTTTCCAAGTACTTGGAGCCGATTCTGTCATCCATGTAGAGCAGCCTGTCCCGAAGTTTCGCTTCCCGGGCTTCCCTGGAGGAACTGAATTTTCGTGTCCCGCTCACGATGTGCAAACCACAACTCGGAATTCACCCTGCTCGTTCAATGCAGCTATCATCCAATTGGACTCATTTCATTGTTGAGAGCAGCTCTCATGCTCGACACAGAAAGAGGGCTTGCATCGTGTTAGATTGGGAGCATCCTTATCGTGGAAAGAAATCAATTTGTATTTCCAAAAAGTATCCAGATTTCCGGTTTCGGATAATCCGTAGTGATCACACCCCGGTTAACAAACAGCTGTAGGAACTTCTCGAGTCTTCATCTTTTCCCCACTCATCCTCGATATTCTTTTATAGGCTCCGGGCCCCCTAAAAATATTTCCCAGGCCTACCTAGAAAACCGAGGCCCCCGGTACTAATCTATGGTACACGAACTCACCGTTTCTTCTTCTCGAAAATCTCCCGCTTAGATATTGTATGTTGTGGACGGAATGAGAGCTTCGGATTACGGACAAAATTTTGAAATTTGCTCCATTGAGAGTCGGAGGAATCGGGCTACGGCAAAATTTTCCCTCATTCTTCTTCTCCGGCGAGAACTTTCACTTGAGATAGGTGTGGGTGACATTCGTATGCCTGAATCGTGCGTTTTACTTGTGAGTTCGGAATTAGATCAATTCTTCAACAACTGTTTGATTGAGCATGATCGTTGGCACAATAAGCGATTCATTGTGCTAATCATGGATACGAATGGGCAAGATTCAAGGCATCGCAAATCCACTTTTCCAAACCTCGAGAGACCCGCGAGAGGCTGTCAAAGAGGATCGACACGATGCAAAAGTCTGACAGATCCGAGCAGATTGCTCTTAATTTTATCAGGATTCTAAAATCCAAGATTCCTAGGCTTGCAGGCAGCATTGTTTTCCCCACGAATGGAACCTCGTGATGGCTATGAATTCGAAACATAAGGGCCAAAGCTTAGTTAGTTAGTGAAGCTTGAAACTTGTGGTTCCACTCCTGAACGTGATCTCTTGTTTCATGATTCTCCGTTCGAGCAGGATACCCTGCCGAGAAGTGAGTCACAATCATGCGACGCAAAAATGTCACGCTGTAACAACACAGCATGCCTTCAGAGGGAACCGGAAGCGAACTGATTCGGAGTCGCTTGAGGAAACGTCTACATTTTTTTTCCCGAACTCTTCGAGAGCCTCTCGTTCAACTTTTAACTCGACTTAAATCATGTACGGTGTTCTTTAACAAAAAAGACGACTGGCGGAATTCGCTCAAGAGTTTTGATATAAAAAAGCCAACGGTCAAGATGGATTGTCGACAAAAATGCTCGATCTCGACAGGAGATGACTTCTGACTTCCGGTTCTCTCGGATCGTCCGTGACTCCCGCGTCTGTACATGCGTCACATCATCTGTAAGCAGTCCACGAAGATGTCAGATGCATAAAAGCCTTCGATTACGGGCGCCCGTCGCAATCAAAAGATCGTCATGATCCGAGCTGTTCTGGTTTTCGGAGTCTTGGCAGCTTTCGCAGTTGCCGAGCTCGGTCGGATTTCCTCGTTCGGCCAAGCTCGGAGAGGCTTCCAGTGCCACGCTCGCGGTGAGAAAGTGGGATTGTCCAAGTGATTCTCCGCCGAGTGCTACCTTACCCGTTTATGAAGACGATCTCACTGATAAGTGTCCCTAATGTTAACTTCATTTGCTTCCCCTACCCGCCTGTGTCTCCAGGCCATGCCTGTTTCAAGAACGCGAGTCAAGAGAATCCCGTCGACAGACCCACTGAGTTCGCCCTCGTTCGACTCTTGAAAAATTCATGGAGGAACGCTGTGAGTACGCATTCGAAGAGCTTGCATACAAATCTCAACTTTTTCCATCATGTCCTCGTCCCTAGATGATCTTGACACGAAATTTCAGCTCACTTTCGATACATTATTCCCCGTGCTAATCGGACAAAATCGTTGCAGACGATTGCTCTCGAAAGACGTCAGAGGGAGACAAATCAGAACAGAGGTGGTGAGGGCGGCGAAAGATCTCCCCCGCCAATATTGGACTTCGGATTCTTCAGGGGCGGAGGAAGAGGAGGGCGTCGAGTTTGTCCCGAGAACAATCAGACAGTTTTCTTCGAGACGCTCGGTGATGTGCGAACTTCAGTTCTCGCGGAAGCGGTGAGTGTATTTCACCAGATTTGTGCTGTGCGGAAGAAACAAAGGGAACCCGATAGCCGTTACTCGAGGGACTTCCGACAAAACCCTCTGAGACTTCTCTAGATCCTGAATCGGTTTTGGTTTTCAACGTTCGGCTTAGACAGCCGTTTTAGAAACATTCTTGGAAGCAAAGTATAACAGTTTGTCCTCTGTACAGCCCAACGTACTTGCGAACTACAACATCACCGCGGCCGACCCGTTCCTCACCCAGTATTTCGTGAGTTTTTTTCGTCAGCAAATAATTGCGTCGTCGATCAGCATCGAGATAATTTTGTTTTAGCTTGCCGTCGCTCCTTGAATTTTTTGGACGAACCAATTTGACGGCATAATTCTCGCTTTCAGCGTTGTATGGAAGCAACACGATTCGATGAAAACGGCAGCGTTATCGTAGCGTGATGTGTTCACCTGAGCCGGTGCTGTATAAATTCGTCTCCCGTGTCTCCAGCTACGCAAATATCCAACGACTTAGATCACATCGAGTAGTAGAATCTCGACAGAGGGACTCGTGACGTCGCGAGTACTGTGGTGACCTTACCTTTGTGGACTCACGTTCATTATCCAAGATGATTCGAGGGACAAGTTCACGGAACCAGAGAACAACGACACGATAAACAGTAGCAGTTCAGTTTTATTAAAATCATCATCAAGGATCGGCAGTTCATTTCACACGACGTTGACCGAGATTCACTCGACAACGGTCTACGGGAAATTATTTCTGTGATTGTTTGTCATATTTACAGTTCAAATCCTGGATCCGCGATCATCTGTTCCTATAGCAGACGTCGCTCTCCCAGACATCTGTTTCGTTTGTTTACAACAACTGACAGTGAATAAAAGACCGACTTCAAATCAGAGATCTCACGACCGTCTCGTGAACGTCTACGGTTTCCAACTTGATCCATCCATAAGTATAAAGGCGTTCGCTACAAAGCACTCTCAGACTCGTAATCTTTTCATTTTCAGCGGTCGTCATCTGCTGCTTAATGATCGAGTCTGTGGGTGAGCGCGGACCAACTAGATTAACTCGGCAGCGATAGTGCCATTGTTCAAGAGCTCATTTCGAATCGACGATCGGAAGGGTTTGGTACTCATAGGATAGCTACAATGGGAGGAACATGAGAACAGAACGACTTATACCTTGGTTGGCGGCCCAATATTGAAATTGCTGCTCGAAGGAGGAATGCAGTTTTGGGGGGCGGAGGTTGTGGGTTTCATGCGGGCCATACCTGTGAACAAAAATCGGAATTAGTTCGCTTTCCAGCTTTTGAATGGGCCTTTAATGAGAAGAACATCGGGTTCGAGTCTCTTTTCTCACCTCCTTCGAAGTATTGGTAGAACTGGGAGACGTAAGTGGCGATACAAAGTTTGTCAGGGACCTGATATTTGACCATGTCCTCGGCATCTAGCAGAGCGGGTATACCGAGCTGCTTTTCGGCCACTCGGAACGCCAACTGATTATTCTCAAGGACGTTTTCTGATTGCAGAGAGTCGAAGTCACTGTAAAGAGAAAACGCAGAAAAACATTAGCCTTCTTGAATTCTGAAACTACTGTATGACTCTAATAACTCAATTTATCCACTAATGATCCTCTAGTATACAGGTGTTACGCAGGTCAAACACCGCGTCACCTTGGGTAGGTAAATGAAGCACGACTTCGGAAGGAATGAAATAATGAACTGAGCTCGCGTCAATTAGGAATCAGATCCCGCTAATCATGATCTTTGGCATTCATCACTTCGGAGATATCTTGGCGCGTTGCTCGGTCCACGTCGGCTGTCTCGCAAAATGATCGATCAAGCGCCGATAATAATTCGATGAAATCTAGACGCGAACGGATCTGTGTGTACAAACGAATGAAAACAAAAACGACCTCTAGGCTGGAATCGGATCTGATTGTGCAGCTGCCACTGTTTTGCCCACAGCGAAACGAACTTGACAGCGTAATAAGCGACGAGGAGAAGAAAACGAACATAACTTCAAGAGTGACCGCCACGAAAACAATATGCCATGGGTCGAAATCAGCCAAGTAAAACTGGATTAAGTCGCAACAAATGACTCAACATTGTTCATATCGATGATCTGACGAGACGTGAAATAATGATGTATGTATGGCAAGGTGATCAAACAGCGCTTGGTTTCGCAGAAGGATCGAACTAGAGAACGCACGAGGGGTTTTCTGAGCAAACCACAGAAATTTCGGGCGGACCTTGTGCTAACTTCATCTAAAAACGAAACCAATAGCACGCAAACACAAAGTGTTTAGGTTATGAGCTAGCGAGCGTGCGGCAGCGGGGGTCATTCTGGGTCTATTAAGAACCATTACGACCGGTGGCAGACAGCGTTTTTGGCGCTGAGTTTTCGCTCGCACAAAGGTAACAGCGCTAGTGGACTGGCAAGCGGGCAGAATTTATTTTGAAAAAAGTGAAAACAGTTTCGTCCAATGCCGGCGATTGCATTGGCGGCCCTCGTCCGCTCGTCCATCCGCTCATTCGTAGTTCATCGCTGTTCAGCCTTAACCCGTATGTTTGACTGGTTGCCCGACCGAGTGCTCGGTAGCTGTCGGCTTTCATCCACCGCCGCCGCCGCCGCGACCGCTAACTGGCGGCAGGATTGTTTGTAATTTTTCTACGACGCGAGTGAAAGTCGAAAATTTCGCTGTAGCCCGGCTCCGCAGCAAAGCTCTCCGCATCGTTGACATTGAGCTCTGCCGCCATAATTCGAAGGTTCTTCCCCAAAACTCGGCATCGGAAACTTTCGGAAAGGAAGCAACAGTCGTTGTCGACTTCAATCATCCTCCGCATTGTTAGGCTGGTTTCCTCAAAAACGCTATTTGCTCCGAAAAAAAAAAAAAATTCAGTCGCGCGTCGCCAACTTTGGGATTGGGATCCTTTTCCGCAACTGGAACGACATCTGAGTTCTCCTGGCGATTACCGTGTCAGTGGTTTAGCGGATCTGTCGGCAACAAAACCGCGTCCGGACTTCGGGTCGTCATCGAAGACATCGTTGCCTCAAAACCGCCGGTGGAAAAAAAAACCCACGGAGGGAGAAACCGACTTGTTTGTGGGTGTTGCCTCGGAAGTTTACGATACGCCGAAGAGCGTGAACTAAAAGAGCCGACCGAAAAGCAACATTCGAAGACATGTCATGCGACATCTTGCTTCAAAGTGTACGCGGCCGACGCGAAATTTATTCACGCGTCTCGACGGTTGGCGGTTTCGTACGCCGAGAATTTCCTCGTTTCTCTCTTTCTCCAAGATCAACGTTTTGAGCTCAGAAACTTGCGGACGGCGTCTGCCGACTGGCAAGCTTCCCCCTAGCTTTTCGAAGCGAACGAAGAGCGAACCGATGAAGACCGGAGTCGCTGTCATCGGTTGAAATGTCGTTTTGGTGTCATCTTCCCTCCTCGCTGAAGCAGCCTACTAAACTACGCGAATCCGCACAACCAGCGAGTCGACCGAGCAACCATCCGAAATTTCTACCGTCGCCACTTTTCGGGGAGCGAACCCAACGAATCTTCGAAGGGGACCCGCTTCAATTGGGTCTCCTTTGTCTCCAGAAACCTTGCGAATCCGATTCTCCAGTTTGTTCCCCTGTCGCACAAGATAATGAGCCGCGTTGGTGAGGTTAAATATATGCTACATTTTTTTTTTGTCCACGCGAACGCTCTTTGGAGAAAGAGCTGCGGCTGACCCTTCATTACACGCGAACAACACCGTTCCGCCGAAGATTCGAAGCAGAAAACACTCGTGAACAAAATCTCGCAAACGAAAAAAAGAACGATCGCTGTTCATATTTTGCGACAGTGATTTTTTTGTTCCCAATAAGAAAAATTAACGACCGAGAAAGAAATCAGAATCGAACTGCCCGACGAGACAATGATCGTTTCAATTACACGAAGGTCGACATTTGAAAGGCATGTCTGGGTGCTGTACCGTGTGGAGAAATCTACGGAAAAAAAAGTGGCGTAGTTCGATGCTGTTTTTCTCTTCAAAACTCACCGAAAACGTAGCGGCATCAACGCCGTCAGTGAAAAAGGACAAAATGTCGACGCAATCGGGGCAGGGTCCCATTAACAACAGATGATGTTGCATTTAAAAGCCGTAGTACCAAAAGGATACAGCCACGATCGGATGACCACACACACACGCGGACGACTACACGAGTTACACAATGACGAGAACGGGATCGTTACAACAGATCCGGTTAAGTCAACGGTAGTGATCGGTAATGTTTTGTTTCAATAGCGACACGGCGACGCGAACGTCGCCCGTGCGACAGGCGCGGCGATTTTTGCTTCATTTGGTCGCTACACTCCGATTAACGAGCTACCCGCGCGTAATATCGATACTTGACTTCGGATCGATGATTTTTATGTCAACGAGAAATCGCCATTCTCGTCAAAAGTCGCCAAAAACGACGGATTGATTTACCGTAAATAGAAAATTGCTTTGACGCCCGATCCCACTGGAACTGGAAAAGATGGGATTCCGGAGGATATATCCGATCGAATCGCTGAGAATTCGATCCAGAATACGGTTTCGAACCGCGCCGAGAATTGGTCCTTGACCCGCAATAGCTCCGAGTGGAAAAAAAGAATCAGACGCCGAACAGAAAACTAACGGGTTAGATCGATTGGATCGTCATCAACGGGACCTCCGGCGGAGCCGATAAGACCGAGCAGCCGAATATGCATCAGGTCGTTGTCTAGAACATGTTTCCGAATCGTGGGAATAGAAGACAACGCAAACAAGATTTTTATCCAAAGAGTTATACGGCTTGTTAACGACAAATGTGAATGCTGCCTCTTCTGTCTCATTCGTCTTCGTCCGCCGATCCGTGAGAGTTTGTCAGAAGGAAACGGAACAAAAATACGGACTTCTTTTCCACTCCGAAATCGAAGCGCCGCCGCCGCTGCGGGTCGATACGAACATTGAAAATAAATATTCCAGTGACAGTTCGCCTTTCCGTCGTGTGATCAATGTTCAGCGTATTATTATTATTCATCCAGGATACTTACATCAGATCGGGCCGATAGTGATGAATCAGGGCGCAAAACGCAAGACCGTCTCTCCAGCTGGAGCTCATGTCGTTCACGCGCACCCCGTGGTAGCCAGTTGTGGCCTTTTGGCACCAATATTGGAGAGCTTGTAGGCCTCGGCGTTCCGTCATTTCTGCAATAAGAGAGAAAAAAAATCATTCGTGAGAAAGTTGTCAAGCGTTTCGACGACGACGACGAATTCCCAACGCGGATACGATCGATTGTTTTTGCGCGATTTTGGAACGGATTCTCGGCCGTCCGGACGGAAGAGGTTCTGGCCAACTTTTATACGCCATTATGATCAGCCTTGGCTACGTGCTTGCGCCTGTCCATTCATATTCAAACCTGAATTCTACCCGTACTTCGTAACAACTCGTCAACTAAAGACATCGAATTCAGTTGGCAGCCACGTCGACTTCGTTGCGAGAAAAGTAAAAATCATCGAAACAAGTTCACTCGGGGGATCTGGCAGCGCGTTTTCTGTCCGTTGATGACAAATGACACTTCGAGCTGCGACAATTCGAAGCTGCTCTTTGCGAACTGTGCAAAGCGACCAAATTCGGTCACCGATCCAAACCCGGCCGACAATGAATTGATGAATGAATGAATGGATGGATGGATGAACGCTTGATTAGTTTGACTTCTGAGAAGAGACGAGAGCATCTTGGAACTGCTAGCCATCTCGTGCGAACAATCATTTCTTGGAATAAAGCAGTTGTTGGTACCGCTACTTTTTTAGAGCGGGTTTCTCCGAAGACGACACTCATTCTCGTCGTCGTCTTCGGACTCCGGGCGCCGGGATCCGTTTCTCTGGGCCCTTTCCTCGAGATGAAAGTCTACGTTCGATTGGATGGATGCGTTGTCGTTGTTTGACAGATGGGTTGGGACTCAGTTGGGCTAACGATCCATTGTGCCCCCTGTGTTGAGGTCCGGACCTCGTCTTCAGTGTCCGTCCGTCTCGTTGGTAGCTTGGTGTCTTTCTGCGAGTGTGCGTGTCTTCATTTCCATAATATTTCAATGGAAGAAGAACGAGGAGGATAAGAAGAACACTTTGTTTTGACGAACGAACGTCGAGTCTTCACAAAAGACGCACCAGCGCAACGGGTCACGCAACTTCACCAGCAAACTATTTGACATGTTTGAACCAAATCCCATCGTTCGGAAACGCTCTCTTTGGCTTCCGAAGCTACGGCCGCGCTGCTGTTGATACTGTTACGCATTTCTCGAAACTATGCCTCTTGTCAGTCACTCATTTCTGACAGAAGATTTTCGTTAGTGCCCGACAAGTGAGCGTTTAGCCTCATGGCTGACATAACCGGCACAGTCGAGATTTCGTCGAACCGAACGCGAGCCCCGCTGATCCCGCCCGCGTCGGACAGGGAGGGTTCTTAAAGCAAAGTTCCTTTGTCCGGGAAAACACTTCGACGGTAGGTTGTTTTAATAAAGAAGAACAATGAACGCGCAATGTGAACAATACTGTTCGACGAGCGACTGTGAACGAGCGCTTACCGACAGTTACCGGAAACAACATTGAGACACCACTCCTCATTCACAAACGCACTTACACGAAGGTTCCCACCACGCCTCTCTTCCATTGGCCTAAGACTGTTGTGGTGTAGTCTATCAAAAGCGTTCTCAGCGCCGTTCAGCGAACCTTGCTCTTCCAGTCAAGTCGTCGTCAAGTCCGATGAATGCGAGCGAGCGACGGCAGCGACTTTAATGAAGTCAATCAGGACGGGGAACTTTAATGGCGCCAAGAGTAACAATCATCGATGACAGTATCTGTGATGAAAGCCATTCTGACAAGACTTCAAAAAAGTCAAAGAAGAGAAGCCGTGGCTTCGATCCAGAAACGGCGTCATTAAACGACTGCGCTGGAATCGATTATCGTTTCAGATGATGTCAGCGGGTCTTTCTAGAAATCAGGATAAAGCTCGCCATCAGCGACACCGAACCTAAAGCGGGTTCACGGCGGGAGTTCACTGATTGCAACACAGTCGCGAGACAATCAGCCGAGCAAGCGAACGAACTTTCAGAATCTCTCGATCGAAACAGTATCCCGAAACCAGAGTGGTTTCATATGAGAGCTTTCCCTCTCTCTGAATTCGAAAACGCGCGAAACTTCGTCCCCGAAAGGCGACACAAAGCGGGAGACAGCACTGCGTGTCTAAAATCGATTGGATTGACCCACTGAGTGCTATCAGGGGTTAAGTCGCGACACGCGGATCGCGATGTGACATCAAAAGTGAGCGAAAGACTGTCCGTCCGACTGTCGTTCGACTCGCCAGTCAGTCACGTATCCGTAACTCAAACAGTCAGTCAGTCAGTCACACTGGCGATCGTCAGTCGTCAGATGGTTCGTTCCCCGGACGGGGCGAGGTGCTAGCAAGTAAGCAAGCAAGCAGTCATCCAAGAAACGACCAGAATCGACGAGTGCCAATCAAGCAAAGAACACGGAAGCATCCGTCGCTAGCTTGAGATGAGACAGCAATTACCCAGCGAGCTAGTCAGCCTGATAGGAAAATAAGAGACAGCCGACCACGGTCTAGCACCTCGTCTCCAGCAGCTAAGTCTTAGTGTCATTCGTTGACGAACAGTCAAAACGTAGAACACAACGCAACCAACTGTTCAGTCGTTCGTTTGCCTGGCCGCCTGCCGCCCTCCTGTGGTCCAAGCCGGTGCCCGTAGTTTATTCAGTAGATCGGTCACTTGCCCCGTCCATACGGTTCTCTCGATGCTTTGAATTGAATCAGCTCCGACAAGTTTTCTGCCGCTAGAACCTGTTCCAGTCCCTACCGTTAGTTTGGTGTACACGCAGCGACAAGAGAGAAATTTCGCAAACAAAACATTGCGACGATTGAACAGTGAGTGAGCACCATTTGTTACAGTCGCCGAGCCCACCGACGGATGATCCACTCCATTACACAGTCGCGCGGATGCCCTGTAAACCCTCCGGCGGACACAGTCAGCCGAGTGAACCGGTCAATCAGTCACTTGGTTGAAAATCCCATTTGTCTATCGACCGGAGATGCCCCCACTTGGCTCCATAGACGCGTAAGGTCCGAGCTCGAAATGTACGCAAAGGATGAATTCGAAGGTCATGGGATCGGAGGACCGAGTTTCACTGAAGTCACTAAAGAACGCAAGACCGGCTCTCTCATGACCGAACCGGCCTGATCAAACCAAGGACGAAGTGAAGCGAGTCGTCAGAGCGACGGTCCACGGATGACGTTCTTTCTTCGAAGTGATCCCGCAACATAGATATGCAAGCTCGCGTCTCAAGACAAAAGACCAACAGACGATTCAATGGGATGAGATAACGAGTTTTGGTTTGAATCAGGATTGCGTCCCTGCCGTGAAATTTTTCAACCTTCATGACTCAGTGAACTTCAGGAGTTCTCATTCATTGAGAAAGTGATTCCGTTTCACAAAACCTTCACGGATGAACTATCGTCAGGAATTTCAATTGAAATCAATCAAAAGACGACTCATCAGTGTTTCACTGCTGATGAAACACATCGAGCGAGGATCGTGAGCTCAAACCTCGAGGGCCCAACGCTGAAACTACGAAAGTCGAATTGGGCCGCACTGCAAGTCAACGGTTCATTGCATTCGACTCGGGTGCAATCTCATTCCGTACAGTGGAAGCAATCAAAATTGAACCAATGATTATTTGGGTCGATGTTATTCCTTTCATGGTGGAAACAAAGTTGTCCTTTTTGTTATCGGTCGGCTGGTGCGATGCGGATCGCGCGGGTTCGGTGATAAACACTATTTACCGTAATGATTTGAACCGTCGGTCGGTCGAATTAACGCGACGTGCCATTGTTGTTCAAGCGGCGGCGGCGGCAACGTCAGCACGAATTTATGGAGTGCCAGGCCATCGCGCCGGGTCCATGTGGGATGCCCCCTGGCATCGTTGTTGACACCGGTGCCTCGGGGATTTAAATGGTCGCTCATTTGTGTAGTTCTTCTCTTTCGGCGTTTCTAGCGGGCGATCAAGTTAAAAATAAACCAAACATATCAATGAAAAGACAGTATTTAGCAACGAGCATAGGGCGACATCGATGACAACAACTACGTGGTTATCATGACAACAACAGCTTCTGCCGGCTACACCGTAGGCAAACAGTTACAACAATCGCTGGCTGAAACGAGAGGAATCATTTGGACGCGGTTTTCGTTTTCACTTTCTTCGAGTAACGCCAACGTTCGTAACTATGGTCGCCGCCAACAACGGCAACACGACGCACGTTCGACGGTGCCACAGGTTACATACATATTTGCGCAGCGAAGCTCCCGGCGATTGTTTCAGCAACTAAGCCATCAGTCCTATCATCGATCACTGCACCGATTTGTTAAGTAATACATTTGTCGTCGGTCGCCGCATCAAAAAAACGTTGATGACGTTCACGGTATCCTATGTATAGCAAAGAAAAATGCCAAAGACCATGATGGATCGTGAAGTCCACTCCGGGAGGAATCGTTTATTCGCGCCTAGCTGATAAGCTTAGAGCACGTAACGAGTATGAGTTCGAAGTTTTGGCATGATGCATTCATTTCCTATAAATTCCATACGATAGATGAAGTAATTGATGAATAATTTCAAGTTCTTCGAATGAGAAGACGATTACCGAAGTTGAAAAGCTCTCATCTGAAGAAAATTGAAGCGAAAGTAGGATCACATCTTCTTCCGAAGAAATTGAACACATGGAAGCATCGTTTCTTCCAGGAATCTTCGGCATGGCGGAATGGGTCCAGCGGTCGATTCATTCGTTTATCTATCAAGTTATTGCTTTTTATGCAGAAAAAGCTCGATTTATACATTCACGCGAATTTTGCTTTTATACGGGTCAAATAGGCATAGCGGTACTGGAGCCGAACAACATCTTCTTTAATCCATTCTAGCGTCACGGATTCATACCGACTACTTTACAGACGCCCGCCGTCGGCGCTCGAAGTAGATTGTCGATATTCCCTTTTATTACCAAAATATAATACTTTCGAACAGCGGAGTTTTCCCAAGAGTTCCAAAGCCTCGGCAACATCAGCCGAGACAACTCCGAATGTTTCCAGTCCAGAACAGGTTCCTGCGCCACTCAACTCCTTTTACGACTTATTGAAGTCGTTTATCAAGAATGTTAAGTGCGATGTCTAATACCTGCCGCGGGGGACCGACAACAGAACCGATGGTGACGCTAAGTAGAATCGACAACAAGCACGGTAAGCGAGAATCGAATTCGCAGTGAAAGCTCGTAAGTCGAAAGCGAATCGAGCACGGAAATAATCTGGTGGCGGCCAATTTTAAAATCAGGTTGTCGTTGCGGCCGTCGTCGCCACTTGAACAGAAGTCGGGCTGAAGCGAAACAGCAAATTGAATCTGTGTCCCGTTGCTCTGTCGATCCGTGAGTCCGACTGGCCGGCCGGCAACAGGCCGATCGATCCGGCCAAGAAAACAACCGGCACACCGTCCGTCGATCTGTCGGAGTTATCCTGTCAGCTGGATTACCCTTCTGTGGCTCGGTTTGTGTACATCTCTTGTGGCCGGCGGCATGGCCAACCAGCCAGCCGTACGTGCGTGTATCTTCTGTGAGAGAACTGCCGTGTGACCCAAATCTGGGTGTCGGAGACAACCGTCAGCTTCGTCAGTTCATTACCTCCTCTTATGCAACTAGAAGCAGCGTTCAACTAACCGCCACTTTTCAAATACGGCGGCGCCTTCTCCGAACTCGTGGACGAGGCGCAACTTCGGCCAGCGGGTCGGATGTCCTCGCGAGATGACTTTTTTCCGAACCCACATCCTCCCGGTCTAGCTTTCGCGTCGTAAATCATCTTTCTTCTACTTTCAGTCTGGAAAATCGTCAGAAACGACATGGCAAACACTGTAACCGCGTTTGCGCAGAGCTCCCGAGAAGTTGATACAGTTTTCCTCTTCGTCGTTCCCTCAGCGATGAGCTGCATCGGTTCCCAGATCGATCCGCAGGCCTAGCACTTTGTTCTTCTAATCGTCATCCCCGGAACGAGCGGATCGTTCGGCGGTACTTTTCACAACGACTCGAACTGAAGGCAAAAATGAGTGAATTTCTCATGAGGAACGAGCGCCGCCAGCCGAAGCGGGGCAAGTTCGTCCGCCAAAGGATAGACTGCAACAGGCGGAAGAGATGTCTGCGGAAAACATTGGAAATATTCGTCTCGTTTGCACTTGGCGCTGTCGTTTTGTCTTTTCCTCTCCGTCCGCCCGCTTGTTCATCTCTTCTCTGGCGAACAAGTTACATCTTCGTTACGAGGCCCTCTGTGCGGAATGAATGAAGAAAAAGCTTTCCAGACGCTGTAGAGCAGAAGCGTATCGGGAGATATCCAAAAATGACCGACGACCAGATTATCAAAAAGAGAATGTTTCGCATCTGACTTGGTCAAAAGGAATTGGGGAGAAAAAAAGGAAGACATATAAAACAAGAGCGGAATCGAAGCGGACGAGACAGCCGAGTCGCTCAGAAAGCTGCTCCACTTCGGGTTTGGGTCTTCAGAATCGGGGTCTAATTCAAAGCTTTTTTTACCCTCCAGATTAAATTAAATAGTTCACTCGCCACTTCAGCCTGAGTGTCGAGCTGTCTTGCGCCACAAACTTTCACTGGCTCGTCGCTCAGCACGAGACGGGCCGCAAATTCCAGAGGCTAGAAGCTCTCGTGGTCTGTCGTCCGGAGTTTAAAGCTTCATTCAGCTGGATTTCATTGTTGCGTGATGCCGAGCCAATTAGCACCTAACGAATGCATGGCTTCTCTTTGACAATCAGTGAAACCGTTTCCGTCGTCTTTTTTCGTCTCCGAATGTACCACATTTGGAAATTTCTGAAGTGACATCTGTCAAGCCCCAAACTGAGAGGAAACAGAAATTTAAATTCAGAACGAATCAGCGTCCCTGTGGCTGCGAATTCCGCGGATGCTCCTGGCAGCGGAACTCACACCAAAACGATCGGAACACTCAGAATTCCACGGACGAAACCGAAAAGAAACCACCGTCGTTTGCAAGGTGTATTGTGGGAGGACTTCGGGGGCTGTTGCTCAGACATCTAGCCGCATAGATTACAGCTCCCTTGGACGATTTGTCTACAGAAACTCCCGCGAGGAAGACATTTGTTTCAATTCCCTGGAGTCAGGGCGTCACGCGGGGTTCCGCAGAAAACAACGCGGTTTCGGAGTTGGTTCGTTGTCGTTGATTACGCTGATTCAGTGTTTGATTTTCTGCGTGGGAAAAGCGAACAGTGCGGTGACAGCGTTAATTCACACCGGTGACCAGAACAGAAGATTATCACGATAACAATCACTTCCATGAGAAAAAAAAGGAGCGAAACGACGACGAGCCGATTTCCGTGAAGATGCCTTACTTCCTCACGTGACCATCCGACGCCACCGCCCACAAGCTGTTCGTCGACGACCAAGATTTGATTCAGTTCGTTTCACGATTTCCTGTGCTTTGAAACTAAGCGAGTTTCCATGGCAGCAAACACCGGACTTTTATTCCGCGGCGCGAAAGTTCCCATGGCTTTGCTCCCGGCACAATCACCTCGATCAGTCGCGATTCACACTTCCAGCACCCAGGTGGCTGCGCATCCCCGAAGCACTTTTGAAGTCGATTACGGTTCACGTGAGAGAATCTTCGTCCAGCAGCAGGAGATACGATATCAAATTGATTCGAATTGCGGCAGCGAGTCGCGTGTCCTCCTCAAACGTCCGAGTCGACATTATTCAGCGATGACAAATTCTACGGTGTGCAATCTTGGAAGCTTCAAGAAATCTTCCGTTTTTCGCGTGGGACGGAATAGCTTGCAGACTGTCGACAAAAAGAAGATTTAGGAGCAATTTTTTGACGCTGCGGCAAAATTCGAACTATCAGCCGAACTTCGTATCCGTCGTGGCAATAGCTCTCCCTCCCTCCCTCCCTCCCTCCCTCCAGCCGGCGCCGCAGGATTTGGGGCCAATTTCTTCTGTATCCGATAAGACTTCTTCCAGAATCACTATTTTGCCGTGGTAAGCGATCACATGGTATATCCAGTTTTCCTCTCTTCGTCTGCAGAACGAAAGGGGTCCCTCGTAGTCGTCGACGATTTTTCTCTTTTTTCCTCTTCTCCTCCTCCTCCAGACAGGGACAATCTTGTTGATGACGCCGAAGGAACATGTCATAAAGTGTTTTTAGGCTGGTAATTTATTATCATGCGCTTTAATGTCAACGGTGGAAGATGTGCTCGCTAGGAGGAACGCTCTTTTTCTGCTCGAAACGATGAAATAATGCTCGTGAGCGATTGACGTCTCAATACGCACCGAAAAAAAGAGAAACGATCTTGATCTGAATCTCGAAAGTCGGAAACGGTAACCGAGTAAACTCAGAAATCGTATGAAGTCGGTACAAAAGTATTAATTGTCGACCTTGACCACCACCGCGGCACCAACACTTTCACCGAAGACAATGGAATGTGTTAACGCAAGGGTACTCGACTAGTTAAATATTGTACAAACCACCTTCGAACAATGGCATCCAGCTGCTCTGATCACAATAAACGTGGAAATACAGAAGAAAAATCCAAGATGGCCCATTGAAATGCAGGGGCGAGCCACGTACAAGATTTTCCTCGGAGAGAAAATTACTTCGCGCAGTAGAAGTACAAATACAGAATGGATCGGCAGCGTTGAGAAGCGAATTTCGTGAACGACCGCTTGAATGAGAAAAAGTCTCGAGAAGTACGATGGCGCTGGCCCAGAGAGGGGTTGAAACGGGAAAGTTCAAAAAAAAAAATATAATAAATACGAGAATTCACACCGCACGAGCAATCAAACAACGCCCTGAAAAAAGCGTCCTCGTAAACCACTGACGGCGTTCGCCCCGATTTTGGCACTTCGTGTTTTGACATTCTCCGAGAACTCGGAATTTCTTTTCTCGACGTCAACCTGTCAAGAATGTGGGTCGTCCTGAGCAAACTTCTGACGAGAGCAAAGAGCTCGCCCACAGAAGCGAGATTTGGGGACATCGTTCAAAGAGCTCGACGCACAAAGGGTAACGTCCCGATCAAGGACGACTGGTTTTTCAAAATGGACACTGGCTGCAGTGTTCGATGCATCAGCAGCTCGCGCGCTGGTAAACAAACAAGCAGTGTTTCGGCATTTCCATCCTGACGTATCCGGGCAAAGATGAAGAGAAAAAAAAAGCAAAAAGTAAAACAAAGAACGATCGTCCAATCCAGATCGGATTCGGAAGATTCAAAACCGAACATCTTGATTGACGAGGTCCCGTAACCCGTACGGATCAGGTTGGGCTTAGAAGCCCGACGACGCGACGTTGAGAAAAGCCTCAAAGACACTTCTCTCGAAGAAAGTCGCGGATTCCGTCGTTGGCTTTCGATCATCCAGAAGTGAAAATGAGTATTCTTCGCACTTCTGGCTTCGAAGCGGGGGAAAAATAGCGGGTTCACCGGTTCGAATGATAGCACTGTCGGCTACCGGGCGGCACAATGGACTGAGGAAGAAGAATAGCTTCAAAAACTCAAGCACCGGGAATCCGCCCCCGTTTCCGGTCGGTCCTAAATCTGTCGGCTTCCGTCCATTTTCAAAAAAAAAAAAAATAAGCACAGCTAGCCCGCCGATCTGAAAAGTGGAGCGCGTAGGCGTTTGACGTCTACGTCTAGTCTAGAGAACCTGCTCATCGCACGTAGCCCGCTATACAGTGCACGACCTCTACATGACTTCGTGCATCTGTTCAATGCGACTAACTAGATCTAGGTCGCCGCGATATTACTTGTCGCCTCTCGTTACGTCAGTCAACTGAAATCAGAAGTCTTGTGCAGCGAGTTCACTGATCGACTTCTTGCATCGAATTACGGCCGGGCGACGCCGTATGAAGTCGGTGACAACGATTCCAGCTGGTGGACAGTTGTTCAGAGAAGAAAAAATGAAGCCGTTCGATGGCTGATTTCTCTTCGTCTGAAGATGCCCCGAACGTTTCGAATGATAGATCTGTCGGAGCGAATGCTTCCAAAAAGTTGAGAATTTCGGTCAAGTTATCCAAAGCAGCCTTTTGGGCGTACTCATCAATCAAAGTCTTTTGAATTTAAAGTTGAAACCGATCCAATAATCGAGTTATTCTTCTAAAAGGCGGCCGAATGAATTATGATTCGCAACAAATCCTCGGTCGACTAACCTGAGCGTCGATGAGTGTGAACAAGTTGAGACGCGAGACACAGAGACGATCCAATAACAACCACGAGTCGATTGTCGCAGTAAATAGAGGGTCAGATAGCTAACCGCGATAGGAGATCAACTCTCGAGAGGTGGCGTTCGAGTTGGAAATTGATAAATCTACGACGTGTTGTATCGCGCAGTGATTCCTGCAGGCTAGCGCTTGTCTTAGGTTCTACCCGATTTTTGGTGATCGCTGACGCTGACTGACTCGGGCTCGTGCACCGCGCACCGTCGACTGATCCACGCCGAAAGCGCTGGGAGAGAAATTGTGGAGAGGGACAACTTTCTCAACAAGATCTACGACAACTCCTTCAGGCCCCCGAACACCGAATCAGAAAACTCGCAGGAACCCAATTTATAAATCCAAACCACAGAAACGAAAACTTCCAACCAATGGTTCGGCTGTTAATTAGAGATTTGATTCAGGGTGCGTTCGATTTCAGATTGAGCTCTCATCCGCATTTCGTTATTCGTTGGTGTCGGGAACTCGACTTCGAAGTGTTTCGTTCATCTTCGCATCATTTGTTCCACAAATTGAAAGGTTTCCAAGGAACCCTCAATCACGGCAAGCATGTACACCGGACTGCGGCTCCGGAGGGTCGGAACCTCAAAATTTCTCTACTGAGCGTTGCGTTCGTCGTTTCCCCGAAAACGGTGAGCACCTGAACGAGACGACAACAGATTGCGAAATCCTACGAGCGAACAATTGGAACAGAGTTCTCTCTGCAACTGAATTCGTCGCCCGATGGCAGATTGGAACAAGAATTCCACCACAATAGAAAATCTTCCCCGTCTGTTGATACTCGATTCTCTTTTTGTCTCGTTTTTCTTCTTGTCCTCTGAACCAGCAGCAGGTGGCTGGACCGGACAATGGAGGCCTCAAAGGCACAGGTTCACTGAGCGGGAGTACCGTTCGTTCTTTCTCTAAAGCGAGTTTCTCGAATCAATCGAAGCGGAGTCTCGATCGGACTTCTAAAAGAAGAACCCGACCCCACTTGGGGAGAAGACCCAGAAAGGATGTCAAAAACATAATTTTTCCCCGACATGAATGCTGAACTAGACTTTGGTCAAATGTGGGCGTCTGTTTCACCAGGTCTGGAATGTGTAGTGGAATATTCCTCTAAACTTCATCGATTCGCGGGTATTATTTTGTTCGATTCATGGAAACAGCGTAGCTTCACACCCGAAAGTGACGCCGGTTGAGCAAGACTTCAATAACTCGACGGATATTTCATCGTTTGTTCCGAATTCGAAATCAGTTGTCTGCAACATTTCGTTCGGTGGCGCACGTGAACGATGGTTGCCGGGTCTGGCGCTCACTCGGTCGGAGGTTCGTCTCGGCGGGTATTCTCTTCGAATGTTCTGTGAAGATCTCATCAGTCTCAGACAGGCCGTGCCTCAGGTTGGACTAATCTCGAGAAATCCACTGACATGAGACACGATATCAGCTGTCCCGGTGGTCTGGAACCCCTCCGAATCAACTCAACCAACGAATATCTGGCCACCAAAGCCCAACAAGAACTCCACACCTGAGCCTATTTGTTTTTTCGAGTTCACACAAGAAATCTCCCATAGGGTCAACTCAAAATGAGCTTGAAAGCTCGATCGAGATCGTCTTGGGATCCCAAGTTGTGTTCTTTTTTCGTGGCGACTTCAGAAGACCGGGGCTTCGAGCGGACAAGCCTTCAAGCAAGCAGAACGTTATTGAAGGTACCCCTAATGGCCCGACGGAGCGGCGCCTTCAGTGACTTTGCTTGGTGAGTTTCGTGAGTCGAGGCCTTGTTCCCCATCGGCGGCGGCGGCGGCATTCGACACGAGTTAACGGCGTCGATCAACTCTGTCATTATTATTACACCGCCTCATTACACGAATCTGGCTACAGGGCAGAGGGCTAAGATGGGCTCCGCACGCGTTCGCGAAAAACTTACATCTCGCGTCTCCTCGTAAATTCACAATATAACGTGCAATAAACGCGACCGCTGTTAACGCAGCGACAGAGTTGCTTGTGAGAAACGAGAAAAAACCTGAGCGAAGACGAGAAGTCGACATTGGCCGGCTTTGACTCTTTGAGGGTTAGGACCAAACAGAAAAATAACGACAGCTGATTTCGTTTTACAGCCTTTCAAAAATTGTCACAGCACACATGCATCGTCGTCTCGGAGTCCGTGCCGTAAACCTCGGCACGATTCCGCAGAAAACTGTTCTGAAGTCGAAAATTCAACATCGTTCGATATTGTAACTGACCTTTCTCTCCGTCCATCGTCATCTTGCCAAAACAACAAGTTTTGGTTTATCGCAAACCTGAAACAAAAGGAGCAGTTCTTGAGAATGGCACTTGTTCTCGCTGAGAATCTTGGAGTTCGTGTTCAGAGAAATCGATTCCTCGAATCATCAGGAATTGCCGTATTCTGCAAGATTCTCTCACAAGATCATTCAAAGAGCTGTGGTCGAACGCAGAATCAGGCGCGATGAGCCGTAATTGAAATTAATGATCTCAGCACGCGGTGAAAACGCGGCAATTCTCAAAGCACATACATCGAGGAGCGGCATCGAAAATAATCGCCAAAGAGTCAAAAACCCCCGGGAAGACTACTGCCAATATTGAGCCCAAGCCGGCTGCCGAAAATTATTCATGATTTCAGTTTCCTTGATGTAAAACCACGGAGTGTTAGGACTTCGAAGAGGCTGCCTGATGAGAATTACCAGTTTGGAAATATTGATTCGACAGATCTAAATATTTACTTTGAAATAAAGAATTCTCAATGACTGCTGATTCCAACTCAATAGGTCGCCTCGGAGTCAGAGCGTTGTAGCGAAACGTTGAATTTCCATGGCCACTACGCGTTGCTCGTTCCGATACATCTTATTCATAGTTTCCAGATATCTTGTTCATGTTGAAGAATCGCTTTCCTAAACCCTAGTTTCCAGACACAGAACAACGGAAATCATGACTTGCTTCAGTTCGTAACTCGATCGCTCACGACTAGCTTTAAAAGAAGCTCGTTTCTGTTTGGGTCGACCCGAATTCAAGTAAACTGTTGATGAGATTCAGAGTTCCGATCGACGATGAATGTTCCGAACATCCACAAAGGTCTCCCGCAGCTCGTAAAACCCTCGAAAGCAAACACGAACTCAGTAATTCGACAAATTGTATAAAGACTGCGCAATCTGGAGTGCTGAAAGCAGACACTGTTTCTGTTCCGAGTCGCAGTCGCTTTGATCCACCTCACAATAATGAAATTGAGCGAAAAAATTAGACGAAGCTTATCCCTAACTCGGGAACGGTAGCTCGCCAAAGGCTTATTTCCAGATTACCTTCAAACAAGAAGAAGTAAACCGTGACTATTCATGATTTATAAGTGAGCCACTCCTAAAAATAGGGAAATCCAATAGCGTGTTTCGAGCCAAGCCGTGAGTCAACGATGCGCGAATGAGAAGCAGTTAATAATTGCGGGTGGAAAAAGATAAGATTACTCAAGCGGAGAAATGAAGTTGAAAACAGAACGAGCATCGGAGCTACCTATCTTTCGATCTTCAGTCTGGAAACCAGCACTAGTCTCACACATAATATCTCCACCCATTACAAATTTTCTTTCATAATTATCTGGTTGGAACGTCGGATTTCTCTTCAGCCGCTCAATATTATGCGTTTTCCACATCAATGAAGGCGGGGTAAGAATTTTTAACTGGAATTTCAAAGTTCTCGAACTAGCCAAGGGGCTTCTTTTCCAATATTCCCGAGTGTCCGTTATCGATCAAGATTGAGTTTTTCACGAAGTTGTGCACATTGAGGAAATCAGAGAGCCTCTCTTACTTCTCTCAAGATTTCGGAGTCCTAGAAAAATAATTTTAGAATCCTCATAAAGGATATTATAGCTTCTAGGAACACCGGGACGCGGAGAAAATCAGGAAAATCTCTTCGTACTACGATGGATCCCCTGAATAATAATTTTCGACACAGACGATGGAGAAGAAGCTTCTCATCAAAATATTGACATGATATCAGGAATTCCATCCAAATCTGACCGGTTTCAGTAATTCAGGTCTGAAATTCCGAGCATCCAAGATAAGATTCCGGATCGAGAATAGGAAACGAAGCTTTCCTCGAGATTTACAAATCGTATATGAAGGGAAAAATTGTATTGCGATTGTTGAGGAGCCATCGAAGGGGTGAAGAATAGAAAGAGAGTCGTTGCCCAGGGAGCACCACACCACGGCTCGCCCATGGACGACTCCTTGCGCCAAGTTGTTGGGTGAATGCAATGGTTCTAATGTCTTTTTTCACAAAATCTCCGCCAATATGGGAACAAGGATCAGAAGTTTGTTACAAGGGCTCGCCTGAAGTCTGGCAATGTTGAGGGGCGACGCGAAGTCCGCAAGATGGCAGATGTATCATCGCGCCGCGGTATAATTGATTGAGGTCTCTATTGTTCAACTTCTTTATGCCGAGATATAGAAAACGTTGACAACGGGGAGAATAAAGTCTTTTGCGTATGCCACCGTGGTTGAGGAGTCGGATGGAATGAATGCCCATAAAGACACTCAACATATAGGATGACGTAATTCGAATCACAATGTGAAAGCACATCCTCGTCGTTCCTTTTAATAATGGAATAACAATGGGAACAGATTCGAGAGACCTGGAAGCTTCGCGGAAACATGCAAATATTCAGTCTTTCAGTAGAAAGATTCTCCAATCAGGGCTAGTTTTGATACGGAAAGAAATTCCCGATTTTCTCCGAGTCCGAATTAGATAAGATCATCCTGTTCGGAAAATGAACTGAAATACCGTTTCAACCAAAACGGTCCAAACCGTGGAGTTTCTCCGCAGCGACGCAGAAAAGAAAACGTCCGTCGCTACTCATCTGGTGGTGGTGCCACAATCATTTATACGGGAGTAACTGCACAATGTATAACAAAGGCTCCACATGGGGGCCATGTCGGGCCAAAGGAAGAGAAAAACAGTCATTGGAATTATGATTCTCGTCTCAGTGAGAATCTCCTTGCAAATCGTTTCTGGGGATAACCGAACAGAAATGAAGAATGAAGATCATCGCATTATGGTATGTAGCAAATCACTTACGATGGTCAGATGTTGCAGTTTTCTCCGCCCCCAGCTGATCACTCAAGTTCATAGTTCAGAACACACACTTTTGGTGACACAGTAAGCACAACACACCTGAAACCGATTGGAGCACTCGAAGTTAGTGGTATCACAGTAAAATTATAGAAGCAGTTCATTGGCTTCGGGTCATGCGTTCACTAATCATCTATGATTAGTGCTTCTCTCATTGTGGAATCGAACCGAATTTCATCTTTCCATTTTAGTGATCAAGTGCGAGGACACATTCGGTGATGCTCCCGATGAGCTCGACAAACTTGATACGTAGACTCGGTTGTTCGATTAAGATCGAACCATTGATCCTATGATCCGGTAGCAAGGCGTGGAGAGACGTTAAGCCACCAGTGGCAAGAAAGCTTGAGAAGACTTAACATCTGCGTATAAACTCCAGTTCGATTCCTTTCCACGTTCCGAAATCGTCAAACCATGCAATCGTCTCGCCCTATTTTGCTTTCTTCTAGTTCACGCAACGAAAACAGAGTTCTGCGATTCTTTTGGGTTCTTCGGTAGAAGTGAGAACAACGTTCGCGCCGCCGAGACCTGCGAGATGATTTCACTAACAGCGCACGAGTCATATTTCCGTTGGTTCTCCGTCGGAAACAAGTCTCACCTCGAGACAGCGTTCTGCGTGTTCCACAGAATGATGTTCTCGAAATTATTTATGGCAGTGATGATATATCAATCCGAGCCTACACGGATGTGAACCACGATCGTTGCCGCATGGGAGACTCGTATCAGGTTGAGCGATAAAGTTCAAGAGCTTGCCAACCTAGTGCTGAGGAATTCTCTTGGGAGGGGCTGTATTACAGTGAGCAAGCCGCTTGTCATCGCGGAACATTCATCAAGAAGGGACTTCCGAATATTCCAAAACGTTTGTTCGACCTACCGACAGCCGTTTACTTAATTACATTCGCTGCCTCCCACAAATGCGGATGCGAACGCCGCGGCGAATCCCGTCTTCATCCGGATGGATTCCCATGATGGATGAAAATTCAAACAACGAGTTTCCCATCATAGCCTGCATACAAATAACAACTCTCGGGTCTGATGTTAATTTCCGTCAACCACAGAACGTGTACCGAATCGAGTTAGCTCATTTGATTCCCATAATGAAGGAAGCAAATGAGTCACTGAAAAATTCACTTCCCGCCGGGGCAAATATTATGGAGTTTTAAGAGATAGTTTCGACTCCTAATCATAGCCTTGTGACAGTATCAAGCACTTCCTTGAAGGTCACGCACTGTCAAGGTGATGTCAGAATGGAGTCATATCGAAAGCACACCAAACTCGCTTTTGTCATTTTTGCCTTCGTAATCGTTGACAGGACTTTCTACCGTCATTGCGTTTAGACGATTTTGCATCGATCACGTCAGTCAATGCTTCGCCAATAACTTCTCTTGAAAGAGAGAGAATTCGGCGCTGAGTCGCGTCGGTGGGGTAGGTATTCCGAATTTTGAAATTCTGTGAGAAAGTGTGTAAGAAGATTTAATGGTTGGCATGAGAACCAAGAATGAGAATTAAGCCTTGAATTGAAACCTGGGCAAGGGAGAAAACAGTTTTGATTTTAACCGCATCTTTCCCGGGGTCAAGAAAATCATTGAGGAAAAAGTATTGTCAACGCTGTTTCCTTAACTACCAAAGCTTGAGTCTGAGGCAGTCTACACAAGCATTATATTCATCTAGGACAGAATGGTTATCCCTCGCAAACAGAAAGCATGAAGGGGGTGAGAGTGTCCCGAGTCGGAATCGAACCCGAGATCTTACGCGCCAGAGCCAAACGCTCGCGCGCTCTTCTACGGGATCCGCTCGCCTCTCAAGGCACTTGGAGCGCTACCGAATCACGGAGGATCGCCCAACGCTGTCGCCAATCGTCTTGTTTGTGCCCGGCGAAGGTGAATTAGCTGAGTTGAGCAAAGCAAGCCCTAAACACAGCTTTCATGAAGCATTCACGGAGGTAACATGTGTTATCGCTATGTCTCAAACATCCGGTATCCATGGCGACGACCTTACGATCATTCCACTGCTTTCATGATGAATCAACGAAGGGAGTGGTGGCTCTTTTCTTCTAACGTCAAAAGATGTCTCTGGCCGCTCCCAACACGCGACAATAATCAAATCCGTACAGAGTGAATATTTCAACCGCCCGTTCCACATTCGAAATTTTCAGACCCTGGTCGGAGGAAAGCAAAGGAGATTCGCTGCCGCGTTCGAGAAAAGTTTGGGCGGGAATCCGCAGCGAGCCACTTCATTATGACCAGAGTCTCATTGAGGATTCTCTTTTGTTTATCTAACTCGGTCGCCAGAGAAACATGCAGAGCAGAGCGACGTTGTTGATGTTTGGAACCACTGCTGCATATTCGATGGAAATCTCCGACCAACGATTCTATCGAATCCCGCATGTCTGTTTCACATTTTATTTTCATCAAATATCGGCGGAAACGATTTTTTGCCGTGGCGCTAGCTTTTCTGTCACTACGCAGTTCATGTTGAGGCAACGGCTGACAAGTTGATGATTCTTTTAGCCAGAAACGACTCGAACATCGCGTGAATCGTTCCCTCTTGTCGTTTCTCTCATTTATTTTCCATCAGATCACGAGGTGGCAAACCGCGGAAAAATTTCAAAGGGTTGTCAACGGCCTCTTTTGAGCTAGTCATCTATGATTATTATTTCAGCACGTTTCGCCGCACTATGGACGCGGATCCGAAAACGTTCGGGCAGAGTAATCGATCGCAGGCAACGAAGGTCAGCGAAGTACCCCGGTGCTAAAAAAAAGTTTGACATTCCATTTCGAACTCGTCCTCAACCTCGAGCATGTTTATTGGCGATCTGAAGAATCTTTCTACAAAACATTCAACTCGAACTTACCACGGAAATGTTACTTTGCGGCACCTCACTAAAGTTTCTAAAGTTCACACTCACAAAACAGAACACAGAACTTTTCTACAGGAAGTTGAAACCTGTTGACACTCTGTTGACAACGAGCTTGACAGGCCTCGGTGGAATGACTGCAGGTGTCAGTCCACCTGTTAGCTCATGAGCATACGACTTGACGGCAGCTGGAGAAATCTATTGATGATGATCATTAGGAGAGATGTTGCGGATGCTGCTGTCGCTTCCACACACTGCCCAATGGAATGGTTGGTGAGCAGCCGCTGAGCAGTCAAGCAGACAGGCATGCGGACGCACAGACCGACGAGCAATATCGCAGTCAGTCAAGCACAGGCATCAAAACTTTTTTTGAGGTTTGAACGGAAGAATAGGCATTATTTTGGAACGGAAGGGAGGGTATCGCAAGTATACACTTTGAAAGAACGGGAGAAATTGTTGAGCCTCGTCCCTGAAATCGCTCCCAGAAGAAGCCGATGTCACTGATGATCTATGCTTTCGTGGATTCGAAATTTTGGCGCACAGCACGGGCGATATTTGCGAAGTATGAAATCGCTTGATCATTTGGTCGCAGACAAACCTCGAGCCTAGCGTACGCAGCTGGCACCGTCAGGAATGACGCAGCGGAATTTCAGCCGAATCGCTCGACTAGTTGCCCCCGGTCCTCCAATGCCTGTGATCGTGCAGTGAGCGAGTTCACACGATCACAGGATCTTCCTCATCATGATTCATCATGGGGAAGCTGACTTCCTGGATACAGGAAAATTCTTTAGCGGTGATCACGAATCACATTCGCTATCCTTCTTGTGTATTTTTCGAATCCGCTCACGACTTCACAAGCTATCATATGGCGATATTCCGGTGAGGAAATTTCAATGATCCTCACAGATTTATAAAGGAGAAGCTTTCAAATCGAATAGCGGCTGAAGGATCAATAGGTTCGAACCATATGCAGAAAGTGCCGTGGGAATCGATGACCTTTAGTCTTTGGAATTATCACCGAGATGTTTATTGAACATCCTTGAACTATATACATCTTATTGGAACTTCGTTCTACACTCCTCAACGAGTCGCCGTAAAACCTCTTGTTCCGCCTTCGGACACTCGAGTTTGAGAGAGAGAAGACTTTTCGGATTACACAACCCCAACGCTAGGAAAGCCATCGCTTTCAGATCCGGTCGGAATGCTTCATGGACCGAGGAGCCAACAATGCTACGAAGATAAGCCGCGACCAGAAGAGGTCCTGCTGTTTCTATAGATCTCGTGTAATCCTTCGTCTTCCGACGGTTCAAGATGACGAGAAGTCTGCAAATGGAATTCGAAAGGCTTAAACAGGTGACATTTTTGTGAGAATTGTTTTCTTTCGGAGGTTTCGTGAGAGAAAGGGAATGTTTGAGCGCAACTCAACATCAGCGATATCGTGAGCAATGCTAACCTGTTCATGCTGTCGATCACTCTGACGATCCCAGCTATTTCTGGTACATGCTCTTTGCCACAGTGTCCATCACACCTCTTCACGATGGCTTCAATAAGTTTCCCAGTGTTGCCGAGAAGGATCGGCGCACTTCCGTTTGTGTAGTTAGGTTTGAAGGCGAATGCTCGGCAGTAGATCTCCGCACTTAGACTCATGATTGTGCACCAGCGTTCAACTGAAATAAGAAAAATGAGGAATTTTTCTGCCAAGTCACTCATGGAGACTTTCCTCGGTGGTCGGCGACCTCCAAATGTTTAGCCGCCACTGCACTATGATAGTGTCAAGCCTGTTCAATTCACTCAACGAACTGCTGGCCAAAACTGTTCTCCTCGCTAACCTGGTACTTTACTGAGGCGCTCCCAGGGAATGCTCCCGAACGCTCCTTGAACGGCATGAACCAGCTCCGGGCTCGCATGCTTCCTCGCAATAACGTCTAGGATGGAACAACACAAGTCCACGCGGAAAGAATCATACAGCGTTTGTACGGCAATCATACGATGAATCTAGAAGAGAGTCGGTTCGTCAAGAAACCAGAACATGAGCGGCCGTGCGCAGGGACGGAGCCTATAATGTCATTTCTTTGCGGAATAAAGGGAGGAACTCACTTGAACGACCAATTTCGTGAGGTTCGGCTGACTCATATGTTTCACCAGAGCTGAAGTGACTTCGAGGAAACGTTCGCAGAGAATGTCTCCATCGGGAACGGGACCCGATGGCGGATCAACTTCATCTCCCAAACTCAAATTGAATAAGGGCGCCGAACGCAATGCTCCTTTGGTATCCCATGTCTCCTCGAGCAGCGGCCAGAGCTGTAATCGGATTGATGCCCATCAGATCTGATATCAACATTCTTATCACTCCATTCAATCGTGCAAGAAGTGATGCTCGACGACAGCGAGCATCACTCGTAGCATCATCGCCGCACAGAGATTGAATCTTAAGGTTGAGAGAGATTAGAGAGCATGATCTCTCGAGGAGAAGGGTGTCACAACCGTGACACCCACAACGGTTTGGAAAAGAGTAGACTCAGCGACACATTGGTGACAGTGTCGAGCATCTCCCGCGCGCATTCTCTCTGAGCCGATCCCACGCTGTTTCCTCCAGCTTATTAGAAACCCCTAGCCATCAAATTGTCCACATATAGGAAAGTGCGCAGCGTGGCGCTACCTCTGCCACACTACGTTCACCAGGCAGTGATCTTCTACTAGGCCCAATGCTACGCTTCCCTCTCGCAACCTCTTCCCAGTATTCATTTATGTCAGTCATCTTCCTCATTTTGAGCCTTGCACGGAACTGAACGCAAAAAAACTATCGTTCATTGGAAAAATGTCTCTTCGTGGGGCTACTATCTGGAACGGCTTCCCCGCCATTGACGAGAAACGAGTCTGTCCTGAATCGACGGTTTCTACAAAGTAGAAAGTCCGAATTAAAAATAAAGCTCATGCTCACCTTCTCCGAGAGTTTAGAGTCCAATTGTCGATCGAGTTCGTCCAAGAATTCCTTGCCTACAACCAGAATTGCACGCAGAGCGAAAAAACTATTTATCACATCCTCAAGGTCCGCCGTCCTCAGGAACAGCTGGAAAGCCGGTACATCTGGTTTCGAGAGACGAACGGACTCTGTCGCCGACTCAAGAGCCGCAGGGAAACATCTGAGTTTGGAGACTTCTTCGACTCCAAAAACTTCAGTGTATTTGCTGGTTACAAATATCGCATTTTCCAGCTTGGAAGCCATTTTCTTTAGATGCTTGATGATCAGCCCTCGACACTTGGATTTGATTTGGAGAACATCCTCTGAAGAAATATTCTTCGAGTGAACACGCGTTATCGTCTCGACAAGACACAGGATGGTACAGAGCTGCGCCTCGTTCCTCAGAGACAATCGAGCGATGATCGATTCGAACGGATCTATCGATTCAGCCGTCTTTGCCATCACGTACAGGTTGTATCTGATAAGGTCTACAATTCCCTTCACCGAAGTTCTGCTCATTCTCAGCTCTGGATCGATGCTGAGCACTCGATCTAGGCAAAGAGTTGCCAGTCGACAGATTGAGATCGGGATTTCATAATCGTTGTTGTCGATGGCTCCTTTGATTTTCAGGGCAGAACTCAAATCTCCGAGATAACGGAAGCAGGCGCCGAAAAATTCCTCTGTCGGTTGGGCCTCAATCACAGCAAACGAAACAAATAGCCCGATGAGCATCAGTCGAGTCGGTGCCGGGAGCGATTGAACCGGAACGTAAGATAGCATTTCGTTGGCCTTCGTAATCACGGAATTCGAGAGGTTTCTCGCTTCGAGTCCTTCCAACAGGTCCATCAAAGTCGTCCAATCAAAAGGGCTCTTGGGATCTTCTACGTCGAAAACCTTTCCGAATCCATTGTCAAGCTCGATCAGCTCAGCCGCAAGATCCTGCGCAACGAGATTCACCAACGACAGAACTTGACGCGGGCAGTCGCGGAAAACCTGGCTTCTAAGGTATGTGCAGTGACTGGAGTTCTCAGTTTCCTTCAGATCACCGATGGCTTCGTAAACCAAAGTGATGAAAATTTCGATTTGTTTCTTTGATGCCGATCTCAGTACATGTGGATTGTTCATGAGGAAGACTTGCCACGGCAACGAGTCAAAATTCTCGCATACGTAAAGAAGACACCGATTCGATTCTTCCCGTGGATTCTCAGAGAACTTGGCACAATAGCAAGTCAGATCCAACTTCAAACGCTTGATCTTCTTGAGTGCTCTGTGGTTTGCTTCGAAGCGTTCGACGAGATCTTTTTGACGAATGGATGCTTCCTCGAAAGCATGATGGAAGGTGTTCTGGAGGTAACAACGGCGTGCGAAACTGGTTTTGATGAAATTCTGTGACACTCTGAAGAAGTAAGATCGGATCTGTTTCGTTTCCTCTGGCAGAGCATCCATTACTTCTTGGAGAATCGTTGTCAACGTCATCGTACTCCGAATCGCGGAATCCATAGCCTCGTGCTGAGCTTCGGTGAGTTGCACCATGGGCACCAGCGGACAATGCTGGATAAACTCCGTGAAAATTTTCAACGTGAAAAGCTGCGGCATATCGCTGAGTTCAGCGGGGTTATCGCGCCATTTCGTGATGACTTGCTGGAAGTATCTGATGTAATCCGACCATATCGTGACAACGTCGTCAGATCCCAATCTCGCGAAACTTCTCCGCATGCTTCCAATTACTTCGTCCGAAAGTCTAGGCTCCTTCCTCGGCTCGTTGAGATAATCATTGATAGCACCAGGAAACTTGTTGTAGAAGTCGGCCGACCTGTTCATCTTGTCGTAGAGATCGATGAGATATAGAATCAACGTATCCTGTGATTTCAAGTCCTTCGCGTCGCAGTTGAACCAGGCGTTCTGGAGGATCATCCGGAGTTTCGTGGTGATGATAGAAGGCGAAATCGTTCCTAGATGCAACAGGGCGTTGAACCAGTCCGTGGTTCCTCTGACCTCGTGTTTCAGAATGTACGTCACCAAATCCACAAAAATCAGCTTCCCGTTGAAGCGCTTTCCGGCCTTGACGAGCACCGACGGATGATGCAAGTTCGACACTACGTAAATCTCCAAAACCTTCACCAAGTGGAACAGGCGTTCCTCCTCACTGAGTTCCGATTGCTAAAATAAAGAATTCGTGAATCCGTTTGTTCGTCCAGCTTAGTACGCCTGAATCGATGAGGATGACGATCCAGTCAGCCCCGAACTCACCGGATATTCCAACAGAGACGGTGTGGCCATACATTTAATGGGCACACCCATGGCTTGCAACAAATGAACGATGAGCTTGAGAATGCTGAGGTAGTCGGGCTCGTTCTCCATGCGGAGCAGGAAGGCCTCAAGCAGTGCCCAAAGAAAAGTGTAGCTGTGGGAAGGAAGGGATTTAATGATTTGAACCTGGAGCCTCGACTTCGAGATTTATGAACCGAATTGGACTCTGAAGCCCGCTGCGATGCAACATAAATATTCCTGGGATTTTTCTCTGATATTGAGAAGCACAGATTTCCGAAATGCAGCGTCAAAGAACAGCGGGCCTACGTACCCCGTGGAGGCTCCGTGTTCACTCGAGTATCGCTTTACGAGAGCAGCGATCTCGAAATCGAACAAGTATGGGAAGTCTGTGCGAGCCATGTCAGTTGAAAGCGTCATGTCAGCAAGCTTCTTCAGAGTTGAAGTCAATTTAGCGCCGCCAAAGAACGTGTCACCGATCGAACGGCACAGCGTGCTAACTTGCGGCGAAGTCACGTCGAACCTGTGAGAGGAAGAACGAATGAGGAGCCGTTCACAGCCGCAAGGGTCCAGAACCTGGGGATTCGGATGATCGTGGAGAAACTCTGGAAGGTTCAAGATAGGACTCACTTCGATACCTCAGCTGCGTAGATGACGACATTGATCCAGAAATCCGCAACTTTTTTACACTGAGATGGCGGCCGGGATTCCGGACTTCTAACGAAGTGGTCAACGATCGAATTTTGTAGCTCACTGACCAAATAAATGAACCGGCCGGATCTGGGCGAGAGTTTGTAGAGCTCTTCAAGGCAGTCAAACTGGAAGTTTAGGACAAGCAAGCTCAGATCTGAGAAGTCTAACAAACTCGATCAAGGAGTTTGATGAATCGAATCGTTCAGGTTCGAAGATACTATTCTGAAGATGGTACCCACAACAATGCCAGGACCTTCGCTCGAGTTCACTGAATCCATGTGGTGAGAGACGAAAAACTGCATGCCCGAGAGCACCTCTTTGAGTTCTTCCTTTTCTTCGTCCTGGTAATCTCGCAGCAGTCCAAGCGTTGGCAAAATGCTCTGGAAAGGAAAGAGGCTTTCGACTGGGCGAGCTCTACTTCACTTCCCTCTACATCGGAATGCAGGAGGGCAATGCGGCTGTCAAGAAATGCAACTCCACAATACCCGAGCCATCCTTGTGCAGCTGGCTGCATCGAGATCTTTTTTCTCCAAGGAGCCACGTAGTTTGTAGATCAAGCTCCAAGAGTCCAATGGGCTGTCGTCAAGATTCTGCACAATGTCGAAAATAGTGTCGATCTCCATCATGACAGACTCGCTCCCGATTCTGGAGACTGACATCCTCTCTGGATAACTGTCTGCAAGAGGAAAACTTGATAGCACCGAGAACATCAGCGAATGAGGATCTGAACTTTCTCTTCCAGATCATGAGTGGCTGCTTGAAAAGTTTGGAGGAAATTGTGCATGTGTGAATCAAAGATAGCTCAGCTCCTGAGAAACACCAGAAGTCGTTCAATCACTCTCGGAGGAACTGTCATTAGTGCGATGGGAGAAACTAGCTACGCAACGAACCTTCTGGTATGTCTGAGAGACCGGGGTTCGAGTTCTTGCTGAGAGTTCCCACTCCCTTTTTTTCCCAGGAATCAAACTGGAATATTGCACCGCGAGGCAGCGCGCTCAGTCCCTCACGCGGTCCACTTTCCCACGCGCCACGTGCTGTTTACAAACAACCAGTTGACACCGGCAGCGCTCGGTCGCTCGCGGATATGTGAACTCGGAGTTCGATTTTGACGCAAGAACGGATGATTGGTATAGAATTCAAGTTGAACGAGAGAACGCCATAGACGGCAATGCGGAGACTCCGTTCGAGAAGCACTGGGAAAGAAAAGCCTGGGCCATTCAATTTTGCGTGAAGGAACTAGGAGCTGATGATGATCTTTGCTGAACGGGGCAACTCAGTCGTTGCGACGCCTATGTTGTTTCCTGACGTTCATTTGAACGGAAGAACAATGCCGGCAATGGGAAAAGCCGTTCAGAAAGAACGGGGAGGCAAAGGTCGCGAGTACAAAACCTGTGAACTAGATTATGTTGTCGATGATCGCGACCGGAATCGGCTGAGCGCTCCGAATAACAGAATTTCCAATTTTTCAATTCGAGGTTGGTTGGGGCTCTAATTGGGTGCTCTTCTCCCTCTGGGCTACCTGTGTTGCTCTTTAGGGTTCCGCCCGCGTCGGCAAGCAAGTTCAGAATGAGGCACATCGAACATGAACTCGCGGTCGGTGAACTCCGCGGATGTTTACCGACTATTGTCGTCTGCTTTGACGACAGCAGCGCTATGTTGCCGCTTTGGAGCGAGGAATCACTGTGACGGCATTCCATACCTTATTGGATTCTGCTCTGTTGATCGGTCCTGTCATTCCATGTCTCCATGCTTTATGGAGTGGGAATAGAACACTCCCGATGGACCGGTGAATGTTGTGGGGGTTCTGCCTTCATTACCGATTCAACATGGCAGTTAGTCAGGACCAGGCAGCTGGCCTGAAAATAGTTTTAGAAGAGATGTGGAAGGAGATACCAAGGTATGAGGGAGTTGAGGGAGTCTTGATTCTTTCGAATACAGTCTCTTCAACTACCTGAATGATTGGATCTCCTGGAACATAGAACTCAGGAACCGTATCTATTCCAGTGACTTAAGGAAATATTTTACGGAATCGGTTCTGGACGAGCTTTGTGTCACCCTACAAAACCCTCTCACGCTGCGAATCGCAAAACTTCTACACGAAGTGCAGCTCCTGAGAGAAGAGGAATTGTACAAAAAAAGATCCGAACTGGTGATCAAAATAAAAAGTGAGTACGCCGTCGGAAACAAAATCATTCCCGATAAACAACGTATACTGGACATTAACTTTGTGTCCTAACAGAACGCATGGGCTCCTTGAAAGAAGCTCATCAAGGACGCCGTGAGCTTCAAGCTAAAGCTGGACTCAGTTTGGAGGACCTTGAAAAAGATCTGGCGGCTGAATGGAAAATGATGGAGGTATGTACGGCTTGCTTCCGGAATTCAGCGCCGATCGTAAATGTCGATTTTCCGCAGTATGATATTTTTGCCCTGTTCTACAGGATGAAAGCAAAAGTGAGCTGAACCAGACAGATTTGAGCATCATCAAAGACATTGACAGCATCGTAGCCGAGCAGCAAGAAGCTTTACAGGGTGTTGGAGTTCCCTTCTTTAAAGTAAGTGACTGATCATCTGAATACTTTGATCACAGGAAAATTTAGCGTAGAAACGAAATCTTTCGAAGGGAGAGAAAAAGTTATCCCTTTTACAGACAACGCAGGACGCGACGCAGTTACGGATCCAGATGACGTTAATTGACATGCTGCGGAAAATTACGGAAATGCCGGAGTTTTTCCAGCCGACATAGATGAAGCTGCCCATGGAGTTGATTGAATGTGAACAATATTTCTACTCGCGCATGTCTTAGTTCCCGATCTTACAGCCGCACAATGGATGATTATGATTCCTACTTCGTTTTAGAATGTACGGGTCATCTTATAAACTTACACAAGGAATAATAAATGATTCAATACTATAAGAATTTCCGTCCGTTTGCCCACGATTGTAAGTCGGGTCTTCCTCTCTGGAAACAAGGGAGTTTCGTGAAAGAATGGATTCTCTAGTCGAACCAGTTCGAATAAGTCCATGTAGTGGAAAGTACTTGTAGTTCCCTCGTTAAGACCTGTGAACCTCGAGTGGTTTCATACTTTATCGCGATTATTGTGAGGATGGGTTCCCAGTAGTCATTTTGGTAGACTGACCTTCGATACTAACTTGTCGCAATCTTTTCGTCGGACTTTTGGAACAGTTGCTGGAGTACTGAGGGGAAGCAACCTAACCGTTTTATTCATATCATCATTTTTACAGAACATTTTCACAGAACTACCGTCGACTCGCAATCGACGTGCCAACATGGGTGACTGGATTCTTCGGTTTTGGCAACGAGCCGATTCCACTGATTACGACGGATTTTGTGCCTGTAGAAAACGCTTGTTAGAAAGCAGAGATCGACATGCTTCCCCCTGATCTGGGATCCATGGGCTTGTGGTATATTGAGGGCGATGCAAACGAACCTGTAGGCATGGTGACCAATCCTGGGGCGGCCACGCCTCTCGCGACCGCGTTAGCTGCAGCGAGTCCACCTTGATCCCACTTTGATTTCTTTGCGGTCGCCGTCCCAGAGTTCGTCGAGTCGGGCTTCTTCTTTTCCTTGAAATTGAAGAAACGATCGATGTTAAGACATTTGTCAAGAGAATAACTAAAAAAATAGGTATTCTTCGAACTTAAAGTCGAATAGTGGATGATTTTTCAGAAGAATGCGCTGGGTGGTGCGCACTTACTTTTTCCAACTTATGCATTGCTTCGGTCTGTCTGCGAGCAACTTCATCGTAATAGTCTTCTTTTCGGAACGCGTGTGGGTCGAACATTTCCGAGGGGAAATTACTTCCTAGTTCGTCAATGTCGCAATGCACGAGTAACTTTTCGTATATTGAGGGGTTCCTGAAGGTCTTCTTCCGCTGTATACTTCCGAGAAGGTCGAGGCCACGTCTGTTCTTATCGCAAAAGTCGGATATCCGCGCCTGCAGTTCGTCACTGCATTTCGTGGGTGGCTCAGGAGGTAGTTGGACAGGCGGACCTTTTTCCTGCAACAGCCTATGGTATGCCTGAGGCGAACTGGGACGAGGTACGATGACGTCGGACGAAGAAGTATCTACTTCCATATCCATTGGTTTCACGATCGCATCCGCTTGAACTTCTTCGGCCGCGTCTTCGTCCTCGTCCTGATCGTTTTGGTCGCCATCAGAATCATGACCGTCGTAAGCAACCAAAGGACCGGTCGAGCCGTTCGGAGTGATTTCAACTCGGTTGTGGCGGTTTTGTAAACGGAGTTGTGCAACCGGCGGAGCTCTCAAAACTCTCTGCATATCCCTATTGAGAGCGTCTGGCGCTCCATTTTCGGCGGATGATGGTGATTCTTCGTTTTCGGAGTCGGTGTAGTGAGCAGTTAGGCTAGCCAAGCCGGACATTCTGAAACATTCAAAACCGAACCGGTGAGATATCGACGTTCAGTATTGTCAGGCACTTCTCATAGCACGGCTTATGACCAAGTGCTGAAGCGCGACACCTTCATAGGGCACGTCAAAGCACCATCACTTCAGGTTTACGGTAACGAGAAGCTCCAATTCCACGACGGCGTTCGAGGCAACAGACACGGATTTCGAAATAACATGAATTCCATCCACTAGCTCACCTGATACGCGAACCCGAAAGAGCTGTCAACTGAACTGCACCATTCACACGTTCCTCTCTTCGAACACGAGTGATTCGTCAGAATGCCCCGCACACCGTGGAGTCTCGGATGAGCTATTTGAAGGTCTTCCCACTCGCGTTCTATTCCATATTTCAGGCAAACGCCATCGGAACCATTTGTTTTGGCAATCATTAGTCGTCTGCTTCTGCTTGTAAACAGAGAACGAGAGAAAAAAGAGCGCGGTCGACAAAATCAACGGGGAATCAGTTCGCGTGGTTCTTTGCGGATTTAATATTCTTTCGTCGAAATAAACGTGGGAGTCTGCCTCATTTGAAATCCGAACTCATCTGGGGAGTTCTACGCATATCTTCGCGGTCTCTTCCGATTTTTCCCCTGGATTCGTCTGGAGTCCGACCATGTTGTTTTTAGAAGATGACCCAGGCCGCTGGCCCAGACGCTCTTGATCATCTGTTGGTTCGTCGGCGATAAATTGCCCGAATTTTGTGTACCGGTGGCGGCCGCGGCATCTCGGTCCCGAAGTTTTCCCCGGATATATTGATAGATCGGGTATTTCAAGAGGTAAATTCCGCTCATATTCCTTCAGAGAACTTTCATTCCGACTCGCTTCGCCTGATCTAGCCGACGTGCTTTCGGCATCCCACATCTTGATATTCGAAAAATTTGAAAACTCGCTGTCGAATTCTCGTACGGGAAACCGCCTATTTTGTGGATGATCTTTACTCCGTATCCTCGTTGTGCTGAGCAGAATCGGCAGCGTCGAGCTCAGTTTTTTTGGTATAATCGCTGATGTGAGGGCTGATATCTCCATGGAGAAGACAGAATTTTTGACTTCAGAGAATCGCATATCCTTGGCGTGAATACATCTCGAGAGATCGTCATAAACGTTGATTCCGAGCAATGAGAGTTTTGAAAATGAGGTGCATGGTTTGGTGGTGAGTATCGTCAAAGCCTGTTTTCGCTTGCAGTTCCGAAATGGCGTCCAACGCCGGCGCCGGAGGATCTTCAGGTCAGGCGGGAAGTCAAGTTGTTAGCTCTCAAGACTTCATTGTGAGAATTCCGAAAACCACCAAACGAAGGTTCCACGTGATGAGGTTTCTTCAGAGCCGACAACAGACAGTTTCAGGTTTGTTCGAAATGTGTCTCTTGGCGTGAGATTCTCGAAAAAAACCTCTAGATCACGAGAACATTCTCTCGAAAGTTCCTAACCCGTTGTCAACGTCAATTTCAGATTGGACACAAGTCAGAATGGAACGAGAGAACAATATGAAAGAGTATAGGACCGAAACAGATGAGCTCCCAAAGCACGGGGCTGGCTCTGAGTACGGGCGAGATTTGAAGGTGAGCGACGCAGGAAGTCTAGGTCCAGGTCTCTATTCCTCAATCGATTCTCACCGTTTATGACCAAAATTATTTTCATGTTTTCAGGAGGAAGCTCGACGGAAGAAATTTGGAATCGTCCGCAAAAAGTACAATCCAGACGATCAGCCATGGTTGCTGAACGTCGGCGGCAAACATGGGAAGAAGTTTAGAGGTGTTCGTGAGGGTGGTGTCATGGCAAACGCGTCGTATTACGTCTTTTCGAAAGCTCCAGATGGCATCTTCGAGGCATATCCAGTTGATGAGTGGTACAACTTCACTCCAGTGCAGAGGTTTAAGGTAAGAAAGCTCGCTATCCTTCACGAAGATCAATGGAAATATGTAGTTCCAGGGATCATGCGGCGTTTCAAAATTTCGTGGGCATTCTGATCGTTCCCCTCAAAACGGCACTTCCCGTGGTTTTTGCAGGCCCTGACTGCTGAAGAAGCCGAAGACGCTTTCAGTCAGAGAGACAGAATCATCAATCATTTCGCTATCATGATCAACAAGAGAATCGCCGAGGCTCAAGGCCAGACTGTAGAACCTGAAAAAGAAGAAAAAACCACAACCAAGGTGAGCTTGGCTTGTCGGCCACCGTTTCCGAAGTTTTGAAATCTTGAACAGCATCTGGAAGCCCTGGAACGGTCGTCAACATAAGTATTGTGCTCATGTCGTTTTCAGAAAAGTCGGGCTAGCCTCAAATTGTCGGACATGGACGATTGGGTAGGTGATTCTGAACTCTCAGCTGGAAGTGAAGACGAAGAGGATACGGATCGCAAAAAGAAGAAACGGAAGAACGAGAAGAAGAAGGATAAGAAGAACCAAGAAAGCGACTCGTCAGCGAAAGAAGAGTCTGACGAAGGGGACTTCGATGATCGCGAGGTCGACTATATGACCTCGGGCTCTGACTCTTCTGACGAGGAACCGGAAGACGCGAAAGCGAACAAGCAACTGAAAGGCGTAGAGGACGAGGATGCACTGCGCCAGTTGGTTCTCTCGGATGAAGAAGAAGAGGACGAAGAAACGAAGAAGGAAGAGGGAGACGAGGAAAACAAGAACGGTCAGCATAAACTGTCGAATTGTCTGCGAGTTTTCCAAATCGAGTTTGAGGTTTAAAAATCTAAGTTTTCGAATTTGATTTTCAGGTGATGACGAGAAGAACTCGGCATCGAAGGATGGTGCCAACAAGGATGACAAAGAAAAGAAATCCAAAAGTTCGGACGAAAGTTCATCAGAAAGTTCAGATTCCGACCTCGACGATCAAATCGGAAACAGTGCTCTGTTCATGCAGGTGAGAAATTCGTCTCGAAATCGCGGCCTCCAGTCTCGCGGAAACAAGCGTCATCAAAGTTGGGATCTTTGGAGAGTTTTCGACGGTGAAGTAACCTAAAACTGTGTTTCATGCTGATTCCAGGGCAAGAAAAAGGACGGAAACGGATCCCGATCCGGCACACCAACAAAAGAAGTTGCGGGCAAGAAATCCAAAGCAGCCGCTGCTAAACGTAAGAAGGAGAGCACGCCCACAAAGGAAGGCGCCAATCAAGCTGGCGCAGCCGCAAACGCAAGTGACACACCTGCTCCGAAAAAGGCCAAGATTGAACTCAATCTCGGAGGCAGCGCTAGCAATACTCCGGTTGCTTCGTCAGCTCAGCAGAGTACACCGTTGTCACAGATCGATGGTGTCAACGAAGAGGCTGTTAAAAGGTGCGAATTCCTTCCAATTTTTCTCATTCAGCTCTCCGAGTTCTCGAAAAAACGAACCGAATTCCGTCTATACTGTCATGTGATGATCTCACATTGAGGTGCTAATCGAGACGCTTTCATTCCAACAGGTATCTGATGCGCAAGCCGATGACGACAACAGAACTTCTGCAGAAGTTTAAATCTAAGAAGACTGGGCTGACCTCGGATCAACTTGTGAACGTAATCGCTCAAATTCTGAAGCGTATCAATCCCGAGAAACAAAAGATCAAGGACAAGCTTTATCTCTCGATAAAGCAGTAAGCGATGTGAACATTCGTTCCCGCTGTCGATCCCGCAGACGTGAACCACCCTAAAACACCTGAAGTTTTCCTCCCATGTTTGACCGAGAAGTATGAAATCAAGGATCAAGAAAGTCAAATATTTTCTTCGGAACGCACCGCGAAGCTCTTAACAGTTGCCCGCCATTTCAAACAAACTTTGCGCCTGCAAAGAACCCTTTTGCAGCGTTTGGCTCGAGGCTCTGTAGAGGAGAAGCGTCAGTTCACCGAAACCCTTCCATTAAGAGATGAATAGAAAGGGCGGAGTTAGTCGGCGCCTTAGAGGCGATTGCCACTACCTTTTCCTTTCAATCAATCAAACAATTGTCAGTGTACATTTCATTTATAACTTAAATGAATTAAAAACTGTTTACTCGTACACAGTTGAGATCAAATTATATTCAGCGACTCAGAATCATGAATTCTGTGCAACGGTATTGTAACTCTGTATACCGTTCATTTTCAGTTGGAAGAGATGAGCTTGATTTGACGAATGTTTCAAGACACTGTGAGATTTCGTTTTCCGAGTTTTCACATTTGTTCCTATAACTATAAGCGAGACAGTCCAGGACAGTGGTTGTCAACGAGGATCGTTCAGAGTTTCAGAGCGGGCGCGAGAAAAGTCTGAAAATTCAATCTGAAATCAATTTCTTGACGGTTGCCTCGACCGAAAAATTCAAAGCGTCTAGGTTGTGCGCTCGAACAGGCCCAGGAGGCTTCAGAGAAAAAGTATCGACATTTCAAATTCATCATATCCATTTCCTCTCTGCGTGCGCGCTGAGGAGGTTCGAATCGGATGACCGAAAACGTTTCGATGACGAAAACGTTCTGACCGGACTGATCGCCGAAGCAATCTCCCCTCCGGGAGTTACTGAACATTTTCAGCTTCTATGAATGAGAGAGCCTTTGAGTCCGCAGAAAATCTAACTCTGGTAGCGTATACCACCCTTTCGGATTCATGGTTGACATGAAAACTTTAGAACCAACTAGTGTGAAGGTCGATTCCCGATTATAGGTCGGTTCAGGTGATAATCCTGTGGCCAGAATCTAACCACTGTGATCTGTTGGATTGCATCTCTTGGCACCGAGCAAAGAATCCGCTAGAGCCTGCACCACAGCTCTCCCCCGGAGAGGAAAGAATAAGAACCAAGATATTGAAGTGGAAATCGAAGGGGAGGACTCGTTGTGGTCGACTCTTCTTTTTTCTGTAGCTTGGATGGATATCGACTACTCGTGGAATCCGGATCTCCAACGACACCAAACAGCGACGGACGGCGCAGCAAGCGAGAAATCTTTACGCTCGTCCGGCCTAGGACGCAAAAGGTTCTTGAAAAAGACTTCATGACGCTCAAGGCGGACAGCACAGTCCGGTTTTAGGATAAGGATTCTCGAAAACTTCATCTTGGATTTCCGCTCACTCGGGTAATTTTTGGTGGCAAAGGCTGATATAATACGTAAACAGTACGAAACTGTGTCTCGAACCCTCGTTCTCGTTTTCGGCCACTCTTGTCATCAACCGACGAGGGCGCTGTAGTCGCCGGTTCCCGAGGGGCAATTCTTCAGAGAGGGAGATACTTCTCAGAAGCTTCCACCTGAACCTGATCTTCCTGGGAATCGAATCCTTGATCGATGAAGACGAGAGCATCCATCTCTCAACATTGGTCAGGCTCGCTTCCCAAGCTTGCAGTGAAACCAATGAAAATAATCACAATTTTTTTTCTTAAAAAATTGTGGTCAAGCGCATTTGCCGCTCCTCAAAGGTTCAGAAAATCTATGAGTATCTTCGAGCTTCGACGAGAATAATATTGTCTGTGATACAAACGCCTGCTGACACCGTCCTTACTCTGAATGGGCTTGTTTCACGTCTCAGAAGCTCGATCACTCCCCTGCAGAAATGAATTATTTCTCTCGGAACGAATCTGAGAGAGAACCCATTCGCCGGTCCTATGAATCAGAATACTCCCCTTCGAGCCCTTCGCCGGCTCATTGGGCAACACTGATTCATGTCGAAGGAGATCGAAACTGACGAGGCAAACGATGAACGGGAAGCTCTCGGAATATCATCGGGAGACAGAAAGTAAGACCGAAACTTCTCCATCCTTGCAAAGAAATCACCAGGGAGTGATCCAGGGAATCGCGGGCGTTTTAACCGGACAAAAAGTGGAGATCAACGGTCATAAGAAAACTGCTAGCTGCGTGGAAGACTTCACGATTCGCATTTCAAACTCATGGAAACGAAGGATAATCGCCACCTGAGCACAGTCATAAGCTGACTTCAAGCGGTTCTGTGCTCTCAGTGTTCACGTCGTCACGTGGGTTGGAACTCGCGAGCCTCAAGTGATCATCGAATCGATGATTTTCTCAATCATGAGCAGAGAAGAAACTCGAGAATCCTCAGTTTTCTAGTGGTTCGCGGTCGAACAGTGCCGCGGCGAGTACCCACAGACTCAGCTTCCGATTTAGCGTCGAACGAACCCAACGCCCCAATTTGTGGTGAGGAAATCTCCGAAGTTCCAGAAAAAGTTATGCAGCGATGAGTCGATGTTGAAGTCGAGTCAATTTCCAGCAAAAAATGTCGATTTTCTGGAAAATATTGAAATTTGTCAACATTCCAAACGATTAGGAAACGTACCACACGAACGATGACAAACGTTTGAATGTTGGCGCGCTGGCAACACATCGTGACGTCATTTCCGCTCTAGTCTCTCCGTTTATTGTAGCGTTGCTCTCTTGGCGCCATCTTGGATAAATTATTGTGTGTTCTCCGCTAGTGATCGGAGCCCGACCGATACGCCGCTGAATCAATCCACTCAAATCGGGCTTCACACTGTGAATTTTGTAAATATATTCAAACCAGTTAAGATCCCGACTGTTTCTTCGTCCGAGGTAAGCACGAATCGGCGTCCTTAGCGTCCCAGTGATGGGTCAGAAGTCGAAAGGGTTTTCGAATCCCTCGCTCGATTTCTGGAGAATTCCCATAAAATTCCTTCGTAAAATCCTGTGAGCAAGCGTGCATCGGAACGTGCGTGACGGCTGCATCGGAGTTTGCGGTGAAAAGTGAACGGAAACAGGCTCGGAATTCGATCTCATTGGCGTCATGTAGGCCTAAACCCTGTGTTGAATAGACCGGCTTACTCAGAAACTGAAAGCAGTTATTTGGCTTCGCCGAACGGTTCCATGTGGTGCGGATCGGTTTCCATCGAAGAAAACTGTTCGTGGTTCAGACGTTTGGTTGGAACTTCTCGAGGGAGCATCAACAACGCACCAAGTTTACTGACCCCCCTGAAAACAACGTTCGACGTAGCGGACGCAACGCCAGTGCTCCTTGATCGAAAGCTATGCAGCCCGGTCAGAGATCGAAGCTTTAGGCTTCCCTGTTATCCCGAGAGCGGTAAACAACTCCTGCGCGTGTGAACCAAGGGCTAATTTGTCGAACTTGAATGTGTTGTGATGGTTTATTATCGCGTTGGATGATCTCCTTCCTCGGTGGCGGCCGCGGTAGCGACTGGTGCCATTGGAAGTGCTGGTGCGGCTCTGAGTGAGAACCTTCAATCGTCGCGTTTATCCATCGCCATTCGGTGCGAGTCCCCCGGCTCGGTTTCTGCGGAATTTTTGCATGAGCCGAACGTAGGAATTGTTTTCCCTCGATGCAGGTCATGAACGACTCGATATCCGGTGGGTTAATGGAAGGGGATGGCTGACTGGTTGGCCGGTCGGTCGGTCCGTCGCTCATTCCATCGGGCCAGCCAGTCAGGCAGTCCGCCAACCAGCAACTCGGCTGGCTTAGTTGCTCACTTGTCTGTCACTGATCCACCGTAGACAAATGTGCGTTGTTGCGTTTGCCAAATACGCGCTGCTACGTATTCGCGATCCCGCTGTCGGTGCCGGGCCCGGCTCCGTTATTGGAGGCCCTAGCCGCACTGTTACAAACTTTCGAACGAGTTAGTGGTTGTTGTCTCGAGGCCGGGTATTCTTGGCTCGGTCATGCCATAACAACAAACTTCCACCAAATGAGTCCATCGTCATATGGCGCTCGAGTTCCTTCTTTTCTTGTGATCTGATTAGCGTTCATATCGGCTTCATTCTATTTATTATCTATTCTCTGGTAGACGACGAGTGATCCGCCCGTCTATTTAGTCATACGTCCGTCCTTAGATTTATCCATCCATCCATCCATCCATTCGTTCGTTCGCTCGTTCATCGGCCGAGGAGGAGGCCGTTGCCCGTGGCGCTAACCAGAAGAGAGAAGCCTGCAGCGACACCGTAGCCAAGCTGCATGCAGCTACCAGAGTCGGCCGCTAGCCAAGGCAAGAGCGACGACGAATGAATGAGCGACAGAGCGGGCAAGCAGGCAGGCGAACGGCCGGCCGGCAAGCGGACGGGCGGGTAGGTAGGCAGGCGGGCGGGCGGACGGGCGGGCGGGTTCGGGCGGGCAGGCAGCCAGGCAGGCAAGCAAGCAAGCAGGCGATCCAAGCAGGCCGACCGACTGGATATCTGGCAGCCAGCCCGTCACTCAGCGTCGCCATTGAGCCATTCCAACCTCGACCGATGCTGTCGCTTGCGGTGCCGCTAGCAATGGTGTTAGTGCTCCGAGAGAACGCAGACAGTAGCTCTGAACACGGATGACGCGCGACTGTGACGGCGGTGTCAGCAGCATCGACGCCACCATTCGTTCCATGCCCATGATTCCACCCACCCGGTTGCGGGCGGTGCGTGCCCATTTCATTCGTACAAATTGGAAACTTTCGAAGTTGACTGGAAGGGAGTCATCATCATCATCATGAAAGTATAACGCATCAGCCACTCCACACAGTCGATCACGCAGAGCCTCTCACGGCTAACGAACTATGAGGAAGCAGAGAGGCTCAGAAAGTCGCGTCAAGCCGAATTCTTGTCGCTCTGGAATCGTCACCCAACAAGCGGTGGATGATTGAATTCGTCAGAGCACTCGGTTTCGTCTCCTCGAGTTAGATCGAAGAATTTGGGAAACATATCAAGATCGACAGAACAGTTTCTCGAACTCTCGAGATGGAATCGAACAGTTTGGAACGGACTCGAGAAAATCCCGACGAGGAAGTGTAAACAGAGTCGCCTTCCAATGATTGCATTCCAAGTCAGCACGAGTCGGAAACGTTTCGCGTGCCTTGCTCTAGTTCTGAAACTCAGCGGCTCTGTCATCGCTTCGAATTCGCAGCGTTCAAAGAGATCTGTGATCCAAGCGGGCGGTGACGGTCGTGTTGATTGTTAAGATTGATTCCGACCGAAATATTGTCGTTACGCGATTCGACGCCGAGAGTTCTGCGGTGGCAGCTTGCCAGACTTTCCAGTCATCGCTGAAATCTGTTCCAAGCAGCCAAGAATATGAGTCTGCTTAGAAGCAACATGAGCACTCGTCTGGTTGCTTCTTTTTCCTCGTTTCTCTGCAATGCTTTTGTGAATTTCATAACACGTCTCGACGACGATCACGCATTCCTCTCGACGGTGTCATGAGTTAAATTCGCCAAATGACAGACCTGTTGCGCTGTCCGTCGTCGGCTGACATTGTCTTCCTGGTCGTCTTGGGGTATATTCGGTTACTTATCGACTTTTCTCACTATTTCAGGGAGCGATTGTCCCCCGGAGAGGCTGTGGCAAATTTTCAATGTACTCCGATTATGTCTGCAGCTGCAGGGCTAGTACACAAGGGGGAATCCAAGTCCAAGAAGACCTATGCCACCATAGACATCAATAATATCTACAAGGTATGTGTCGACCCTCGCGACCCGATGATGATGTGTATAATAAAGTCGACGGTTGTGTTGTGAGTAGTTGGTCGTCAGGATCCAATGATGGTAGAACGCTCGGTTGGCTCTCATGATCTCATGTCTGATGTAATCGGAGCTCTGCGTTCGATGAATAATTTCTCCTCGTGATTGCAGGGCAAATCCCTCGAAGGCCCGAAGTCCTCGGCAATTGGCGCTTCGAAACATGGACTCCAGTCGCTTGGAAAGGTGCAGGTCGGCAGGCGTATGCCTCCGCCGGCTCTGTTGCCCAGTCTGAAAAGTGAAAACTTAGGTGAGTCGAATGACTGGTCTGTTATTTATCTTCTCGGCGGCTCTCTCGGTGTCCGTCTCCATTCAGACGACCCCTAACTGAAACTCGACGCTTTCCAGGTAACAATCCGAATGTAACATTGGTACCTACGGGAGGACAAGGATGGGGAGTGGCAAAGACTTCTCAACCGGGAGCATCATCGACGGGAACTGGGGGGAACGGAGCGGGAAATGGGAACAGCGGCAACAACAACACCAGTCTACAGTCATCATCGGATCCACCAATCGCGCACCAGGAGAACCGCTCAGCTGTCGGCGAGAATGGACAACCAGGGAAAGCCGGTTCGCAGAGCGGGGGTGGTGGCGGCGGCAACAAGACGTGGAGCAGTGTCGCCACCGGTCAGAGTCACGGCCAGCAGAATGGGGGTCTTGGGGGTTCGGGTGGCCCACAGCTGCCTTTCTACCCCGGGGAGTTTCCCACGCTCAAAAACGAACCCGAGGGCAAGCCGGCTGGTGGCTCACTCAACAGTGCGGACCGGGACGGCCACGTTGCCAACCAATACGGTCCAGGCTTGGCTCTACGACCCGTCGAATCGAACTGGAGCAAAGGCAGTGCTGGTGTAGGTGCCCAACTAACCGGAGGAAGCCCGCAAGCGAACGCTGGCAGTGGCGTCAACGGCATCCTCAAGGCGAGACCTCTGTCGCCTCTGGGTTCGTCACCCAGTGATCCTCTGGGAATGGGCTATCCGCCCAGTATCTCGAAAGGACTTGGACCCAGGGACCGCCAGTCACCGTTGGCCAACGGTACAGCTGTAAGTAGCTCTGCTTGCTTCTTTTCTGTTTCGTTCAAAGAGATTCGAGCTGATCTCCTCGAGAGGCATTCGGATGATGATGATGAGGATCAATCAATAATATAGAAGTGACGGTCAGACGCATCTCTCAAGGCTTGTTTTGTTCACGTTTCAGTCTCTCTTCTCACGTGGGGAACGTGAAGAACGACCTGGACATGGCGAACGAGCGGACCGTAGTGATGGACGTAGCGGCGGAGGAATGGGAGGCCCACGACCCGGCGGAGGCGGTGGCGGGAGCAGAGCATTCCAAAGGGACGACCCGCGTCTCGGATCGGATCAGCGCTCGTGTTCGGTGCTCAAACACTCCACTATCATCTCTGACCAGCAACTCGAAGGCTTCGACCGGATACTCAAGGATAACGAAACCGATTGGTCCACCGCCAAAGGAGACATTGACTACAATGCGAAATTGTGTTTCTCTGAGGACGAGGACGAAGACGAACCGCGCTGTGGCGCAGGTGGCGGCATGGGCCGATCGGGGCGAGATCGTGAATCTCCTCTGAACTGCCCCCGCGATCAGCCGAGCCAGAAACAGCTGTGGACCCCATCGGGCCAGCAGGACAGGGACGATGGCTGGAGAGAGGGACGTCACAGCCGTTTAAAGGACGGCAGAGATAACCGAAGTCGAGGCCCCATGCAGCAGTGCGTGTTCGATGAGGACTCCCAGGACCGACAGGGAGACGCAGGCAACAGTGTTTGGCGGAACAAACAGCAGAAAACTAAAAACGAAATGAATGAATGTGTTGAAAGAGCTCGAATGATGCGTAGGGATTCCGAACGGAAACTTTCTGAACGGGACGACGGCCCTATCCAATCTCACCTTGACCAATTCCAATCAAGTGACCGAAGCGGCGGCGGCAACCTCAACAATAATAGTGGCGGCGGCAACAACAACAACAGCAGCAGTCGGAAAGACAATTCCCAACAACAGCTAAGTTCGGGAAGTCGCGGCCGATTAGAGAAGCAGCTTCCACCTCGCTTTGCCAAGATGCAACTTGCCCAGGACAGTAGCCGTTGGAGTAACAATGGAGCCTCTGGTTCCAGTGGGAATAATCGCAGTCGCTCCGACAGCAGCTCTTCTAACAACAACAACAACAATAACAGCTCCAATCAGGACAACAATTGCTCCTTGATGGGAAGTCAGCAGGAAAGTGTGTGGCAAATGAACAAAGAGAACAAACAACGGAGTCTACATGACGAGAAGAGTCCGAGTCCACAACAGTCGGATTGCTTGTGGCAACAACCTGATAAACGAGAACCATCTGCGTGGCAAGATCAGGGCGGCTTATTCGATCCTCCCTCGAGGTCTAAGAGTCACATGCACGGCGGACCACCGTTGACGCTGACCAACGTATCGGATATTGAGCCTAAACGCAATCTCACCTCGCTCAAAAAAGGTATGTTCCGTTTTTGGCTTGCTCTTTCCGCATCGCCCTCAATTCATCTCGACGATATCTCTTTTGGATCTTCTTCGGAAGAGGAATGAGTTGATTTTTTTCCTCTTTCAGACGGCTCGGCAGGTCTTAAACAGAAGGACGACGAAAGCGTCGATAAAGGCGTTGACGAATTGGCCACTCGAATGAGTCATAAATCGGTGTCTTCGGATTCTCTTAAGGGTTCCTCGGGCTCGCAGGCCAGCCGTGGAACTTCTAGCAAGAAGTTACAGGACAACAGCGACGGAGTGGTTTCGAACGATGAAGAGCAACGAGGATTTTCGCCCCGCGGAGAACCTTCACGAAGAGGTCGCGGAGGTGGACGTGGTGGAGGAGGAGGAAACGGAACCGGTAGCGCTGCTCCAATGCGAGGATCCGGAAGGCCGTTCGGTGAAAACAGGGGCGCCTCTGTTTGCCAGAAGGGACCAACTGGATATCCTCCGAAAGAGATGTCTTCGAGAGGTGGTCGCGGTGGTGGTGGAAGAGGAGGAGGACCCGGATCCGCACCAAGTCGTCATGGCCCGCCTTTAGCCCAAGTTGTCCCTCAAGACCGAAGCCAGAAAGACGATACGCCGCCACCACGCTTCAAACGCTACGACGATCACGACGATGATGACGACGACAAAAAGTTCGGAGGACGTTCTCAGAGAGATTCTCGGGAAAAAGCGGTCGCGGGTGGCGGAGGTAGCGGTAGTGGAAGACAGCAGAGAAACGGTGGTCCAAACGACAGGAAAGACACTCGCAGAGACGAGCGTCGAGATGGCCCTAAAAACAACAACGGTCAGCAGACTCAAGACAAGAAGCAGGACAACAAGTCGACTTTGCCTAAGGATAAGAAAGTTCCACAGGATTCTAAGAAGACCGACAATGGTAACGGGTCCAGCGCTTCATCGAGTGCTGCTGCGGGCGTGACATCACTGACTTCGTTGAAGAAAGATCAACAGCAGCAGCAGCAACAACAACAGCCGCAGCAGCAGCAACTTTCGTCCGTTGGCCAACAGAGTGCTACTGGTGGAGGACAGAAGGTTGCTGGCGTGGCCACTGGCTCGACACCCCCTCAGAAGAAAGACATTGGATCTGGTGGTTCGTTGAAAAAAGAAGGAGCTTGGGGAGATTCTGAGGTGTCGCCGGGTATCGAGTTTGGCACGCTGGGAGAAAGCGAAGATCTTAACTTCAAGATTCAGGCTGTCAAGAAAGTTTGGGAAACCGACCAGACAACGTCCAGCCACTCAACACAGAGTCATGCACCACAATCGAGCCACGCCAGCCAAGCGAGTGGCGTTCCCACAACCGCTTCAGCCGCTGGTGTTCAACAACTGCAACAGGTCGCTCAACAGACGGCTGCCCAACAGCAGCAGCAGCAACAACAACAACAGCAGCAGCAGCACTCAGCAGCTCAGAGTCAACAGGCGCAGATTTCATTCTTCCAAATCGAAAAAGAAACCTCTTCGAGTCCGATGCAAGTCGGCCCATCGGCGGCCCAGCAGCAGGCCGTAGCGCAACAGGAACTCAGCACTTCCGCGCAACACATGGTCTCGAGCCTGCAGCAGGCCTACGCTAACTCTCAGCAGCAGTCGAACAAGCAGCCCGTTTCTCTTGGTCCTCAGCACCTGTTCCAGCTGATGCAGCAGCAACATCAACAACAACAGCAGCAGCAGCAGCAGCAACAACAACAGCAGCAGCAGCAGCAGCAGCAACAACAACAGCAGCAGCAGCAACCGCAACAGCAGCAGCAACAACAACAGCAGCAGAAGTACCATACTGCGCCCACTGCAGCTGTTCAACGCCACCATCAGATGACAACTGGATACGGTTCGCTTTCGCAGAGTCCCATCGATCCGAATCAGCTCCATCATCGTGCCTTCGCACAGCCGCATGCTGGCGCCGCGCAGATGTACACCACCTCGTTCCAGAACCCTCCACCTGCACCTGGACACCAACATTTGACGAGTAGCCAGGCACCTGCAGGCACGGGAGCTTCGAACGATCACCAGTACACCTACTTCCCGCAGGACATGTTCCGTTATCAGCAGCAGACGCAGCGGAACCATTTCCAGAACTTCTTCACCACACAGACCGGACCTTTCGGTGCGACGCAACAGGGCTACCATCACCAGATGCCTCACTATCCACCACCAAGCATGCAGCAGCCGTTCTCCACCGGGATGTACGCAGCGGCGGCTCATGCCCCGGCTTCGGCAGCCGCCACGGCATCGCGATACGCTGTGAAGGACGCGCAGCAACCACCCTACGAGCAAAGCACTCCTCCTCCGTACGCGCATTCTCAGGCGCCGCAACAAGGAGGACAAGCCGCAGCGGCGGCGGCCGCAGCAGCTGTTGCGAATCGCTCATCTGCTGGTTCCATGGGTTCGCTCGGTGGTGTGCCCACTAAACCGCAAGGCGGAGCCGGAGCTTTCGGTGCAGCTTCCAGCGGACTATTTGGATCGAACCAACGAGCTCAGCAGCAGTACGGTCAGCCGATGATGAGTCAAAGCGGACAACCTTCCGTCGCTCGTCAAAACCCCAACCCTTCGGCTGGTGGGCAAAGCCAACGGTACGCCGGAAAGTCATCCGGTTACTCACATCATTGAGTTGTCCAAAACGTCGCGCGCAAGTACAGCCAAGCAAGCACCTCGCAAGTGAACGCAAGTTCGGCTTCGTAAGTTCGCTTCTCTTTCGCAAATCGAATGGTTTTCATTCAACAGCTGCTGCCGATGCTGCTTCTCCTGAACCAGCCTGCAGTGGTAGCAACTGCATCAGCACCGGTCGTGACGGTCACGGTTGACTCGTGACGGCCGCCCACATTGATTAGAGAAGGACCACTTGGATGGGAGAAGCGGGTGGTTGAGAGTTTGTTTACGAGGAGTTGCTCCAAAAGCAGCACATTTCACTCTTCGTCAGCGTATCGATCGATCGATCCCAGTTCTCTACGTCTTCTCGTCTGAATGTGCTGGTCATCTTCTGCTGCTCTTCCCTCTTCTACTCCTTGTATTGGTGGTCAGTCGGTTGGACGGACGGACGGGCAGTTGTTCGGTCGATCGGTCGGTCGGTCGGCCGGCTGGCTTGTCTGTCAACCTATTGGTCGCCTAATCGGTCGCTTGGTCGGTCGGTTGGTCATCGTTGCCGTCAGAGAAATAACAGTTGCCCAGTAACACGTTCAGAGTAGACGTTTTATCCTTAATCAAACAACAAACATCGAAGGGTGCCGCGTTGGCTCGTAGAGTCGTCGATTTCGACCTCTGGCTGGCTGACTGACAGACTAACAGACTAGCTGCATTGCTTGCGTGCGTGCGTGCGTGTTCGCCCACTGTCTCCCCCGATGCAAGCATCCACCGAAGATTTTGTCGGCATTCGAATCTTAGAGTTCAAACAACAATCATTCGTGCCCGGTTCGGTGAGTCGGTCAGTCAGTCGGTTGGTCGCTCCGTCGGTCAGTCAGTCAGTCATCAGAAGAAAATTACACAAAAATGAGAAGAAACATCCGACGCTCTGCATCGTTCCCGTGAAGTAGTTGACACTGATGTCGGCGTCGCCGGTCTCGACGATCCCGGCAGTCTAAAGAGAAAAACAACAAAAAAAAAAGGCAAAACGAACCAATTTATTCTATTCGCGTGCATCTAGCATGATCAAATGAATTCTAATATTGCTCGTGATAAGCTAATTCAGCAGAAAAGAAACGAAACAAAAACAAATATAACATTTTACAAGAGTTCCAAACCAACTTTAAATTTGTGTTTTGAATTTGCAAGATTTTTACGCAGTGTCGCTCGTAGTTCTCTCACTACGATTCTTCCTCGCACGAGTCATGTCCTCGTTACCATTCGATTCCCCTCTTCGACATGATGAACATGATTTCGACGACTATGCTGCCGAGAATCGTTCGTGAAGCCGTTGATCCCTTAGGTTGTTGAAGATTGAAGCTGAGCAGTCTGTAGTAGTTCCGGATAGTTTTGCCATTTGATAATCAGAAAGCTGAGAAACACTTGGATGGGCTCACACATTCGATCTGGGCGAGTCGCACTGAACGAGAGTTGCCGCGTGGTTCACGAACTTCGAGGTCGCCATTAGCTGAGGATATCCCGCCACGAATCAGAATTCAACTGAGCTGCAATGCTAACGGTTGGCGCTGGCTGCTGTACCCTTCTACCTTGCTGAAGGTGAGAACATTTGGAGTTTCGAACTTCCTCCCTATCAATCCAGCCTGAGGAAGGATTCTTGCAATATTTCACTTGCTTCACAATTCGACTGAGATCGAGGAGATCACGGCAACATGTACTAAAGCATCCGATCTTCTTCTGCTTCCAGATCGCTCGAAAGTTGCTTGGATCAAAAAAGCAAGATAATTCAAGAGAAGACGTCACAGGCTGTGCAAAGCTGAAACCCTTTCGAGGTTATCGACAATACGACAGATAGTTCTCTAAATGGATCCGATAGTCTGAAGTTTACACTTGTGCAACGTCACAGCCTGCTTCATTGGCCTACTGGTTGGCCTCTTTAAGATTCCTAACTACGTCGAACGCCCGATTCGTGCGAGACGGAAGAACGACAGTCGGTTTTGTTGAGGAATTCAGAGCTGTTTGACATGAAGTGGAACCCAGCCGTGTCTGGCCTGGAGATTTAGCCCACCTCAAGGGACTCGAGGGCTTCGCCAATACCGTCTAGATCCCTGCTTTGAACGAACGGTGGCTCTCAATCGATGAGGACCGTGGCAGGTGGTGAAGGGCCGGGGCGGCGGTGGCGGCACGAACAACTGACAACAAACAGAACCAACGGTTCCGAACAAGCAACAGCGGAGATAGGGTCTCGGTTTGGAAGCAACTCCGCGACCTTGTGGGCGATGAGTTGCACCGGCCCTTTCGCAAGTTTCGCTTCGTCTCCAGTAATTCGTCTCGTAATCAGGAGAAGCCGTGTAAAATATTACTACCACTACTATTATTCTTATACTTATTGTAATAATTATAATATGATTGTCAAGATGATTTTGAACTAGGCAGCGAACGTGAATGTAAGCGAACTTGAAGTGAACGGTAAAAGTGAGGAAACTGGCTTGTTTGGTATCTTAGAGGTGCATTTCGGATAGTTCGGGCCGACACGAGCACACGAATTCATGTCGATCGCTCGGTATCTTATGCTCTTCTGAACTTGGCGCCGTCTCATGGACACGATCTTGAAAACTGAAACAAGAGTTTGCTGGTTCCCGTTGTACTCAACAAAAACCTGACGAAGTCGTTAATCATCCGTTCTTGCTAAGTTTGTGGGAAACCCTCACAACTTCGGCAATCTTTAGACGAATCGGCGTTCCTCTGACTGAGTATCCGTCTATCTGTCGGTCGATATGTCTTACAGTCGGCCGGCCGGTCTGTCTATCTCTCATTTTTCGATTGTTCCCTCTAAAGAAGTTCTTGGATGATTTCAACAACTCGAAGTTACTTCTGAAACGTCGCTACGCGTGCAGCCTTGCACCTGCGTACGGCTACCAGTGGTGAATCGACGAATCGATCGATCGATCAATCTGTCTGTCGATGCGAGAGCCGACGGACTGAAGTTTCGATCATTCATTTAGATGTCATATAAATGTTTTCAATGTGGACGATTACAACAACTACAACATTCAATTTTCCCCTCCCTGTTTTCCTTCTTCTTCGAAGCGACTTACACGTGTCGGAGGAATCCATTTTTTGAGAATCACCGACGACCGGGATGCTCCGCTGTTTTTCGAAGAGAAGTCACACAAATACACACTGTCTAACGATTGATGATAATGACCATGATAATGAGAATAATATTAATAATAAGATTAGTAAGAGTGATCATACTGAAGATAATAACGAGAGCCATGATCACGGCGACGAAGAAACTGAAAAATGATATTGCTGAAAATGATGATGATGATGATCGAACTATATATTAGTGTGGTGAATTGGTACTGGAAGCATCAAACACATACATACAACATTTAGGCGTAATGAACGAGTAAAATAAATGAAAATAAATAACTTCAATATTCAATTCAAGTTTCTCGACGAACTATTGCTCATTTCGTGTCGTGTGAACGAAGTCATCTCCAAGACAGAGAGCTTTATTTCTGAATTCTCTGCCAACTCTAATCGAGTAGGTTATCTCAGCTATGCGTCTATAATGTTCGATTTCTTCGGCTCAGAATTTGCTTTATCCGACTGCCTTCAAAGTGTTCGGAGAACTTTTCATGCGATCGAATTGATAGAAAACGAGGGGGTCGAATCAATCGGATTTTATTGGAAGTTCCACTTGCGGCTCTCGACTCCTTCATCGGACTCTGCTCATTTGGGATCTGAGAAGAAATTAATGGGGCCACCTTTTCCTTTCACTTTCTATGAAAAAGCACTTCCGATTGACTTTCGGAGCGGAAGCTCGGAAGGAGCGAAGGTAATGTACAGACAGATGAGCTTCGAACCTCCTCCTCGCAAAGGCCCGGACTTCTACCTCCCGGATGGATTTCGTGTAAGGACTTGAGCTCTTTTTGGTTTTGATGTCTTGATCCAATGTATGGTGAAAAGTATATCGATTCAGAACTAGTACAATGCAGGCTTGAATTCATCACTCGATCACTCGCATTGTTTACCATCGAGGAGAGCTGACTCCGCCTCCTTCATGTCGTTGTGATATCATCGCGGTCGTTGTCTTCTTTTCGGTCCACTCCGTGCTCCCCGGACGTGTTCAGTGAGACTCCGTCAAAAAAAAACAGCAACTCCAACAAGTCTGCGCAATTTAAACGGGAACGAGGCACCGCATCCGATCTTTCCGCTTGAATTGAATTATGAAGTAGAACACCGCTGAAGTGGGTCCGGGGATTCGTCATCGGATGAGGAATCGGTAGAGCGCGGCAATCTGTGCGCGACGTGACGTGTTCTTTCAGGAATCAGGTTCATCATGTACAGAAGCATCCGCCCTCGTTCCGGAGCTGGAAGTAAAATTTTCATTTGTACGTTCGGAATACTTTCCAGATAGCATTGCCGAAGGAGAGCTGACACTGACAGACTCTTCCCCGGAGTCGGATATCTGCGATGCAAAAGAATCAGAGACGCGTCTCGTCACTGCGTGTATCGGAGACGAGTAGAAATAGAGTGGAGTTATCTTCAGAATCAAGTGAACCGAAATGGGCGTTCTCGAATGTGATGTTTTTATTTCGAGTTCAATTTTTTCATCCGTATTACAAACTCTGGGATTCATGTCGACAAGATACAAATGCGATCTACTCGTCGTTCTCGTTGAACATTTCTCGGCGAGAATTTTCCGCACGCTCTTCAGTTAGATGAGATTTTCCCAGGTGGGGTCGAGGACCAATCAAGATCGAAGGTTTATGGCGGTATAGCATTGAGGTTTCAATAACGTATCCCTTCTGGAGGAGCCATGGAAGACAAAAGAAGGTTCCAAGCTGAAATCGCGCCAAATGAGATAATTCGCATCACGCTTCTCGCGGGAGCTACTGTCCGTGCCTCAGTCTACCTACTCCGAAATGAAAAGAAAGGAAGATCTTCCAAGATGAGATCGTCGACGAGACTGTTTCAAAGGTCTCTGTCATCAGTCGACTCCACTCCCCGGATACACTCGTCACCAACATTCCCGAGACTGATCCGTCTGGAGCAGAAGTTCTATTCGTTCTCCACGCAACCATTTTCAGGCTGTAATGTAAGTGATCACGTCTTTAAACTCTTCCCGAGAACTCCATGTCTGCTGCCTGTTTCACCGGCTCATTGCGGAGACGTCGCGAGCCTGGAGCCACACGAGAATTCGGAATTTCCGGAGACGAAGTTGTGGAAGACGAGTGTCAACGGAAAACCACAAATCGAATCAAAAGTGAAACCAGAGAGATCCCAAGTCAGATCGAGACTCTGGAGATTCTCGCCACTCAGGAGAATCATTTCGATAGGAAAGTTAGCCCGAGTCTCAGCAACGGATTCGAGGGCCTACCCCAGGTGTGTCAGGGCTGAGTGTCACCAAAAGCAACAGATAATTGGGAGAATCACGGAACTCAAAACGAAACAAATTCAAACAAATCCAGCTGATGATGTCACAACGAAGAACTCCGATGACGATCGAATCAATGAACGCAGTGTCGACAGCACTAGACTTCTCCGGCCGACTGATGGCACATCGCTGCTGAGTTTGAGAAAGCCCGATCCCCATCCACGAAAAAAAGGTCGAGAGATGAGCGATCGGACTGGGAACGCACGAACGCTCCCCAACGAGTTAGTAGTTCTCTCCCACGTTTCCATCAATCAAACTCCCGATTAAACCGATCGACAGGTGACCTCCACATCCAACTCTATTGTACTCACAATAATTGTAGACGTTGTTCGGCTCCCGTTGTCGCATGTTCTGGATGGTGTGCTGTAATGGAAACTCATTTTCAGAAATTCACTCAAGAACTCCGGAGCAGCACCGGTATCCCGGGACATCAAGGCTTCTCGTGAGTCAAACCCCGGAGTTCTTACGCACATCGCGGAGTTCTTCGAGATTCGGCTCTTCATCGGCGGACGGCGCCCAGATTTTGACATTGTGGTCAAAGCCCGACGTGGCCAGGAATGGCGCACAGGGATTGGGCTCAACTGTGTTGACCGCGAACTCCTCGTCGCCGTAGAGGAAATTGACGATATGCGCGGTCTTCTTGTCCCAGAGGAAAATGTGTCCACAATCCGAGCCCGAAACGATATATTCACTCCGCTGTCCAAAATAATTCACGCTTTTCACTGAAATGAACCGACGAAAATTTCAGTTAGCTAGAGTCCTCATGATTTGGGATTGTGGTTGCGAAGAGGAGAATATCCTGACCTGTGTCACTGTTGCGATGACCTTGATAGCTGTAAAGGTAAGAATTCGCGGGTTTTTCGGCATCCACGAGTGAAGCGGCGTTCGGAAAAATGTAGATATCTTCATCCGTGTACGTAGCGAGGATCTCCGTCCCGTCGAAATTGTAAACTGCACATGACACACTCATCGGAGCATTGTGGGATTGTCTCTGAAAACGAGTTCATCGTTAGAACTAGCTTCTCCGCTTCCGGAAGCCTCGGATCGCTAGCAGCGGAGGACCTCTCGTGACCTAACGTACCAGATGGTCAGGACAAAGCTCCTGGACGCACTCATTTGGTTTCACGTTCCTTCTATCAAATATACGAACGAACTGATCTTTGCCCGCAGTGATGAACTCGGACGGACGAAGAGGGTTGATTGCGACGCTATACAGACCCACTAGCGTTTGGTTTGCGCATCTCACGGTCACCTGGGAGGAAAGCGGAGTATACCGTTAGATTTCCAAATACATATGTATTTGCAGTTAGAATATGCAAGGACGAGGACAGTGCTCACCAAGTTTACGGGATTAGGCAACCGGATGTCTATATTGAAGACGCAGCCGTCTTCTCCGGAGGTTAAGATTGTCTCTGGCAGAGCGGGATGCACAGCGATCTTGTGCACAGGACCCCTGTGATAACCAATTTTACGCGAGTCTACGTTCCGACTGCCGGCCTCGTCGAGTTCTAGAAAACGGGATCGAAGCTTTCAAATCGTAGGATGTGGTCACATGCTTAAATTGGAAACATTCGAGTTCTATAGAGTCGCTTACGATGTAAACGGATGGATCCATCGCGAGACGATGTAATAATTGTTTTATTGTTCTTGTGTGGCATGAACTTCGACTGGAAGATATTGCACCGATGACTCGTTCCGAACGAAGTAACCAATTTGTTGCTGTTGGATCCAATTTCCGCGAAAAAAGAGAGAGGATTGAAGGAGAAGATTCAAAATAAGCCCATCTATGCACTTAGCTCGACCTCAAATATGAGTCATCGGTGGTTGAGCTTATCGACAATGTTTCAGAACAAACCTCTGCCACTCCCACATCATACAGTGCTGGTCATCTGATCCTGACACCAGAAGATCTCCGCTATCATTGAAATTGACTGAGTTGACGCACCCACAATGGCCTTCCAACTTAGCCATCAGCTCCAACCTCTGCGCCATGAATAAATTCCCTGGAATGCATCGTTCGTCAGCACTCTTCTTGAAAGAAATTTCCTTATCTTCCACATTTCTAGAAGAGAAAAGCGTCGTTGAAGAAGCATCGAGAACGAAAATTACCGTAACATTTTCGGCGATAGGTGAGCGCTTTTCCGCCTGTTTGAAATCGATTGAACTCTAACAAGGCACTCCACTTATGCTTGGGCTTCGGACACTTCGGGAAAACATTATAGCGGGGATCGTCGTCGCTGGATCGTCGACGACGATTCGGTCGGAATGCTTCGCGAGCCTCATCGTCGGAGCTGTCACCTAGATCCAATAGATCTGGGGAGGACGGCTGCTGATGATCCAAGTCTGAGGGACCCGCTTCGCCTCGCTCATTGTCTGGAATCAATCGATGTTCAAGTCATATATGAGTCAGAACGTTTGAGAGGTCCTTCTTTCGTGATCCAAGGGACGTCTTCTGGCCAAAGTGACTTCGGTGCTGCGTGAGCATAGCAGTGATCGACACAGAATGCATTCCGATTTCTCGCGCATCTCGACCCGCAGTCTTCTCCGGACTCGAAGCTCACTCAAAGAGTTAGCTACAGCCTAATAATTCATCAGTCCCTTGATATTTGTCTGACGTCAAAAATCTCATCCCTGAGATGGGTCTTGCCGCCGTGCAGAGCCATAACCAGTCTGAGGGATGCGAGTTTCTGTCATTTTGGTCCCCTTTTCCGCGAGAACGACGCTACGTCGATAAAACAGAGTTTCCCTGATTCTCTGGCACTCTGATTCCCTGATTCTCCGGTCTTTCCCACACATGACAAGTCCTATTCTGGGGTAAACTGGGTATTAGCAACAACTACGGTTTTCGTACCCGCTTGCGCACCGGAGCCCGAGCTTCCAGCCACAGGCGATCGAAGAAACCGGGAGGGCGATCGCCTCGAAGCTGATGAACAGGTGGAATTCGTTGAGGGCGAAGTTGAGGCTGTACTGTATCGGTCGTTGTCCGATGCCTGAAATTCGCGTTTTGCGTTATTACTGCGAGCTCATCGAGCGCAAAACGATATTTCAGCTACGAACTGAACCAGTCCGATTCAAGTGAAACGTCAAGCAAGATACGGTCACATAATCAGAATGGAAGAATGTAAACGGGCACAACGAAAATCACAATCGAACTTACAACTCCTAGGAGATCGGGAGTGCTCTCGCGACTGCTGGCAAACAACGGACTGCTGGCTGGGCTTGAACCCAACGAAGCGTTGTCGTGTTCGTCACCCTCCTCCATGACTGAATTGTTTTGTCAGGCTCACTTTGTTGAAGCACACGAACGAAAATCTCACAGGGACGATACCCTTGTTGCCATCGCAGGGAAGAATCTCTGTTGATGTACTTTGTTTACATTTTCTCGAATGCGCATCGTGTGTGGCCACTGATGCAGAGTCTCGCTGCTAGACTCGTAACACTTTTGGAACGAAACTCGTACTTGGATAGAATCCTCACGATCTGAAATTTTCAAGAACCGAACCACGGTACAGGTTGTGAAATCATGCGATAAGATTCCGAATTTCTACACCAATCGCTGATCAGCTGTGCACGACGCAGAAGCTGAGAACAATGGATCATGTCTGAGATCTGGCGTCGTTTAAGCCTTGAGCGTTCATTGAAATATTGATCATGACAGAATCTCTTGAGGAGATCTTCCAGGGCTCACGACAGTAGATTAAGTTGCCCTTTATGACTCTCTCAGCTTTGTCATTATCACTCGTATGTTTCGTAGGCCTTTCATGGGACTCACCTGGAGACAGAGTTGAAAGTGTCTTGGATGAGAAAACGTCGTTTGCTCTGAACCGGGGAACGCACGTTGAGAATACCGTTCAAGAAGAACTTGTGTTAGTTCATGGGAACTCTGTTAGAGAAGAATGAGGGTTACGAATCGGAAATAACGAAGTCCGTCAACGGGAAGATGAAAACAATGATGACGACGATCTTTGCTGAGCGGATGAACAGAATCAGGGCACTGCTTCAAATTTTTCCCAGACTGATTTTCCCCATGTTTAGATCAGCAACTTGGAACGGAAGCCGTGTTGTGTTTAGCTTCCAGCTAAGGTCACTACATCGCTGTACTCTTATAATTGTCCGAGAATCGTGATACGGGATCATGGGATCAAAGCCTTACACGAAACAAAACGGATAACGTCAGATGTCATGCTCCCTTCAGTCATCGCTCGCTGTCCGAAGCAGACTTCGATCTCGAGATCCTCCAAGGATCCCAATCCTGACATTGTATAACATGCAGAATATCTGAGAGGCGAGTCGTGTTCGTTCGGTTTTTACCTTGATATTGGGGAAGGTAAGATCTTCCAAGAGGATCACAAATAGAAAACCTGAGAGGCAGCCCTGCTCGATTCATCTCTTCATTTGAGTCACTTCGATTTCGAATGAGTCTTCGTGAATTCGTACCCGGAATCCCCGCGAGCATGAACTACTAACCAAGTTCAAAAAAAGCCCGACGAATCTCAGTCAACAGTTCATTCAAGATCTGCTATCGTGAAAAGCTTTTATTGCAAGATCTGTTAGCTCAAATCAAGGTATCCAGATCTACCGGGCTGCTGATGAACAATTCGACGACTCCGATCCATTGGTCAACGATCGCTTCCTCTGACAGTACGCTCCTGTAACGGAGAACGCGAAATATGTAGGAACAGTCATTCCTCGTTCTGCAGTTTCACGTTGTTGGTGAAATGAGGGCTTGTTGAACTCTGCCCAGACAAACTTACTCAGCAACGCGGGCAAATTATTGGATCTTTTCGCGCGCGGTGTTTCCAATTCTTTGCTTTGTGACACTCTTCTCACTTCCGGATCACTGAAAATAATTCTCAGCCGTCCCAAAACGTCGTTGGCTTCATGTACCGCGTCGTGTTCACCGGAGCGAGACAAGTCGCCACTGCAACGCGAGTCAAGATTTTGTCAATCGGAGTCCATATTCTCATCGATATTCCCTGGTCGGATATCGCGTTCACCTGTGGCTCGTTTCCATCGGTACACAGAGTTGTCAGGAAGGCAATGTTGTCATAGTTTAGCGTCGTCTAAGGTTGTTTTGAGATTTGAGATTGTAAATCTCGACGACAATGAAATCGTATCGGCGGCGTGGTGTGGTGGATGCGTCAGTCACAGTTCGAACCTAAGCGGAGCGTTGTTAGACATCCTTTTCCGCACCGCGGAGAGCGGGAATAGTTTCGGCTCCCGCCATAGCGGAAATTCGTATTTTTGCTTTCGTCAGCGCGGATATCATTATGAGGCATTTTCGGGAGATATTCATTGAGCTGAAGACTTCCCAAAGCAATTCGACTGATTGATGGCTCATTAGAGCCAGCCTGATGCATTCGACATGGTTTGGAACACGGCTCGGGAAAGACGTTTATTCCTGTTTTGCTAATCAAAGAGTTACTCCATGAAACTAAGCCACGTGACGGTGTGTTTCTGAGGACTGTGTTTCTCGCACCGACTGCGCCACTGGAAATGATCGAGGTAGCCTAAGACGTAGGTGTCAATTTCTATGTTCGTGGGTGTGACGATGCTAGAGTCGCACTGAATTATTCACAGATCAAACAAAGAGCCGCTGTCATCAAGAAACACGTTGAAACCAAAGTCGGGTGCTATTGTGGTGGAGAACCAGTTGATGATTGGGTCATAGTCATCCTTTTTTCTATGCGGGCAACACGGAATATGAGGATCAAGCCATTTCCATTCTCGGCGCATGCTCGGCTCCAGGGGGCTGATCAGCTCGGATTTGTCATGAGATGGTTCCTCCGATTCAGACCCAACAAAAGTGTTTGTTGTATATGCAGAAGCAAAAGTTTGTCCCTTGAAACCATGGTCGATTCATAGCTACGAGCGCTAGGCGGACTCCTGGCAGCTCAAGTCGGAAGAAGTGGCTCGAGTGACTTCGCACTAAGAGGTCTTGAATCTCCATGGGCTCAGAAATGGTGAAACTTTCGAAAAAGCGCGGCAGGTATTGAGAACAAGCCTTGAAGGCGGCTTGTTCGGAGACTCTTAGGATGCGATACGCATTCTCGCTAGGATCCAGACAACAAGCACGAACGAATCGCTTAGACTAGAGTTAGACTACCGAGGAACCACGCGGACAACACTGCTCTCAGAGGGGTTTCCAGGTTACGCAAGCGCTACGATAGTCACCGCGGAATTCCAGTTGGAAGTTGGCCCTAGCGGGCTTCCTTGACGGTCTACATGAAACTCGGAAGTGTTTGCGGAGCCAACGGTCAGCGGAGAACGCGACGATTCAGGAGCAACACTATCTGCTATTCAAGCACTCTCAATGATGTCGGGCCGCACCCATGTTGGCTACAGACTCCTCTTACTATCACAAACCTGGTCCCTGAATATGAACGATTCGCATCCGTAGATAATAAATTGCGTTGTGAGGAGCTTGCCAGCCTTGTATTTAAATGCATTTGCCAGTCATGCATTTAAATGAAATGCCGGTCTCGCCTTACAATGACTTTTTGAAATGTTCGGAGTTAATACTGTGCATACGCCTGAGAGTCATCACCGCCTGAGACTTATAGCAAGGACACTGATTTGAAACCATAGTTCCTCATTGATTTGGAAACGATTGAAATCCGGTTCCCGCTGCTGCAATCCCGATTACCCGTTTTGCCGTCCTTTGAAAGTGCCTTGAGCTGACAGCTTGCCAGTCGATCCGTACACTGGTGGTGTCGTAGCCGAGCGAGAGTTCGCAGCTAGAACTCGATCAAAGACACGAACTTCGTTTATGATGTCTCATCCGACATCAACTTCCCGAATGAAAAACATTATCGATTCTTAGGGATTTCCTCTTGTACGGGGGGAGAACAGCTCCATGGTCGTTGCAAACAGTCAGAGGTGGATGGTTCTCCGCCCGAGATGGTCGATCTCGATATTTACGGCAGCATTGCTGAGACTGCAGCGATGGTTTTCTATCCGTGATTTGCATTCTCCCTTCTTCGTCATGTGCCAGCAAAGCGCGTACTTGCTGTAAAGACTTCGGAGCCCGCAGATTCACTTCTTTCAGCTCGAGCCAGCGCAATCTGCAGGACAATCGGAGACAATGCATCAAAGAACTCAAACTTCACCTGGGTCTTCGTTTTGTACTTCGGACAGCGACATTAGAACTCTCCGAATTTCCCATGGGATTTCCCGAACAGCCACGTGTACCTCGCGGAGGAACCAGTTATTTTGAAGGGAAAAGATAGGGAGATCCTTGCTGCCTGGAAGCGTGACGAAGCCCTCGGAAAAAGTCTTGGCAAGCTGATGCTTCTCCGCTCAATGTGCGGACATCTCTCCTGTCACACGAGCCAGGAATACCTCGATCCTTGGAATGTCGATAAACGCGTCATGATTCAAGTTCGGGAGCTCACGCAAGATGAATCCGACACGAAAACAGCGGAGAGCATCCGGCGAACACTGGAACGGTACTAGCGGTTGAAAAACTTCTCTCGTTACTTTCGGAGCGTTTTCATCGTCCTCGGGACAGCTGGGCAGAACCTTGTGGATTCAAATATGTGGTGAAACGATCAGGCCATGAGACCGCCACCAATGTGCTTTTTCCTCTTCTGCGAACATAGAAGAACGCAGTCGCCTTTTGACAGCGGTGACACTAGTATAGAACACCGGAATGACCTCGAGATGTCTCAGGAATCGAGCGAGACCACGATTCGGTTGCACGGCTTCAAGTTTGATACAATTAACCTTCAGTGTGTGTACTGGAGCGGCTGTAGATTGTCAGAACTTGAATCCGTTGACAACTGACTCTGCCAAAACAGAAGGAGGTCTACCACGCCCACCATTCTACAAATAACACGGAAAATGTTGTCCAGCTTTCTGTTCCAGAAGTGGATTTCAGTTTTTAACGCTCAAAATCAGGTGAGCGTTCCGGAAGAAATTCGAGGCAAGCTCTGGATGCGAGACCTCGAGTCATAACGACTCTCGGCGTTGAGATGGTATGCGCGCTTCGCGTCACTTATTTCGTTTGCTCTTGGAACTTCACCGAGACCTGGCGGACCGTGATGAATCAATCCTTCGCGTGTTCGCCGAAGTGATGAAACCGAAAGTAGTGTTACCGAATATGGATGTAACCCGATCAACGTCAATAGAAAGAGCTTCCGATGAATGACAGCTGTTCTGCGAATGCGTGTAGTTTCCCATGAATTCTCCGCAATTCTATTTGTCGTTCTCCGTATTCGTAACTCGAAAGTGAGAATAGAGCTCGAAAACTCGTTCTTTATTGAAATCTCATTCATCAGGTTCTGGAATCAAGTTGTTGACAGTATCATCTGAAAACTTCGAGTCCGAGACCTTCTCCGTGCTGATAGAAATCTTCACGAAACTTGGGCTGGGCCACGTGACCAGATTTTCAGGCTCGTGCATCGCTATCGTTGCTCATTTGAATATAACTGCTTGACTCATTCTTGAGGAACTCAACGGAAGCAACAACCTTGCTATCAAAGTCTATATACACTGCGAGACACGGTGCCCGCCAATACTGACGCCGAATCATGCTCACTATCTCAACTGGAACATCTTAGGAGAAGTCCACTCTTTTTGTCCGCTTTGAAGTGAGGCTCGATGAAGGAGCACGCGATGTCCTGTGCAGCGGAGGGTAGCACAAACAAGCTCATGTACAAGAGCCAATTGAAGAATCCGTCAGATCTGGAACGCGCGTCACCCGCACGAAAAAAGTTTGAGTGAGATCCCAATGTCGAACAAGAATTCACTGCGTGCTACTTTATTCGACTCGTAATCACGCCTATCTGTGACGTGATTTCTCGAGGAGAAAACTGGAGTTTCGTAATGAGTGGGAGCTCCGCTTCGCTAGAGATCGGTTTGAGAAGAACATCGAATTTTTTGCGAATTCTTCTTGACGATGAACTAGTGTCCATCAAATATCACCCTCGCAGAGCATTACCTGTAGTGACGCTTGGGCTCACTGTCAGCGACCGCACAGAGCATCTGGTTCACGACTTCCGAGGAGTCTTTTCTGGAGATCCGTTGCAAGAGTGCTATGAACCAGCGGAAGGCGTCTTCTGGATAATCGCCGTAGTCCGCGCGAAGATCCTCGGGAACGTCGCGCTCAAACTTTGACATCATGCTACCGAAGCCGCTCGGGTTGATCGCAGTCCTGGAAGCGAAGTTTCGATGTCACTTCGGGTGGAGGAGGGCGGTTTCATGAAGTATGTGATTCAATCTCGGCGAAGGGAATCTCATACAGATCGTGATGTTCACTTACTCGTAATAAAACGGTTCCACTGTGCAAACGTGAACTCCCCACTTGCTCATTTCACGGCGCAGACCGTCTGCCATGGAAATCACAGCGGCCTTCGTCATCGAGTACGGTACGATCATATTGCTTGCGATTCGTCCGGCATAACTCGAAACCAAGACCAAACGACCACGAGAGTTTCTGGAATTCCATCATTTTTAGAAGCGGGGATATCCCATCGAACGAACTTGAGGAAAAATGAGTGATTTAGGGAGAAACAGAGCATCGCTTATTACCTGAGCATCGGAAGGAAAGCCTTTGAGGTTCTGACAACTCCCATGACGTTCACATCGAAGATATGCGAAACGTCTTCGGTACGAATCCATTCGAACTCCAGGAAAATGTTGACTCCCGCATTAGCGACCACAGACCACAATTCTGCATGAAACGATCGGAAACACGGAAATCTCGAAAAAGTCCACTCACTCTATCAACTCCCAGAGGCTATGTCTCATCTAATTTGTCTAATTCTTCATCTAATTTTACGACGCCCTGAAAACGTTCGGCTCGACAATCAGCGCTAGTCTGGCAACTTACGATTGCCTTTGAGGTTTGTTTTCACGTAGTGGACAGCATCCCGGATCTGTCTTTCGTTGGTCACATCCAATGGTACAACGTGCAATCGTTCCGAGCCTTGGGCCAAACTACTGGCTCCTAGTCCTTGAGGGAAGAGACATCCGGCAAATACCAAGTATCCTTCCGAATCAAGTCGTTTGGCTAAATGATATCCGAATCCAGAGTCACATCCTGTGGAACGTAAAATAGTGAGAATTCTGGGCCAGTTCCTCATCACTCTATCAGCGACGAGATTTAGGAGGAAGAGCCCAAGGGAGCTCGATCAATCCCATTGTGAGTCCGAAATTGTAGCTGATTCTTCTGATTCCGGTACCCATACCTGTTATTAGAACAGCTTTGCCTTTAGAACTCAGTTTGGGTCCCTTCAAGAATAGTTCAGTTGATATCCAGCCCAGCGCACAGGCCAGGATGAGGAGGACAAAGCCCACCCCGATTTGTTGGAGGACATTCCACAGCGGAGGTATTGTGCTGGCAGAAATTCCAAGCAAAGCTAAACAAACCCAGTAAGCCCGGAACTCGTGCAAGTGCGACGCCTGAAACAAACAGGAGACAGAAACGTATGGAATTGATCGACCCAAAAAGAGATGACGGCGAGGCGTTATTACAGCAGTGCTTGCTTTAGGAATGAAACGGCTTCAAGTCGTTTCTTGCAGCTCGCATGAAGGATCGTCGATCGGATCTTTTTAAGCTTGAGTCGATCGATCGACTTTTTTTGAGAACGTCAAGTTCCGAGTTATGATTGAGAAGTTGTGGTCAAGAGCACATACACGAGGAAAACTCGCCGTGACAAGTGCACAGAAAAGCCTAATCAAAGCAAAATAAAAAGATGAATAAACTTCAGATTTCGCTGCCAAAAGCAACGCTCAATTCTCCATGAGAATTCGAGGGTCAACCACAAATAGTGACACCCAGTGGTCTGACTTTTTTCCGTACTGGAACGAGGACAGAATACCGGTACTGACTCGAACAAACGGCAGATAGAACGGTCTGAACGGCGGCAAACGATTGAAGACCCGATTGACATTCTGAGATTGAATAGAGCAAACTCAGGACGGGGCTTTCCTCACTCTGCATAAAAGACGGCGCAGTGAGAGCTATCGAAGAGAAAAGAAACCAACAATGCTCACTGAAGATTTCTGTGTTCACGCTCCGCAGATTCCAACGCAGCAAGAAAGAAAACGAGACGCAGCGCAGCATATCGCATTTTTGATTGACTTATTCTCGTTTCCGTCTCAAACCTTTTTACTGAAATCATATTCTCATGACCTCACGCAGACAGAATATCCACGAAATTTCGCTCGATGATATTAAACGAGAGTTGTCATCAGCATTGCGGTGAGCCGAAGAGAATATTCTAGGCGTCCCACAGAAAAAAATAGATTGTCTCAACGGTTGCTAGCAAACAGAGAAGACTCATCAGAACGCTCACTATCAAACGAAGATTCCCACCCTTTTCCCACGTTGACAGAGTACTCTCGAAAGAGGAGCCATCACTGTTGACAGATTTTGACAACATTTCATCCACGGAAAACGTACACAGCCATGGAGGGTCGACCTCCAAGACCTCGGTTCCGTCGAATTTAGGGAATTCGATTCAGATCAATATTCAGAAAACTACGATTGATGGATGGGAAAAGAAACGAAAGGCGGTACGAGGTGATGAAACAAGCAAACTTGATTCCGGAATTCAAAATGCTAAAGTGACACGTCCTTCAGAGTGACTTGGAAAGAAATTCAGCGCCTGTCGTTCAAAGTTCCCATGGATCTATCTGGCAAGTACCAAGAGTACCAGTTTTCGGATTTGCCTGTCTGATCCGATAGATGCGGTCGGCCCACTTGAAGCAAGGTTCAGCTGACGTTCGAAGTTTCGCTTTGTACATTTTGAAGTGGACTGTCAGTGGGTTGAGCAACCTCAGCTCCGGTTCGTTTCGATTTTCATCGTGGGAGAAGATCGAATGTTCGGGGTCATATCGTTCCATGTTTCACACGAGCGGACCATGAGCAGCAGTCCGGCTCTTGTCGCTTTACTGAACGTAAAGCAATTAGCCATAAGCGTAACCCAGAAACTGCGTCAACTGTTCCTCAAATCCAAATAGATTTCCGGCTTGCATTCACTTCCATCCTCCGTTCCACCGGAATCGCTTCAAACATAAAGCGTTTGTATCTCAAGTTTATGTTGAGTAACGCAAACTCAACGAAGTGTTGAGTGGGCAGAACATGGGTCCTCAAGCGTTTACCTCACGATGAGGAAACGGTGGAAGCACCTCCGCGGCTCGGGCCTCTTCCGTTCAACCTAATCTAGCAATAGTAATCCGATCAAACTTCTGAGTATAGATAGGAGGATTGGGGTTAAATGATTCCAGAAAACCTAGTTCTGACCAGAAATGAACCATTCGCCGATCGGGAAAATCGATCTCAGACGATTGCCAATTGCCGATCTTGTCCAGGATTTGGAGATTCGAGGGTTGAAAGTGTGAGTTCAGGTCGACGAAAATGTTCGCAGCTGGGTTGACGAATTCGGCATAGTTTGACGTCGTGAATCACGGTTAGAATTCAATCCACGACTCAGGCGGGGATCGGAACATTAACGGGGAAGTTCCAATGCCTATTCAGCAAATTTTCCGCTCAAACAAACGGCACTGCAAGCTCATCAACGCGGTATTCGAGACTCGTTCGGGGTCTAGACAGTTTTCGACGTTCACTTCTGTCTCGATTCTCGTTCGCTTCTTCAATTCGGCAGCTTCCTTCCGCATCGACAGCAAGTGGGTCGCGCAGGAGGAGTGAATAACCCAGATTCGGCTAAATCTTTTTTTCTGGTCAGTCGCACAAATATTTCTGTTGGAGAAATAGTACACATGGAACTCTAGAACAACAGATGTAGACCGGAAGACACTCAACGTACCAAAGCATGATGAATTTTGCACAACACGGGATACATATCTGACGAAGTCGTTGCGGGCCGCTCCACAACGGTGTGACTACTCCCTGTTCAGCCGGGAGAAAGAATCTGGCGACGAAGGAAAGCGCGGAGAGGATTCTGTCGCCTATCACGCTCGGATCGGATTCGGATTCTGTAAAGCTTTTCGGGAAAAAAGCTGCGTGTGTGATCTAGAGCCTGGGAGCAAATCAACAGCTCCGATCGTGCAAGACCCACTGATTGGTCTGTCAGAAAGAGTTTCATAAATGTTCACGCCATTCACAAGTTCCGTGCCGGACCAGTCCTCACACTTGTTCGCAGCAGAGTTCTTTTCCGTGAATTGAGTTATGGTTAAGTAGAAAAACGATTTGACCGGGCCCTTGATTTGTCGAGAGATTCGGTTCGATTCCGAAAGTTGACGCTCGGCGCCGATTACCGGAGAGAACCAGAAAAAAAGCGCTTTGTTGAGGCGCGTCAAACTGGTGGAAATTTCAACCTGTTCACAGGCGATGTTTATGCGAGAGCTCTTGCGAAATTTCATCGAACTCTTGCTTCGGCTGGGTCGGATTATAGGGGTTGATCTGATCAGCTCAGATATTCATTACAGTGCGTATGGAAAACTTCTCTTTTTCTTCATAGCTTAGCGAGAACTTGGCAGTTTACTTCAATATTTCCAGCATATACAACAGGAGACAACAGACTTCATCATAATGTACAGTCTAATAACGAATAGAATCCTTTGTATTGAGAAAAGTATCCAGTCTAGTAGTTGAGTGTGCAGAACTTTAGGCCAACCCAAAGCTCTGTTGCTGATCGCGGGATCTGTTGTTCCGAAAGTGTGTACCCGATGTGTTCTCCAACCGATGAATGCGGCCCGAGCTCTATGGCGAAGGAGTAGAAAATTTTGGCAGTGTCAAAAGCCCAATCTGTCGAAGCTCCGGGTCCGTTGTAGCCTTGAAAACAAAGAAAGCAAAGGAGGTTAGAAACTATCTAAGGCTATCTAGGCTAGAAACTGATTTCCAAACCCCATTTCTTACCCATTAGTTGGGTTATGTTGCCGTACTTCCATTCACCGTAACCACCTCTGATTTTCGATATTTCTTTCACGGCTCCTTTGCTCAAACTCTCGAGACGACGTCTGTCTTCGATACTGAGGCTCGCGTTGCGATAGCCGTGTGGGAAAATCCAGAGCTGCGCGTAGGAATGGACCGAGAAGTAGAACTGTATGCGAGTTTGACGAGAACGCGCCCTTCGAAGACCCAGAATGTGGTCACGTAACGCTTTGGTTTCCAATTCCGAGAACGGCTGCGGACCACAGTAGTCCGGTCCACAAGGATCCTGCAAGTTCGCGTTTTCTGCAAAAAATGTGCAAGAGAATTCAGAATCCGGTCTCTACAAAGATCTCGCCAACGCCGTTGATCCGAGATCGACCCCACGGAAAGCAACATCGTCATGAGCAACGTACTCACCACAAAAATAAGAGGTGTTGAAGTTCCGATTGAGGTCCACCCCGGTGCAGTTTTTCTGGTTTTCATCGGGCTTGGTTTGGTCTTTCGGTCTCTTTGACCGGTTCTTCTTCCACTTCCTATCCACACTCATCGAGTACGCATAACCATCCGGGTTCATACACGGGAAGATGCGCCATTCGAAATCGTCGACCATTCGACGAACCTTTCGAATCGAGTACGATAAGTCATCGGCGATATTGGTGTTTGGAAATAATTAGGAAATCATCACTTCGGAGCCAAGAATCCCCGACTCCGATCGACTGAACTCACATCTGCATCCTTGTCGTACTGAGATACCAGGTGGTGTACTATTAGCAGGCAGGAGGCAGGGGCAATCCATTCACGAGCATGTAAGCCACATTCGATGAACACAACTGGAGGAGCTTCGGGATCCCTCGGATCCGGCCGAACACGAGAGCTTATCTGATGGATCAATGTGGTGATGAGCATTGGTCTTTCGAAGCCTTCCTGAGGGCGATATTCTTTGAATCTCGAGAGCTCGATCGACGACGGAGATGCTTACCAACAGCCCTAATAGTGGACTCGATTCGAAAGTGAATCCCAAATTCAACAAGGTCGCGAGCTTTGATGATTCCATGACGGCCTCCAGATATCTATAGATCTGCAAGTGAAGCTCAAAGTCCCATAAGATATTCAAAGCACGTCAGTTTTTCCTGACATCCAAGATAACGGCAAGTGTTCTAACCTGATCGATCCCATGGAATTTGTTCAACTGAAAGCCTTGGAGGAACGAGCTTTTACTTTGATTGAACGTCGGCAGTGAGTGAAGTTCGGGTGTGGCCCAATTCGACGAATCGGGAGGCAGCGATGGTCCAATAGTGGATGGACTCGGAGTCATGAGTATGTCTGGGTACCTGTCAGTGTCAACGGAGATACAGTACGTCTCATTCAGGCAACATTGCGTCCTGCAGAGAAAAGGAAAGAAAAACGCACACTATAGGTATAAACTCTTACAGGAACAGAAAGGATGAATCCGCGAGACCCGGTTCAAGCGAGTAAAAACTCAAACTTCAATTCAAATTCAATGTATCAGTGTACCTGTGCGATTGATTCCCCATGTGAACTAGGGTGCTCACCAAGTGAGCAGCTACGAACGTGGGAAACATTCTGTCCGGAAGTTTCAGTGTTCCTCCATTTGCTCAAAATGGGCGGGAGATTCACTGGTCAAAGTTTCACTGATTCGCCGTGCTTGAACTCCTCTGTCCCCTGTCGAATCATCAGGTGCAAAGGTGGATGCCCTGGCGCGGACAGGAGAGCAACATTCAAGTTTTTACTAAATATAAGAGATGGACGGCGCCTATACGACCCCGCTGAGGACGTAACTGATTTGTAACTCCGTTCGCGATTACGGGAAGGAAAACACGAGTGCAAAGTGAAAACAGCAGTGAGTACCAGTTGCAAACATCCTCAGAGTGTGTACATTGAGAGTTTCTTCTGCACGGTAGTCTGCGTTTGTATGACGTTGACCGCCCTTTCGCTTCAGGAAGGACGGCGGTGGCGGGAATAAGACGTTTCTCCACCGAGCTGGGGTTGATCCTGGGGAGTTCCTCCGTGAAAGCGACGACCCATCTGAGAATCCTTTCACGTTGGATTTTTTTTATCATTTGTACCTAAGGTATACGAAGGAAAGATACGGTGTGACTCCCGCGGTCAAGAGAGTCAAAATGCGAACTTGAACCTATACGCCGAAATGCATTTGGAAGGAACCACTATTGCAGGAACCCACTTCGCCTCTACCGACGGAAATTCTGAAAATCCCCAATCGTATGTTCTCGACCTCAATCATGCAAAAGTGCTTCAGATGGATCGATTGCATGCTCACAAAATTCTGCCGATATCGGCATTTGTTTGAAGCCGTTTCTCGGAGATTCCGGCTCCGTGGACGACCAGATCATAAACCTAGATCCGATGGGGCTTCATTGTCTTTGACACATAAAGCTAGCTATCCGAAAATTCGTTGTCCGAGAAATTTCTGATGTGGTTGTACATATTCCATTTCCTGATATCTTCATTGTGATGACGAAGTTGGAGTTACCTTAACCAAATCCGAAAAAAGTATAGAGACCCCGAGATAGCTGACTACAAATCTATAAGGATATGCCATGCTTTCTGGCAGGATCGGAAATTATTCGCTGCGAACCATATTCTTGGTGCGTACGGACGAATCGACTCAACGATGTTTGTGGCTTCTGCGTCAAAGAAAAAGGAGAATGCCATCCGTGCGGCAAATGCTCGGTGGCAATGTACTGCAGTCAAAAATGTCGGGTAAGAGACTGGAACATCAACGAATCTCGCGAAATACTGTCGAGAAAGTTTGTTCTAATCTTGAAGTTGACAGAGCCTTGATTGCGATTGTTCATTTTAGGATAGCGATTATGTCAACCACCGTTTGGAATGCCTGGTCCTGTCATCAGCCAGCGAAAAATTAGACAGCATGACGCGTTTCTGCATTCGAACGCTCACTCGAAAGAAATGGGAGACCTCGATGTGTCAGGTATCTCGTGGCGAGGTGTTCAACAAGAAGCTTTCAGACCTTGTAGCGCCCCTTTGGGAGGATGACTACGAAGCGAGGCTGACCAGCGCGAGGAAAATCCACGCAATGGTTCGAAACCGTATGAAAGTCACCCTCAGAGAAGTTCTAATCTGTCTTCTGAAACTGCACGTTCACTCTATCTCCGTCGAAGACTACAAGGGAGTTCCACTGGGACGCGCCCTCTATTTGGATCAATCTGTGTTCGAGCACAGCTGCGAGGCCGAAGCGAGGGTGAGCGTGTATTTCGACGGACGAACTTTCGTCATGCGAGCATTGAAAAACTTCCAAGTGTGTTCAATTGCCAAGGTCCGAATGGCGTTCATCCCTCGGAGCATGCCGGTCAGACGACGACAGGAGATCCTCGCGCGTGACTTCTATATTCAATGTAAATGCAACATTTGCGAAGCCGAACTCCAAAACGCTCGGAAAGAGAGCCAAACCGAGCGAGATATACGCGATCTGCTGTCGTCGGACATGCAGACTAGGAAAAAATTCAAACTCATGCTGGACATTCTACCAGAATGCGATAGCAGTGTTCACCCTTACTACTTATCGAAAATTTACGGAAATCTCGCCTCATGCTGCAATAGTCTACAACGACACGAAGAAAGCATCAAGTTCGCGGCGAAGGCTTTGGTATACGAACATGACATGCGCTTCGTGACGGGTATATTTGAGGAGTTGTTGTTCGCGATGTCCGAGCTGAGGTGGAACGATGTCAAAGGGCCGCATTTTGAGTTCTTCCTAGATACTCTGCAATCACATAAGCGGTTGCTCGAGAGCCGTTTGGGAAAAGATCACAGGGAGACTGAGAAAATGCGGAGAGTGTACATGCTGTACTTGACAAGATCGTTCGTTCGTACCAGGATGGCTTTGGTTTACGAGGCATTATGCGAAAAGCTCAGTTTGATCAGCGAACGACTTCTCTTGGTGGCAAAGGTAGCTATGAAAGGGGAAGATGGTCTGACTTATAATAAACACGCGGCTGTCGGTGAGAGCCCCGAAAGATGAACACAGCACAGACATAACGATGAATAAATTCGGTGATTCCAATCCATCTGTTCTGTTGAGAGTGTCGAACGCAGGCGAGATCAACGACGATCGGAATTGCTTGAATCACAGAGAAATACAAGAATACGAATCATAATTCTTATTCGCTATAGTGCCGTCCCTTGGGGGAGGGAGACAATAAAACTATGAAAATTTGAAACAGCGACTATTCCCGGAAATAGGGAAAGCTATAGCAGGGCATCCGCACGAGTTCACGCAAATGAGTGAGCTAATTCTTACCTTTCTGACTGAGTAACAAGTTCCCGTCATATTCGAGCAATGCGAATTCAATAATCGCGGTGAGATATTACCGTATAGATTACAGTAAAAACAGGCGAATCCATGTAAGGGACATTCATAATTAACGTTTATTGATCCGTCATTTTTTTTCGTATTTTGCTTCAATAGTTCATTCAATTATTATATTACTCGTTATAATATAGACTGTTTCTGCAACAAGACATTATGACAAACATATATAAGATGTGCATCGCTAACTAGCTAAAAGATGTCGTTGAACATCGTTTGGGTGATGATCATGGTTCGGTGATGAGAAGCGTCAGGGGTCATTCAGATAGGAAGTTACGCTACGTACTCACTCCAACCAGAGAGGGGCAGAAATAATAAAATACGCTCGACGTAAACGCCGCATCTTCGAAAAAAAAGAGATCCACCGATCCTACAATCTTCATCCAGTCCTCTCTCTCCTTCTACATCTCTCACTCGCGCGCACCTTTCAGCATCATCCTCGCCATCATCGTTGTCATCATGATCGGAGTTTTCCTAATCGTTGCCAGTTGAGGCGTCCGGGCTTGATCGGAGATTTCTTCCAAACGATGAATTCTTTCATCCTCGACGTTCACAATATAAGTTCCCGGGAACAACATGGAAAGCTAATCTTTTACACTGTATTCACGCGACTGTCCATGGTGAGAAACGAGTTCATCATGTTACAACATCTTGATAATCATCATCAGTCGGCTCTTAGTGATGCTATTGCAGGAATCACGGTCGATCTCGTCGAGGAATTCATAGTCAATCACTCCGGAACTCGAAAGTTGATGTTCAGAAGCAATTTATTCACTCCAGACAACTTACAGTTAGTTGTACTTGGTCCGACTCCGGAATTAGCGTTTGACAGGATTCTGAGATCGTCAGACACCTGATATCGAGGTTTGATGGAATTTCGAGATCTACAAAACACCGTTCGCGTTCGATCGTATCGGTCACTCGTTTCGTGTCGATAATTCTGTCGGTCAGGGGTAGTCCTTGTACTTCCCCATTCCTTCGCTCCCAAAGAGCTGGACCACATTCGCTGCGGTCGATTGAGGAAATCTGAGCAATTCAAACATGGTCTAAGCGAGATATACCTCGCCATTTAAAGAGGAAGCTAGGTCCTGATGACAGAAGGCTAACACTCCATAGAAAACCCTAATTTTACTAACGATTAGATTCTGGTTCAGATACCTAAGATTTCATTTTTCTGCGGCCCACGATGACCTCACAATCTACGAGATAGCCGAATCGAAAGACTTTTTCTAAAGAATTTTGCTCCTTGGAATACTAATGATGAGGTCCAGGGTACCTAACTTGTTTGGCAGTCGACTTAGCTGTATTTTGTCCTCGATGAAATACGCTCCGCTATTCCCGCCGTACGCAAAGGGTCGACGAGAGGGACATTGGAACGCAGTTCTTACGAACACGAGGAAAAACTGTAGAACGCTTCCAAGCGACCCTAATCCGGTCGACGGGAGGTAAGTCGTTCTCTGCGACAGATACCTATTTTATTATGAAGAACCGAGGGAAATTCGGTTTCAGCTCTTTGCAATGGCAGTGCGTTGTAGCTGAATTCTCCCTCAAGATACCAAAAATCTGAGCGGAAAATACGATTTCTCATATATGTAATAAAAAAAAAAACACAAATCACTAATCCTCATACCGCGAGTCAATACTAAGATCGACGACGAACCAGATCGACTCCGACTAAATTTCCGCTTCTCTCTCATCGAATGTCCGATTCCTAAGCCTAACAGTGAATTCCCAACCGTGAGAGGAATCCGAGTGTTGCAATTGTAACGATACGATCGAACGCCGAGCAGTTTTGGGTGTGGGTTGTCCTTGGCAGGGATTTTTTTTCGTGAGTTCATGGGAAACTCGAGGTGTTGCATCGACGCGAATGTCAAACGCGAATTCTCATCGAGTCGGACGTCATCAAGTTGTCAGAAGCTCCTATTTCGAAGATCAGATGAATCTTCCAGATAGACCATGCACGTCAGACGAATAGTTATGCGTCGACCTGTACTTCGTAGAAGCACGGTGGTGATGGAAATAAAAAAATATCTATAATTGACTAGTTTGCACACAATGTTTTCTTCCCATTGGAACGCGACATCGCGCTCGTGCACCGCTGTCGATCTTCATACGATTTTGTAGGAGAGTATTTGCGAAACGAAGACATAGCTACATACCTTCTACTTGACTGATTGTATTTACAGAGACAGCTTCCCTCGTAACCAACAGAAGAATCAGGTCTGACTGAGATACACTTCTAACAAAACTAACAAGGCGACAGAAATAATGTGAGTTCTCGATGAACATCAACCACTTTCGTTCACGCTTCCGTTCTGGCTTGCTCTCATGTCCTGTCGCGTGGAACAGAGCTCCAAAATATGTATACGTTCATGTATATATATATAATAATATCTCCGTGCTTCTCTTTCACCTCTCCTTCCTTCGCATTGGCTTCCGGTGGTTGCCACGATAGTTTGCGCTCAGTTTAGGAAATCAGAGCGCATATTCTAAGAGTTCGAATACAGGTCTCTAACGTGTTCGCTAACTAGTCTTAGTTTACACCCCTTGTTCTCCTGATGCACGCTAGCCAGCACAATGCACAGAATGTACAAGATTATATACAAGGGAATCGCATGCAATTCCCGGCTTGGATAGGTCCGTTATAAATTAGATTGAGATGAAACCGACAAGAAATTCTCGCGGGAGGCTTTCCTCCCGTTCGTCAGTCCGCCTGTCCGTCTAATCGGCCAACTGGCCGACCATCCAGTTCTCATCATCAGAAGACCGACTCAGTTCACTGGTTTGCACCACCGAGTCTGGCGATGCAGGCGCCGGAGTTCAGGAGGAAGGGCACATAGAACATCTTGCTCTTCATGAGGAGATCTGCAGCTCCTTCGACGAGTCGCGAAAGCCCAAGCAAATAATCCAACCGAATAGGTTGTGATGACTTTGTATGAGAAAGGTGAGTTCTCAGAGCTCCTAAGTAGCGGTCTTTGATGGGCGTCAGCGCGCTCTGAGAATCATCTGTTCGTGGAGAGAAAAAAAATGAAAATTTCAGATCGCGACCTCTTCCTTATGGTGTAGTAGAAGTTTGGTTTGTGATTCGAGTTTACATCTCCAGTAAATTGGAGGCGAGGCGAACATACCGTGATTGAGCATCAGGAGCACCTTGAGGCAAACGTATTCTTCCATCGTGACTTCACCCCGTCTCAAGCAGAGTGCAAGTCGAGTTAATTTATCAACGAGCTCGCCGGCCTCCTGCTCGAGCTGTTCCATACCTGCGTTGAGGGTGAAAGTCATCTTTAAACGACGGATTCTGGCACTTTCAAATCGCTCGTAGTCTATCCACGTGTTTCGCCGATTCAACTCCAGCTCATGATTTCTTCGGAATAAAGCGAGGCTCCTAAATGAACATCGTATTTGTTCTCATCACTTACCAATGTGGCGGCCCATTAGAGCCGTTAGGCTACCCTGCAAATCGTGCAGAGCGGCCTTGACTTCGCTGTCTTCTGCACCGGGATCGGACACTCCATGACTTTGGGGACATCTAGGCGGAAGGCGCATTGACTGATAAGCTGCGGTTGTGAGCACCAAAAGTTGATGCCACTTGTGAGTGAGCAACTGGAAACGAATGATGTCATGTTAGACGGAGATCTCCAAACATTGTGAACGGAGGTTGTCCGGACTAAGCTCAGCAACAATCTTTTACCTAGGTTGCAGCTATAATGAACACAGAGCTCATGGCTTTTCTAGACAAAGATCAGAACGGAAACTTGTTTCCGCGGAAAAATGAACTCGAGATTTAGCTGGTATTGGTTCCATCTTCAAAATCACGCTTCCGTGGATTCGTGTGTGGTCGTGTCCGAGACTTTCGAAACTCCCTTCTAGAAATGTCGAAGAGGTCGAAGTCCAACCAGAAACTGTGGTGGATTCCCGTCATCCACTCACGGTCCTTGTGCTCTTCGAAAATATTTTGATCCCAGTGGCGCAGTCCGCCTGCCTGAATGCCGGCCAACAAGCTAGCCATCCGGTCAGTCGCCCAGTCGGTCATATTCGACAGTTTTCGAGTTCATAGTTAGTAGAAAACAAGGAGAAAGAGCGAACAACTTGCTTGGCTGATCGTCACCGTGATTCGCTGCCACCGGCGTTACTAATGTTATTGCCGCTGCGGCTGATGGCAAGCTGTTGGCCTTGCTGGGGCATCGCCCCGGCGCCCGTTACTGGGTCAACCAACGGATAGAGCTGCGCTTTCTCCCAGCCAGCCAGTCAGCCTGTCTGCCAGCCTAGCTGCCTGACTAGCGGCTGGTTGCTTGCTTGATTCACTCGTAGCTTCGTTCTTTACTCGTGCGCCTTGCGGTTCTACGTCGTCGGCAGCGGCATCTACAGCCTGCTGCAAGTCGAGTCGACACGGCATTGTGATCTCTATTGTGATCGAGCAAACCGTCTTGCATCTGTCAGCGATCTACTGAAACACTTTCAACAAGACTCGACACCTCGCGTGGCAATCCGTTTTCTGTCCGAAGTGGATCGGTTCAAAAAAGTCAAGTCCACTAAACGATAGCTTCAGAAGTCCATTCGATGGCATAGAACTTCGAGAATGTTCTGAGCGAAGCCCCGAGGGTACGGAGGTCCGAGTCGGGGGCACGGTTCATGGGTATCGTTTGTAGCCGCGACTACGTCGACGCAGAAAGAAATTTCGTTGATTTTTTGAGAAAAATCCACACTTTCAAAGTCTCAGTTTAACTTTGTATCGGCAACCGTTAGATGGTGGCTGGTAAGTCATCTGATGAGCATCATGATCATCACCATTCTCACTATCATCATCGAACTGTGGGTTTGTTTCATTTCATCCGAAGGGATTCTGACCCTGACGCCGACGAAGCCCTTGAAAGTTCGTTCCTCCTGAGACCTTCGGCTGACGGACTTCAGCAGTGACGGCTAGACTGCAAACCGTCAAGGGACAGAACCGTTTGTTGCTAAAGGGTTCAGCGCAAACGTCAACGGCGAGGGTTGAAGCGGCTTTCGCGTCAATGCATGATCATGTTCGAATATTCTTCCAGACGAAATACGCCTCTGTTTCTTTTCGTGTGAATTTTGAAAACTTCACCCGAATGTCCGGTGGATCACCACAAAATCGGGGATGCAACTTTTCTGGAATTCTCATATTCTTCGTTGGGAGAGATCGGAACTCTCCAGGTTTGACAGCTGACTCATGGGTTCCGAATTCGATCGCCTAATAAATGCGGAAATCGAGTTTTTCGCGGAAGAACTTTGTCTTGGAGCGATTTCGGTTTCACTGCTCTCGGAGTTGAGTGAAAACTGAAAGCACGAAGAGCAAATCACCTCATCATTCCATTTCAGGCTCAGGTGTGTTTCGGATATGAATCATCTTATTGAAGAAGAGTAGTCTCGTCATTAGAGATATCAACAGTTTCTTCTTCTGAATGAATACAGTCGTCTGCGAAAAACAAAATAATTCGAACGAATCGGTTTCAAAATAGCAGGTAACTGAGCACAAGAGCCTTGAGGGTGCATTGCCCTGTTGACTGACTGACTGACTGACTGACTGGCGGAGCCTCTCACTGACCCACATTTGAGACCCAGAAGGCACGCGGCGGGACCAATGCCGAGCTGCCAATGGAGGTAGACACAGGCTTCTACGGACAAGTGGTACATCTGTGTCATACTCTGGTGTGCCTTCCGTACAATGCATGCATCATCAATGAGATTTCATCAAGCACTAGTAAACATACTCGACTTCCGCGATTCCCAAAAATGAAAGTTTCTGAATTCCTCCGCGCCAACCATGAGAAGGCGGTCCAACGAGTTATCCGAAAGAAAACGCCAGCGTTAACATTTCACGCAATTCGACTTTTTTTCATGATCGCGGTTCAGAGTTCTAAGATATCAACAGAACAACTTCAGTTCTCCAAAACAACGATCGCAACCGTAGAAACGATGACAACGAGGCCCGTGCCACCCTCTGGCAAGCGATATTCGTCCATGAAAGTGCGTTGCCCCTGCCAGTGGTTGACCCACATAGAGCACAGAGCGCCAGCAGTCGTAGCAGTGGCAGCCCCGTCAACAACAACGACAACAGCGGCAACGACAGCGACAGTGCTGGTGGCAGTAACAGCGGCGGCGACGACGACGGTGGCTACAGTAGTTTGGTTGCTGATTCTGAATCATTGTAATAGCAACAAGCGGCGGCCGCATCTTAGGTATTAAGTAAACCCGGAGAGTTCTTCCCTGTGGATCAATGTCGGCCAGGCCACCGCTGGACATCGAATCCTCAATTCGGGATTCATCCTGATCACAACAGAGCGTTGAGAGATGGAGGAAAATTATCCGACTAAGGTTGTAGGGCTGGGTGTAATCTACTCAAGCCTTCATCTTCTCCTTTGAACGAAAGCTGCAAAGATCCACATGCACAACCTTCCGGAAACCGTAATCCGTGATTACGGATTTGATGTCTAGTTCCCGCACTGGCGAGAATGTCCTCTGTCTCTCTTCAGCGCAATTTGTTCGCGCTATCAGAACTTCTGAAACTCTGACGGTAGGAAGAAAACAAACATATTTTCCGTAGAATGTTACGGAGAATCTTCCACAACTACCGCTTTGTGTTTGGCGGTGACATGTTACCTTTCCCTTCTTCACTAGAAACACTAGAAACCGCGAAAAGGGAATCCGTGCGAAAGTGGGCACACATTTGGCACCCCGAGTATTTGCTCAAGCCGTAGCGTTCAGCATTCGAAACGAGAACTTCTGTACACTGACTTGAAACGTCGCCGATTCATCATTTGGCAGCCTTCATTTAAGTGGCAAGTTTTGCCATCCAAAGAGTTAGTCTCTAGTTGTAGCGCTAAACATCGCCGATCAGGTAGTCATCGGCACTGAACATGGCCGATAGCGTTTTGTTTGACATCGTCACCCTCCGTCATTGATTCAGGGTCTGAACCTTGGCAGGGCGATGCCCCCATGAGCTGTGTCGGAGCCTTCAGTCAGTCACCAGAAGGTCATCATCGCCGACTGCCTGAGTGGAATTCACCGCGGCTACCGATGGAGCCGCGACTCGAGCTGTCCGCCGCTTCTGTTGCTTGCGTTGCCCCCGGACTGGTCTTAAGACTTGAAGAACTAGGAAGGTGGTCGAATGCGGAGCAACGAAGCGACTCGAACAGCGACAGCCCGCCTGCCCGCCCTCCTGGCCAGCCGGCTGCCCGTTGGTTAGAATAGTTAACTGCTGACGATGGCGAACAGCAGAATGTCTCGGGGCTTGCTGACGGGCCGCCTGGCTGGTTGGTAGGTTGGCTCTAACGGACGTTTCTTCTAGTGACCCAGTGGCCCAGTGGGACGCGGAAGTTTCTGCTAGACCAGCAGCATCACAGCTCCACCGCGTTCACTTAGCCCGGCTGCGTGGACCAGATCCGATTCTGGAACAGCGAGCGAGCGAGCGAGCGAGTCATGCCAGCAATGGAGGAAGTGAAGACTCGTGAAGGAAAAGGAAGCCGACCGGCGACGACGACGACGACGACTGACGGGATAGAAGCTGAAGAACGAATCGAATGGCTGACTGACCGACCCGCCAAGCGGGCGGCGGGCGGGCGGGCGGACGGACGAGCTAGCCAGCCAGCTAGAAAGCAACCAAACACAGACAATGTCAAGCGGCCACGAGAAAGGCCCCAATGACCCCGATGACCGAAAAGAGCTCCGTTCAGTGTTCGGAGGGTCATCATCCATATCAGCCGCCTACGCTCTGAGGAAACGGCTTCGGAGCCGACTAACCGGCTGACTGACTGACTGGTTAGTTGACTGGCGCAACAGGTGCGTGGAAAAAGTCGTATTCTGTCCCTTCCAAAAGAAAACAAAACCGTCGGCAAGAGCCCCGTTTTGAAGAATACTTTCTCAAACATTCCGAAGCAACCGGCATCGCAAAACTCTTCGTCTCTTGCTATCCAACTTCAGCAATACGCTATTTTCCGAGAAAAAGATTGAGAATGCTCTCCTGAGTCGAAGAACTAACCTGAGTGTGAACGGCCAGAGGGATCTCCTGATAGAACGGTAGCCGCTTTGTCCATTGCACTAACTTATAAACGATGTTGTCTCCGATCTCGCACAACTTGTCCGGCAGCTCGTGGCCACCTTTGTCGGTGAGAAGGTCTTCCATGTTGTTTAACGTGGCTACATCCTCGAAGTCATCGCAGTCGATGAGGTCCCGTATCAATCTCAGGGCGTCCGCAGGTGTCAGGGGAGCTCGGACCGCAACCGACGCAGGGCTGTCTTTGCTGCTTGTGACTTCGATAGCTGGCCGAACAGGTTGTTGTCTGAGATGTAATACTTGGTTCGGAGAAGTGAGCGCCGTCTTGAGGATACCTCCGACAACTGGAGCTGCTGAGTTCGCCGTGGGTGCTGCTGCTACTGTTGTCACAGGACTTGGGCTCTGGGCCCACTCGATATCTTTAGGAGAAACGGCCGGCGGAAGCATTGTTTGCCTGTTTTGACGATCGACAAGGATTTGAATTAGGATCGAAAGGACTGCGCAGAAAGGAAAACGTGACGATGTTGGTTTTGCTTTTCGGAAAACTTACGAAATTCCGTTAGGACTGGGTGCTTGCGGCGCGAGGAGCTTTGGTTGAGTCCCGTTACTAACGGGGTTGTTCGGGCCGTTGCCACCCTTCTTCTTATGCTTTTTGTACTTGACTTTGTACAGGTTGTAAACTGCGCCGGAGTTCCGACCACCCGGCATTCGGTCTTCCCGCACAGCTAGAAAAAGAGGAAAAGGAGATATGATTAGGAAATCTCCTCCGAATCTGAAGTAGCGTCGCATCCCGACTCCAGAATTCGGGTCAGAATCAACTTCAGCTGCCTGAACCGAAGGATACATCAATGAAAAGATAGACGGATAAACAAGAAGCATCCTTGGGAGGCTGTTGCACCCGGGCCACCGAAGACCGCTTGCATCACGGACAGGTACTTTCTATCTACAGAAGTGCGCGTGCCTTCAGCCAAGGTCGCGCTTATGCAGTCAACGTTACGGCTCCAAACACATTCACTGAAGTTCCAGAGCCTGTTTGTGATTTGGATTCGTGTGATTAAATTCGGTTCAATTTAAAGTTGAGAATCTCAGCCGCCAGGAACTCCTCTGGATCCATCCCTTGTGCTTGAGCAGAATTTGACCCGCAGTCGCAGAGTTCACACAACAATCATGCGGTGTCGCTCTTCTTATTTTTTTTGTGAGATTTTCAGAATTTTCATTGAAGCTGCGCTTCATTGGAGAAGAACTTGAAGAGAACTAGACTACGGCAAATGTTCTGTGGCCAAGTGACGGCTCGCAAGAAAGGCAGTGCTCGATGCGAACCACGAATCGAGGTCACGACAGACGCTTCGGTTCCGGCCCTCTTCCTGGACTTCCATCGGCGACGGCGACCGAAACGCTCCATTCGACCGTTCGCTCGCTGGCTCTCTTGCTCGTTCGACCTACCAAGCGACCGACCGACAAGCTGAACACATGGACAGATGGACGGTAAGCGCGCTCAGATATGCCGGCCACCTTCCGCCTTTGTGTTCTGACACTATTAGCGTATCTTCTGTCGGACGATCGCGAAGCTCTTTCGTTCTGCCCCGAAATCAGGCGGACTTACCAGCAAGAACCATTCCCTGGCGGAGACATTTCTGGAAACGACAATATTGACAGCGATTCCTCTGGGCCTTGTTAATTTCGCAGTTTCCTTCCGCCACGCAGGTGTACACTCGTTTGTTCTGTACCGTTCGTTTGAAGAAACCTTTGCATCTAGAGAGACGAAACGACGAATCAGAGGAATGTTATTCGAATGAAGACTCAAACCGAGATCACTAAAAACTGAAGCTTGCGGTGTTTTGAGATCTGGCGAAGAGCCGCCGCCGCAAACACAATCCAACGATCATCACTCGTCCTTCCTTTGATCGATCAGCAATCAAGATTTCGTTTTTGTTTCGTTCGTTCGTCAGATGAATTCCGACGCAACAAATAATTACCCCTCGCATGTGATGATGCCGTAGTGTAGTCCCGTGGCTTTGTCTTCACAAATCATGCAGATCATAGGTTGATCATCCTCCTCGTCTGTCTCCTCCTTGCCTGGTTCCTTGGGTGATGTCAGATTGAGAGCCAGATTGGCCGACGCAGGCTCAGGTGGCCATTGCGTCCGGAAAGGGGTTCCCTGCAAATGTTGAACTCCGACTGAGACTCCAGCTCAGCCTTCGAAGACTCTGAAGACACCGCGACGAAAACTTGCATCACCGAGCTCAGAATTGGATCAGCTAGATTAGAGTGTTCAGGAATCAGACTCCGAATGTTGAAGGAAGTTCGGAAACTGACTTTCCGTGAATAACGCCATTTGCAACTTCGCTAAGAGAAGATGTTACTACATGGTATCGCACGACGACGAAGTTACTCGAGAGTCAAGTGGCCGAATGGTTCAACGTCAACGAAGTGTAGAATGGCATCTACCACACAAAGTAATTTTCCGAACTTCGTAATTCAGAGCCTGATTTCCGGAGTTTGCGTATTGATATCTAGATGAGAGACACTTCGAGCTTCGGGCAAATGCATCGCGTCTATGTAGCTCCAATTCGAAACTAAAATGGGGAAGGAGGAAAATCTCAACGAACCTCGGTTGAAAGAGGTGAAGTAGAAGCGGGCCGCTGTTGAGTTGAGAATATGACAATATCGTTCGACGGGTAGGGACTTGTTCGGTGTGAGCCAGCAGCCGATTGTGACAACAGCGGGTAGGGAGGGCTGTACCTCCGAGGGTACGCTGCCCTCTGTTGTGCCGAAGGGTAGCGAACCCGATCGCCCATCAGTTGCGACTGAAGACGAGACATTTGAGGCGAGCCCGGTGAGCCAGGATGTGCTAATCCAGGAGATGCGAGCCGATCCTGAAGACGATCCGCTAGAATCGGCTGACTCTGAAGTCGCGACTGGAGTTCGACATCGGTTGTCAGCACCTCCTGACTCTCCATTTTCCTTACCCGCTGCTCGTGGAGCGACGGCGATCTTGAGGGCGATCTCGTCGGGCTCCGTTTATCTACTGTCGTTGCACTAGTTGATTGCCAGAGAGGACCGTTTCCGTTGTAGAGTTCAGTGGGCGTTGACGGATTCGTCGCCACACCAGCATTGCCACCATTCACCTGCTGGCGGTAATGCGACATCAGGCGCAGCAGAGCCAGACTGTGTTCCGATTCCCCTCCAAGACTTGGACTCTTGGGCGCATCGGCTGGTCTGACAAACGCGCTCTTCGATGCCTCCCACTGAAGGTTCTGCGACGGTGCTGAAGGAGCTCTGTAGATCGGACTGGAACGATCTTTCGTGATGGGACTCGACGCCGCCGATCGGCAAGGCCGCAGAAGAGAAGCCTCGAGGATCCCTTTCTTTGGCACATCGGGCCGAAGTCCGTTGGCGATTTCGGTTGCGATTTCAGCGAGTCCGTCCAGACCGCTCCGAGGCGTTTCTTTAGCGGGATGATTCGACTTCTCTGATGCTGAAGACGCCTCCGATCCTGCAGGACTGCTAACAAGCGTCGAGGCCGTCTCTGGCGTTTGAGGCGAATTTCTGCTCGAGCCTTCGGACTCACTCAAGTCACTGCCCGTCGTACCGTTTGTCCTAGAGACGAGAGTTTCGCTGGCGTCGCCGCCTTCTCTTCGGGTCACCTTGATCATGGGAAGGAGTTTGGCGGCCCCATTGGTCAGGGCCTCCTCGAGAATCGTTCTGGATGGTTTGACGACACCTCCCGACGACTCGGTTTCCATTTTGGCCACTTTCGATGACGGTTGATCGAAGTTGTCTTCGGCTTCGAACTTCTGCGCCATTTTCTCCGAGAACTCGGACAACGGTTCTCCTGGAGACGTGCTCCTTGGAGGGCTCGAGCCCTCGGTCGACGTCGAGCCTTCGCCATCGCTGGAGGTGCGCGAATCGACTTTCCTACGCTTGAGCTTGATGTCGTGAAAAAGGCTCATTTTGGGGGCCAGACTCGCTCCAGCCCTCAACTTTGCCTCCAGCAATGCGTTGGGGCTCACAGCGTAGCCTTCCGACTCGGCCAGGGTGTACAGATGGGGATGATGACGCAACAGATGATGATGTTGGGAAAGCGTGTGATGATCGAGAGGACTTTCTTCCTCCGACGAAGGGGGCGTCAGACGTCCCGGACTGAGAGCGTTCAAATACTCGCGGGCTGCCTTCGATTTGAAGTGCGGTACACAGGGTGAGGTGCCTGTCACCGTCGGCACTGTCTGTGGGGTTAGGGAAGACGATTTGCCGTCCTTGTTCTTGCTTTTCTGCTTAGGCGGTTTGGCAGGTTGGGGACTCAAGGATGGCGAGGAAGGCCGCGGTTGCGGTGTCACGATCAACATAGTTTACCTGAAACCACCAAAGTTCGTGTTGAGATCATCTGGCGTGAGCGTGAATCACCTGGCGTGGAAGCCAGCATCTAGTTTATGTGGACGACGTTCGTTTCCGAATGAACTCTAGGTCAAAGCTCCGAGCGAAGAGGGACTCCGAGAACTCATATTGGAACTATTTAGGACCCACAATGAATTTTCACTGTTGGCTATAAATAAATGGAGACCTCGGTGAATCTTGATACGACGGCGACAACGAAAATCCGCAGAATCCACCAGCGGCTGACGGACGCTCGCTCGCTCGCTCGCTCGATCAGGCGGGTTCGGTGACCGCGGGCTCACACGCCTAGGTCTGCTGCCGCCGCTGCCGCCGCCGCCGCTGTTAGATGAGAACATTATTCAGTTCTCTAAAGGGTCGCGGATCCGCTTCGTAGAACCGAAGAGGGAGAGCAACAGGCAGAAGAAGGAAACGAAGAGGCCGTGCTGAAGAAGAAGAAGCCAGAAGGGCAGGCCAGTTGGTCCGCCGAGCGGCAGTCAGGCAGGCACGGATGTCGAGGGGCCCCCGGTTCAATAGCCTAGCCTAACCCAGATCTTTTACGTGACCTTCAGAAGGACATTCACCTCCCAACCGAAAAGCGCTTTCGGCACCGAAAGGCCGCTGGTGCCGCGGCCGTTTCTTATGAGAGCTCATCCGCTGTTCAACGGAAACACTGACTGAAGATGTGTTGAAACAGCCATCAACAACAACAGCAGTTTAATCTCAGATGTGTCTCGAAAAAATAGAGAAAGAGAGGTGTCTTCAAAATCTCGAATCTAACGCGCGGGCGTATCCTGTGTACGCGGCGCGGTTAGACGATGGCTTCGTCGTGCGAAGCTGTCCGGGCTCGAACTCAACGAGAGGCCGCACGTTGCGCAACCAGGTGGAGAAGACAATCGGCGTGCCGGGCATTCCCTCGACCTCAGACGAGTTCGATGATCTTTTCGAGCTAACAGAACTCAGATCATCATCGGAAAAGAGTGGATTTCTCGAACAGCTATTCTTGCGCTCCGAAGCCGCAGCAAAAAGCGTGTCTGTCCAAAATAGAACTCTCTCCCGCTCTCGTTCGAGTGTCATAACAGTACCCGCGTAAGCTGCAGAGAAACCCTGACCCAGTCAATGGTCGGTGAACTCGAGCTTGAATTGAGGTCGCGTATCCTGCCATAAGATTCTCTTGCTTGCACTCGGTCGCAGCCGCTCTCGCAGAAGAAAAAAAAACTCTCTCCAGTTCTATCGCTGTCGCTCTTGAACTAACGGGACCTCTAAGCGACAGACGGAGAGAGAGAAATTCCATGGGACAAGTGTCCGGACCGGCTCTGGCGACTCGTGAGAGATCTCGCGACACGACGAGGTCGATACAACTCCCTTGCCCGATATCGAATCAGAAGAAGAAAGAGTAACTAAAGCGGGAAAATGTTTTGATTCTGTCACGAGTTTTGTGGAAATCATTCTTTTCCGCCCAGACTAGTGCAGACGGAGAAGAAGGAAGAGGGGAGATCCGAAACTTCCTCACATTGGAGACCGAGCAGAAGATGCGGATCAGAAATTCGGTCAAATCGAGCTGCTGTTGTGCACAGGGAGGGAGCGCTGGTTCGGTCGTATAGATTGGCGCACGAGGATTCACCTTGGAGAGAGCCGTTATGTAAAACCGGAGATTGGTTAACTCCCTCCACAGACTAACGGCAATCATTCTGCAGGCGGTGTCTGGGTCACCCCGTTTCAGAAAAGAAAGAGAGAAGAAAAAAACAACCAGGAAGCCAATGCTGTACACCGTGGCCTCTCATCGAAAAGGCAGCCAGCTAGCAAAGCCGATGGTTAGCTAACCAGTCACTCAGAGCTCCGAGCAGAGCGAAGCTTCAATGAGCGTGGATAACAAAGCAGGTGTCACGAGAAGCCGCTAGCATCAGCCTGTCGCGAAAATCGAGCGCGCGTCGAGATTTTAGTCAACTCATTCATCTTCTCGGCGACGCTCTGTCGTCCGATGCTTTCTTTTGTCGAACTTAATCCGAAACGAAGTGGCGAAAGAGTGCTGACACCGAAATTTCTGGATTTCACGGAAGCGGAGAAACGGTTTTTACTCCACGAACTTCAGGAAACTTCGGATCCGCTCAGAGTTCATATCAAACTTCGGAAATCTAATCGATGACATCGTTACTGGGACGCGTTACTATTCAAATACGAGGGGAGACGTACGGTTTTCAGAGTTTCAAGTTATCCAGAGAAAGATGAACTTCACGCTCCTGAGAGCTCTGGCGTCGAATCACTGAACTTAATCCGATTGGCACTGCGAATGTCTCACAGGACGTTCATCGAGTTCATGATGAAATTTGCTCGAGTCGGCAAAAGGAACGTCAACAGTAGCAGCGGCAGCAGCAACCGAAACAATCACTCTGCCTTCTACGAGAACAAAAACAGATAAAATAATAAGGTTAAAAATAAAAATGTCACTGGAAGTCACTTCCACAGAAAGCGACGGCAAGAACCCGACGCGCGCATTGTAACCGTCACAAACGCAAACTGACGTAGCGTCGGAACCCGAGTTCGGACGCCGGTAAGCAAGTGAGGGATGGATGGAGGAAGGGAAAGCGTTGGCGACGACTGTACCGGTTCTGCAAGCAGTCAGCCAAGCGACCAACCGGCAGCCCGACCGAGCTGCACTTCACCGGCGCGGCGGGCGAGCCAACCAGCCAGCTGAAAGTGTTTCTCGGGACAGAAACCCGCGTTTCTGGGGCAAAGTAGAAACCCCGATTCCAGTCGTTGGGGAATCGATGTCGCCTAGCGCCTCTCGATCGAGTCAACTCCGTAAAATGTTAAGCCGTAATTACACGCGCGAGGTTTCTGCAGATTTCGGTTCATTCAGGTGGCGAGCATTTAGGGAAAAGACAAAATCACTTCCAGGTCGAGCGATTTCTCCCAAATCATCCCGATTCTTGTACTGGATCGTCCCCTCATAATGTACGCGAGTTTGGCAGAAAACGCTCTTCGAGGAGTTGATTTTGAGCGCATCCACGAAGAAACTGCTCCAAATAGGTCCCACTCGGAACACAAGAACGATGTTCTGTCGTGTCCGACTAGGGGCCGCTCCCATGAAAGCAAAAGTTTCTAGATCAGCTTATCTAGTCCAAGCGGACGAGCCACCAGTCAAGAACTGGGTTTGCTGTAACCGGAAAACGTCACGGGGCCGTTGAAGGGAAAGTGGATTCTGGATCTCCGGATGATGACGACGACTACGAACAGATAGACCGACAAGGGACGACAGAAGAGCTGCCGCGGGCCGGGATCAAGCATCATGTTGGTAAGCGGCACAAGTAGCGGCGGCAGCAAACCCAAACAAACATGCTTCATTCACTTCCTGAACGCTGCATTGGGGTTAGGGACAGCTTACCAGCGGATCCATCCGGAGATGGGCCGTGGTCTGTTTGCTAATTGTTGTCGCTGTCGTTGCGGCCGCAGCGCGATGTTTTCGTTGTTCTTGTCGCCAATGATTGTCGGAAGCCGGAAGATGACCGACCGCGACTTCATCGAATTATTTTCTATTGCTGTGAGCGAGCACCGAATCCGAGGAGCACCCCGATCATGTCACAGGCTCCGCAAGCGGTGCTTCCGACGAGCTTCGAACCTCAAGCTCCCGAGGTCTCCTGGAGAAAAGGAAACGAAGGTTGCGAGGAGCTCTTGCACTTCATGAGGTCGGGCGGGGCATTCTGGAAACTTTCTTCTTCCCCGTGGAAGTTCCCCGCGGGTCAAGATGGAAATTGGAAAACAAATCATCTGAGTTGTTATTTTGACGTGCGATCTGTCAGGCGCGCGACACGGAACCCAGAAACGACGCGGCGCGGAAACCGTCGCTTGAGTCACGTGGCGAATGCGGCGTCGTCCGAAAACCGCCCGAAAGAATATTCCTCGGAGTCTTCGCGCTCAATTCCGCGATATCATCCGCCGCGAATCCGAAAACTCGAAAGAGAAACCGTCACCTGAGGCCGGCGTGAGTGCGCGAACCAACGCCACAGGCGCCGCTGCATGAATCATTCGGAGCCAAGCGATTCGGTTTTCCGGCAACTCAACGGAAAAACCGTTTCGACCGAATACCAATGCTGACCCAGTTACTAGTTTACTGGTTACCAAGCGGGGTGCTTCCGGCTAATTGCAAGAGGAAAACATTTCTGCGGAAAGAAACATACCAAATCGTGTACTTCGTCGGACATCCAACAGCATTTCTCAAATATCCTTTGGGCACTGTGAACTCAAGTTTTCTAAGTTTTTTCACACTCAACCAACTCAAGCGCGCGAGTTCTGTCACTTGAGGTTTTCGCGCACTTTTCAGTTTTCGAAAAATTCGGCACAAGATCCAGATCGCTGAACTAGGCGGACTCCGTCGCGAATTCCAAGAAAAGGAAAATGTGGTGATGAAAATAAAATTGAGAAATTCGAAGTATCACCGGAACGTGGAGCTGTCGAGCCGGCTGCGCGTGGTCTCGGGCTCGTGGTTCGCAGCGATACGTCCGTCCTCGAAGCTTTGATCTACCAACTGAGTCAGGTCGGCGCGCCTTGTTCGAGTGGCCGACGGATCCGCAAGAGGGCGCTTACTCAATTCCCAACTAGGTCAACGTCCTCTCAAAGTTCACCGAGGAAGGTTCTTTAGATGGGTTAAGTTTAGCACGCCCTACACACTGTGATCTCGTATTGAGAAAGAAGGACAGACACCACAAGTCAGATACCGTTATGCTTTTGCATCGACCGGCGACACTCGGAGGCTCCGAATCTCAGCCGAGAGGCTCAAAAAGAGAAGTGAATCGGACTCCATGACTGTAGCGTCGAATTGGGTGAACGGAAAGACAGCGTTTCATCGAGAAGATATTCCTAACCAGTGGCTAGAATGAAGAGAATCGGAACGACCGCGACTATTCTTCTTCTCACTTTCTTCACTTCCAAAAGTGGGAAAAAAATCGAAGGAGTCACACTCGGATCGATTTCCCATCGCTCGGATCCGACACTGACCTTCTGATGTTTTCCAAGATGGAATTCTAGGGCGTTCGAGAATAAAAATTCGGCCCCGTATGCTCAACGGTGCGAGTGCTTGGGGCCACCGTCGGATAGCCTCACCAGAGCTTTCGGAGGCAAGGTTGCCCAAGAACCTTTGGAGAGGTGAATGCTCGGCCGACTTCCGCGTTGGAGGAGCAGCGGCAGGCTGGCTGCCGGCGCAGCCTTCAGGATGGAGAACCCAGGAACACTCAGGACGTATTCCAGCGGCGCAAGGCCACCCTTCGAGCTCGATAGACGGAAGCAGTTTCTGTTCCGGCGTTCTGTCTGAGTGAGACTTTTCCTTCCGCGGGAGCTCATTCGCCTCAACTCTCGCTAAGGATGCTTCCTCCTTCTGCTCCTGATTTCTGATTTCGACTTCTATCCTAGAAACGGGATTGTTTCGCGTCGGCAAAACGCACTGCTCTCCACAGCCCTTAGGAGAACGGCAACGCAGGAGATGCGCCTAGCGACGGAAAAGCGTAAAACTGGTGCGCGAGGAGAGAGGCCGATTCTTCCCTTCCGGATAACAGAGAGCCGAACGCGAGTCACACACGTGCGCGCTGTTATGCTTGGTTCTTGTCGAGTTTCATTCTGCTCTCCGTAGACTAGTGGTCAAGTAAGAAGGGCGGCAAAATTGAGGTCAGCCATTCTTATAGGGTCGAAGGTTCAACAGCCGCGGACTGGCTCAGGGCCTTGAGGTGATCAGCGGCGGCGGTGGAGAAGAAGGTGGCGGCGGCGGCGGCGGCGACTGTGACATAATATGTGCGATTCATCGAGGGGGCGACTCGCAACGACCAACGAGAGAACAAAAACAACAACAACGACAGCAACGAGAACGGAAGGAGAAATCGTGCATGGAGGTTATGAAACCAGTAATTGTGTGGAGCTGCACCCGTCGCTGCGATTTCCTCGATATCCCTCTTTGCCTTTCTTCCCCGGTGTCTCCGCAGTCGGAATTCAGAAACATGAGTCGTTGGTTGGCATAATAACTGCCGGTCCGCGATATAGGAAGCATCGGTCGCTTGGTCGCGTAACGTGGTAAACTTTCTCTAGTACTCTCCGGCGCGGAGTGTAGTGAGCGGCTAGTAACAACAAAACATTACACTAACTGGGTCAGTCAGTCCAGCCGAGTGCCGCTGGAGTCGAGGGCCAACAGCAAGGTGAACGGCCCTACAACAGAGACTATCTTGCTTAGGCGTGCTCTACTTTTGCTCGCTCTTTCGGAGAGACACAGAAAATAGACAGACCGACAGACTGACAAACAGAAATACAGACACGCACATTGTGAAGCCTCGACAAAGCGAAGAAATCCCTCTTTTGGAGAAGGAACTTCCGGTCAGCCTCCGAAAGCGAGTCTTCGGATTCTTGGTAGTTACGATTCGCCGCGAACCGACTTTGTTGATAGAAACAAAACCGTGCGGAGACTCTAGAGCAACTGACCCTACGAGAGAAGTGTCCAAGGAAGAATAAAAACATGCGACCCCGAAGCCCCTGGTCGACAGCGATACGCGATCGCTTACTACTTGAAATTTGATACGTCCCCGCCACCGCTGACTATTCAACTATTTGTCCCGGTTCATTTATGAGTTGGTTTCGCTCACAGCTCACCTCTGACTGGTGACCTGAATCTCGGTTTCACATCTTCACAACAACCCTTTGATAGAGCCGAGCTCAAGTGGGTCGACCGGTCGGTCGGTCAGTCGGCGCGAGGTCGTCGTACTTTCAAGGCTCGAAACGTGCTGCGTTTCCGAACCGAACCCCCTCGCCTGGCTTCTGTTTTTTTTTCTTCCCAAACGTCCCATTTATATATGAATCGAATCCAAACAAGAAAGAAACGTCCCACTCAATGCGCCTGAACGAGATCCGATCCGATCGCTCACTTCACCCACTCCGAGAATCACTTGTTTCAGTGATTCTCGGTTGGAGCCTCGAGCTGACTTCACGACAGACTTCTCTGATGCGGACGATGCGGACGATGCGGTGGTTGATCTGGAGGTCAAGGTAATTCCTAACGTTTCAAACGGGTCGCTGTTTTCTTTCGCAGAATTTGTGTTGGATCCGAGTTTCGAAGTCTTCGGAGAGTCGATATTCTCCTCCGCACGATACCGTAGGTCCGACAGACAAGCGCAAGAGCGAACGGGCGGGCGGGCAAGCCGGCAGGCAGGCAGGCACGCGGGCCCTAGGATGACTTCGGCAGCTCGAATGTAGGTCACCAGCCACGACGGGGTGAACGCTCTGCCAAGGACAGGACGCATCCAAGCCTAATGGGAGACGGATAACCTAACTAGAAAGACTCGAAAGAAGAGCACATTGCCACGGTGTGAGCCGTTATAAAAATAGTTAGACAACGCGCCGACTGCGTCGAAAACATCACGCGCATGTTTCGGGGGACGGCGCTGTTGGACTTGGGAAGAATTGAAGCTGAATTCTACGCCGTTCTTAGAGGCGGAGGTGTGTTGATGACACGCAGTAGAATCCTCAATCGCCAGCCTAACCCAATAACGACGCAAACTCCGACCGTTCCGGCCCCGAGGCCAACTTCCGCCCTATGACGTAAGCCGAGTTACTACCCGTTGGGGGCTCAACAGAAGCCTCCTAGAGTCTGTCGTCAGGCAGGACGGTCGCCGGCCGGCCCGCTCCCGCTAGCCCGTACTCTCAGCCGCTCTCGTGCTTACTATCCTTCCTTGTCGTCGGCCTCCTGGCCTGGATCCGTGGAGTTCGTCGACACGCTGACCTGACCTCGAGCGACGGCTAAATGATCTCCAAAATGGTAATATCCCCAGGAAATGACCTGACTTCTGTGAAACTTCAGCCTCGCTTTCGTACAGGTGATCGTACCGTCGTCACGAAAGTTGCGTGAAGTAGTTTTTTGAGAGAATCTTCATCTACGTCCATTTCTCTCGTTCGAGATCGCGCGATATCGATGCTTCTCGATCGACATCGATGACTTGCTCGGTGTCCTCTAGGAGGATGTTCCAAACACGGAGTTCGAAATTCATCGCAAATGAAACATTTCTCTGAACCTCCGCCGTTAGAAAAGGGTCGCCCGTTGGCTTCTCGCGTGGCGGCCTCTCAAGTTCAATGGCCTGGGGCAAAACGGAGCGGAGCCGAGAGGAGAGCGAGGGCGGACGCGGAAGTCTCTGAAGACACCGAGCAGTAGTCGGTCTGGGATACGAACTCGTTCGGTCTGTCATTCGTTCGCTCGCTCGCTCGCTGGCTCGTCCAACAGATCATCGGCCGACTTCTGGTATCAGGAAGAACATCTCTTGGACCTCTCCGTCACCCCTCCCCCTAGTTGCGCAACCTAGAACTTCCTGCGCGGCACTTCCGCCTGTGAAGCCAAATCTGTAAGACGGGACAGACGGAGAGACGGAACCAAAATAGAAAGGCATGGAGTGGACTCGAAGGGGTTCGAGAGAGGGTTTTCCACAGCTCAATGACGGAAGATGTTCAATGTTGAGAAATTAATGCCAACATGATTCGAGAACTTGAACGAGGCGGAAAGCAGCCGGTCAACGTTTGTTTGCACTCTTTTGGGTATGCCTCGCGCATGTGAACGTGCGCTGTCTGATGAGCCAACCTCGTTTGAGAGAGGAGAATAATCAAGCAGGCAGGCAGGCACATTGATAGTTTCAACCAATGTAGATCATATGCCATCTGGCATTACAAGTTTCCTATTTGCGAAGGATCGGTCGCATGGTATTTCCACGGTGGCTCTCCGCACTCTCGAGCTGCGAGCGCGTCGACAGTCGACCTGACCCCGCTGGAGTGCGTCGACACGACCTAGTTCACCAATGCCACATTACGCCATCATCATCTTTTCCACTAGCCAGCCTGCCTGCTTGCTTGCCAGTTAGCTAGTCAGTGAGCGACCGATCGAGAGAAGCAGAGAAGCAGTCTTGTTGTTGTCACTGACTTCGTCGTGGCCTCCGCAAGTGACGAGAAAACTCGATCGAATCGTTTCCCCAAAGCTTCGAGACCGAACACGAGTCTCGTGGATGTTGGTCTTGCGCGGTCTCTCCCGCCCTGCTCAAGATTCATACACTAGGTTTTTTGTATCAGATGTTCCTCCCCTAACCCTTTCATTTTGAAATATCGAGCCTGGTCATCCGGAGAGCCTACGATCCGGATCGAAGTCGGAGGTGCCCAAAGTCAACTTCCAACCACCGAAAGATCCACTCGTTCTGAGACCCTAGGCTGTGGATCTACGATTCCCACCTACAGGGCTGTTGTTGTTGAACTCCTCTGTATTCTCAATCAAAGTTTGTGATTCGTCATAAAATGGCTGATTGGGGCGACGGATTAACGCGGTCTGTCACCGGGCAGCACCTCCGATCGAAGAGGAACTATCAGCTTCCGAAGCCGAGACGGAGGAGCTCGGTATGAATTCCGATTCGTTCGATTCAATCGCTCATCGAGCGTACGTATTGTGTTCGAAATAGACGTCCGCGCCGGTTAGAGGCGAAACGAGACAGTCTTCGCGCAGAGATCGAAATCGTTGCTCTGTAGAGGGCGCCCTAGAAAGCCTCGCAAGTTCACTGGCACTGCGACCCAGTTCCCGTCTGACGCGAGGAGGGTGACGTGAGAGACATCGTAGTGTCCTCAGCACCTCTGGGACCTTCTGAGCGAGACCCAGGCTACTTGTTTCCACGGATTCCTGTCGTGGAATCGGTCATTTCTTTGGCGACCCTTGTGACTCTCTTCAGAAAACGGGATAAATGAAAACTTTCTCGGATGGATGTGAAGACTCGTCCGAATAAGGACCGCCGTGTTTGCGGAAGCTCGAGCGTAAGCGATTCCATAAAGTTTGTATAACTCGTCGAGTTCCTGTATCTCACGCTGTTGCCCCGTGGCACTCTCTGAGCCAACCGGATCACGTGCCCTTGCAAGTTCATTGCCTTGCCGACCCAGATCTCGTGCGAGAGAGGGCAAACTGGAGGAGGGAAACTTGCCCCATGCTTCGAGCACACCGCTCTTGTTTGAGTCATGCCTTCCTCTAACCATCGGCGAAATATCAATACTCGCTGACTAAACGTTCGCCAGACTCGCAACCGGGGCTATGGATAACATGTTTTACAAGATACCAAATACGCTTCTGGACGTTTGTTTTTCTCGCTCCTCGGTTTTCTTGAGTCAAGTTCCTTTCAGCGAGCTTACGCAACCAAAAAAAAACTCGTCCTGACTCAACTGTTTGTTACTACGAAAAAGTTGGCCAGCAGCGACATGAACTCAAAACACGATGTATAATAAACTCGAGATCTCTTTTGACCCGATTCCTGTGTGACGTTTGGTCGACCCCGATGACGTAACAGCGTTCGAGATTGCTGTTGAGCTGTTCCTGAAACGCTCGTTGCCAATACTTCCTGGTCTATCTGGACCAAATGATCCCAAGGGTTGCCGTACTGACCTTAGACGCTGACCATTCAAGTTCAGTATTGTTCTCGTTTCGAGATACCGCAACGATTTTGATATCGTCGAATTTCCACAATAATGGAAACGAGGAAAACGGCGTCGATTACTTTCGCGGTCAGATGCTCGAAGATGAGTTCGAAAACGTGGATGAACTTGATCGTTTTCTGGCATGTCCGTCTCGGCTGACCCAGCTGGCTCGATAGCAGATCCGGAAGGAACCCAGAAGAGAAAAGGAAACACGAACCCCCTCCACTTGGAATATTAGTGTCAGGACTTTCACCGATACTAATGCTAATCCTGGAATTGGTTTGATAAGTAAACAGGAAGCGACGTCGCAGCGCTTGATGATGAGGATAGCGATGACGATGGCGATGGCCGGGAAGAAAATTCATCCAGGAAGTGTGTTCCAGTCTGGACTAGAAGCGTGATGGAGGTGTTGCCAACGGCGGCTCATGAGACCCCGTAGACACAAGCATAGGCTACCCGGTGTAATGTCACGTTACAAAGGTGCCAGTCAGAAGAGGGCTCAGCAGCGATTCGGACCGCGAAACCCGAATCGAAAGCACGGCGCCAAGCTCTCATTCACAGAAGTTTGACACCCGATTATTTTCTCGCATGATCCGACATTTGCGGTATCTCCCATCCATGCATTCACCCAAAAGAAGTAAAAAGAGGCGCATCAACCATAAGTGTTCTAATTTTGGTCTCGCGAATACCAGAAAAGGAGAGTATTAGTCGATTAATCTGGAATTGTTGTGGTTTCGATGTTGCCGTCGCTGTTATCGGCGAACAGCGGTCTCCGGTTGATTCTTATCAACAACTGAGTGACAGTAACGTTGGCCGCGGCAACGGCTGCCGTGCTAGTCTAGCGGTCACTCAGCGAGGTAGAATCCGAGCGAGCGACGTCAACGACGACTTTATCGAACGCGGAACACTTTCACTTGCTGTGTGCGTTCGCTCGTCCATCCGTCTGTCAGTCAGTCAGTGCGATGCGGCGGCGAATATCTGGGTCAGTCAGCAAAGAATGATCCCGCTGCTTGCCGCTCGCTCGCTCGCTCGCTCACTCACTCACTTGTTGGAACCAAAGCCAAGATCAAGCGGGAGCGACAGCAACAACGCGATGGTCGGCCAACTGCATGACCAGACAGCGCGATCTTCTGAAAGGAGAAAAAACCAAGAAGAGGGAGCCAAAGAAGAACCGTTGTTGCCGCCGCCGCCGCTGGTAACAACAGGAAGAAGATGGCTTTCTGTTGAACAGCGGCGCCTTCTGTGGACATCGAGGCCACGGTCTGATCTTCGTTTGCAACTGAAATGGGTTAAAGCAAGCCGGCAACCGACGCGACGGCTTCCTCCGACTTCTCGTAGCATTCAACGCGCACCACGGAGCGAGGAAACGCCATTTCACGAACACGCGGAAGCGCTTGATCGTTTGATCGAATCGGTGTCACACGGAGCGAATACGTGAATTTCGCCTTTCGGAAGAGAAGATGATCCGCATGGTTCTGTTGGGTTTCCGACAGAAAACGAAGTCGACTTCGGTGAAATGATCACAACACCATCGTTACGACAGACGCCCGAAATCGGTTCTCGAAGCTTCGATTGCTTTTCTCAAGAACTGAGAATGAGTTTTTGATTCGGCGGCAGCGTGGGAGCTCCAAGACATAAGACAAAACGATGTTCGCGCCGGCGAAGGGAACTTTCGGGGAAAACCACGGGGTGAAAATCAACGAAAGTGAAAACTGACGGATTGTGATCGAGATCCCTTCTTCTCCAGAATATGTGTAGTCTGTTGCTACTTGTTACTTCGGCACGATTTGGGTCGCAAGGGGCAACGCTCTTTCAATGTTGTGACTTCAGAATCGCGCGTAGTGCTGACATCGGGGCTTCCCTATCCGGTGGCGAGCACACTCAAACCCGATGACGCCGATCGTCAGAGGATGTTTCTCACTTTCCAAACATTCAAAGGACAAGCTTCGAGCTCAAAGTGACGAGTTGCGTAAGTCGACCTCTAGCGAGCGTAAAGCTCGGGTCGAAAGTCTCCCGACAGAACGAATGTCGGCACTATTCGACCCTTCATGACGGCTAAACAGCACAAAAGCTATGAAGTGTTTGCCACAAGGCCACCATCGTGCTGCACACTGTAGCAGCAGCAGTTGCCGCAGCAGCCACGGAGAGTAACTCGGTTCAGGGTCGGACATCGGCCCACTGCGAATCTCAATCCTAATATGATCGTCTGTGTCAATACGATGCTTGCGTGTTGTTCTTTTTTTTTTTTGCAGTTGTACTTCTTGCAAAAGTCTCCAAAAGCGATCCATCAGAAGGAGCCATGGGGGCACGTGAAAAAATTCACATGTCTGTTACATCTTGGCCAAAGGGATTCCTCTTCCAGGCTCAAGTGATCAACCGATGGGTGGAAGTTCGCAGGACATAAAGCCAGGGCGATGCGGGACGTCTGCACAGCGAAGGAACATGGTACCTCTGATGAATGGAAAAGCGAAACACGCTTCTTTGTCAGATGTAAATCAATATCGAGCTGATACAGCGAACGACACGAAAACGTTCTATTGTCGAATTGCCGACATCGCTCGAATGTCAACTAGAGCTCGAACACAGCGGACTGCACCAGAAACCCTTCCATGTTGTAACGAAGTGGTGGTTTGCATATCAATCGAGACTGCGCGAAGCTCCCAACTATGTTCGTGGCTCAATTGAAACTCGGCGTATTTTTATCCCCAAGTCGCCGGATTAGACATGTTCAGAAACAGTAGGGTGTTAATCGCTTGTCCGGTGTCCACCTGCTGTAGTACAACATTCATTGTCAACCGGTTCACGGTCGTTCAAACTGATACCAGAAAAGTGAAGGTGAAGTCACTCTGTCGGCGCACAGCTGACCGCCGCGCCGGCCGTAGCTGTGGACTTTCTTTTTTTCTCTTCAGTTTTCTATCTCGGTTTCCCCTTCACGTAGGCTGCTGCCCCTTCGGAAGCGCGTTGTTTACAAACACAAGTCTGGTGTTGCCGCCGCGACACCGACTGTCATGCTCAGTCAGTCCGTGGGTCCATCTGTCAGATTGTGATTGACGAACGAAGCGCCGCGAGATCGAAGCTCAATTGTTTGCTTGAAACACTATTGGAAATTGTTACATCTTTTTTCTTCAAGGTGTTTTCTGGTCGAATTCTCGCTCAGAGGGTTTGCAAAAAGCGATTCCGTCGGGTTTCAACGGGGTAGAGACGTGAACTTTGATTGATCCGCAACGAATTCTCGCGGGAGTTGCCCCCGAACGAAACTTTGAAACACTTCTAGCCTCGTCGGCTCCTTGGTCAGACCGTTGACCGTAGTCGGTATTCTTGTGGTTAACGCCGTCGTTCTGCGGCTGCTGTTGTTGTTTGTTGCTGAAGTTTCAAATCGGACCTTCGGTTTCCAAATAAGCCTGGTCGTTGCCCCGGCATGGAACAAAATGAATTACCGTTCGCCTCTGTGTTGACAGAGTCGACAAATTTATAAACTCCGATCCTTCATTCGTTGTTGGGACAGCCGCCGTTTAGTTAAACTGAGTCCTCATTAGATTTCATAGAGCACTTATCGCCGCTGCCAGATGAGGTGGGTGAATAGAGGTGTCGTCGTGACTTGAGCTTTCGTGCCCGTCTGACCATAATCCGCCGTCGTCCGGTTGGCGTTTTGTTCAAACATCAGGATTGACTAATCCTAAGACTCAAAGACACACCGACAGCTGCCTCAAGAGATGTTCCAGTCTGCCGATTGCACGAGTCGGCTGTTTGTGATGAGCAATGAGTGAATGAATGAATGAATGAACGAGTGAATGAGTGGTGGGGTGAGCGAGTTGGATAGAGTTCATGTCAATACAGTCTTCGCGGTCAACGGAAGGTCTGAATGGTCAGCTTGCATGTTGTTCCCCACGACCGGCCGACTCGACGTCTGACACCGCTACCAGCAGCAGCAGAAGCTGTTCAGTTAGTCAGTAGTTTGTGATGTCGTCAGCTGAGCGTCCGTGAGAGCCATTCGAGGCATTGAAGGTGCGTTGCCCCTTCACGGCCGCCGGGGTTGGCCGCCAATACACAACACACCACGAACAAGGTCTTGTTGCTGGCGCGACTGCGGCTGAGGCTCCGGATGACGACGACGGGTTCACGGAGGTGCGTTGCCTCCCGTCCAGACGGAAAGCGTTTAGGCTCAGCTGATTCTGTTTCGGCGCTTCTGTCATTCGTTCGGAAAGAGCTCGGAGCTCGGTTTTCTTTGAGGGAGTTCGGAGCTCTCACGGCCCTTGACGGGATCTGACAGCGCCACATCTCTCTCTCTTTCTCTTCTCTCGGAGGAGGACGCGTCATCCTCGAAGACATGTTCCATCTCGTTTGGTCAAACATTGTTTTTATCGGACGTACGACTACTTCTAGAAGTTTCTATCCATAGCGAAAGCGTGGCCCTTGCGAAATAGCAACACCGACATTGGAAGTGCGATGCCCCCTGCGTGAAAAGCCAGCCCTGACTTGCTCGAGGCCGTCGACAGTTTCTCTGAATACTCTGACACAATCTGTGACCGTCGATTTTTGCTTCGTCGAATCGTCTACTCCACTTACACACAACAATCATCGAGCAACAATTTCTTTAGAGTTTTCGAGTTGTGCGACGGTTGTAAGGTACAGTTCAGCAGTGGAATCTCGATTCGGGACGGTCGTAGACCGATGATTTTCTGCCGATGACCCAATTTAAATTTGCCATAGGTGTTGCAGCACAAGGAGCGCTCTGGACCTTAGTAGGCCGCCGTCAACCTGCGATGCGAGACGAACTAGTTCAGTAAGGCATCGCCGTGCCGGAAGTAACCGCCGTCAAACCAATTTGGTATTACTGGGTTAGCGGGAGAGGCTTTGTTGACCCAGTTCAGCTCCGGCGGCGTAAGCGTGGCGTCTTCCGCACTTTCTACCAGTGAGAGATGGCATTTAACCAGAGAAAGAAGAAGCTGTCGTCTTCCATTCTGACTGACTGAGATCAGCGTTCTTCTTCGGACTGTTCTAATTCAAGAGGTCCGCTGTCGTCATCGTTGTTGTCAAACAGGCGGCTTGATGACGTGAATGTCAGAATAGAAATTATTCAGAAGAAAAGACGAGAGTCTCATCAACAAACTGAGTGAAAACGCGATGTCAGAAGTGAAATCGCATTGTTTCACCTGTTTCGTCTCGAGGGCCGGGAACGACGCGACCGTCAATGACCATTTGAGTGAAAATATCATCGACGAGCAAGTGTCACGTGCTCCAGAAAAACTGCGTGCCTCACTTGGGAGAGCAAAACGAATAGTAAATTGCGGAAATTGTAGGTTCTGATTTAGGCTTTCGCTTTTCTGGTGACCGGGTCAGCCGGAAGAGATTCGAACTTCCAAGTGGGTCACAGTAGATCAGCTACGCAACAACGCCACCGCGTCATTGCGGCGCTGGCTCCCCTCGCGGATCCTCCTTCAGATTCATTTCACGTCATCTGGTTTTCACAGCTGATGCTCTGATGGCATCGAAAGCGAAAGCGATACCAACAGTTTTTATAGAACGCTCTGCTGACACGAGAACGTCATTTATTATCGCGCAACGAACAACAAAGCGCGGGGGAGAACGACTTCAAAAAGTGTATCATGTTTGATTAGGACGCCCACGGATCGTCTTCGAGATGTGATATGCAGCCACGTTTCCCGATGCTCCGGATGACAGCGAGCGTCGCTTCGTCAGTTTCTCCCATTTGTCAGTCATCTTCTCACGCGATTCACTTTCAAACTCAGATTTCCGAATCGGTCTTCGCCGGAATTCTGGAAGCGATCTCGTGCGGTCTCTCGATCTGAGAGAGAGAAAGACGAAAGGCCGCGAGAAATTCCACTCAAAGACATCACTTTACGGCACACATTTTAGTTTCTGTCGACTACAGCCCGTGGTTGTTGTAATGGTGGTAGCGGCTCGGTTTTGAAGCTCTCCTTGATCGTCGAAGCAATGAACGGCCGTGAACGCTGCTGAAGTGGCCTTCCTCACCGCTACCGTCAAACCCGTCGACCCGACTAATCCGTTGACGGAACGGCTGCCCGGGGAATCTCTGTTTCACTCGAACGCAACGAGAGGGTTGTCTGCTCTTTCAGAAAGAGTTTATGCAACAAGGTGAACGATGACCTCCTCGTCGGACCGGACTCCGATCGGGTCAGGAGCCTGATACCGATATTGTACGCCCGAGATGTTACGTCAGATTCTTTGAGCTCCGAGTCAAAGGCCCACAGCGAAAAACGAACTCGGTGGAAGTCTATTCCGGGAGAACGAACTGGGGTGATCGTCGTTCTGGAAAAGATGCGCATCTCAGTCAGTTCCTCGAAAGCTGGTCGCGCGTTGTGTCCGGGGAAAATGCGTTTCCAGGATTCGATCTGACTCACGCTGTCACGACGTCACGACTGACAGAAATCCAAAACCGCTAGAATCTGAGCTCTCGGAGAGCGGCCGAACGAGAGGATTCCTGAAGCGAGAATTTTTCAAAAATAGCCGATCCACCGAGCGATGGTTGCGACGCCTGTTGTAATGCCCAGAAGTTTATATCCAAGGGCAACACGGTACCGTTGCCCACGAAGGGTTGTTGGGCAAATGAACGGCCGTGGCAGACGACGACGGCGGCGGCCGCGGCAAACGCCGCCGCCGGCGCAGCGACGTCAAACCTACAATCTACTGCAATACTACAATAGTTACGCGCATCTCACGATAGGGCGCGTAAGCCAGAAAGGGAGCCATTGTGGCGTTTGATTCGGCGAGCCGGGCATACATCACAGCTCTGGAACTCGGCAGGAGGAAAGCTATGGAGTCGATTTACATGGAAATACTCGACATAAATTCGTCCACTATCGAGAATTTACGTTTTCTCCTGTAACACGACCGGCCCCTCGGCCGACAGCGGTGGCGTCAACGTCATCCCAGAGGGCCAGGTTTGTTGGCAGCTTATATTAGAACTGTGTAGAAACAGGCGTCTTCCGTGTTCCTCAATAGAGTGACGGAGGGGCCCCTTAAGTTCAAAGAACCGCGAGCCATAACAGCCTTCTGGGCAACGAGCAACAATCCAGTCCGTTGTCGTTTCGACTGAATGGCCTAACAGAAAATTGAGCGAGAATCCAGGTTGCTTATTTTTTTTTGTTCGTTCTTATTCTTCTGCCATTCTCCGTTCGGAGGAAGCGGCAAAAATAATATTTCGCAACAACTGCTTGACGATGGCATCTAATTTTAAGACCCCGGATCCAGGCTTGGCCGTTCGTCAGCTCGCTCGTTGGGGGTAAATGTCGGCGCGTTCCGCAGCATCAGTACGGTACGACGGCACCGAAAAATGGAACTTCCATCCATGATACGTTTGAAGCGAATGGAGGAGAAGAGTGAGCGGGCGGACGGGCGGTCGAGTGATTGAATGAATGAATGAGTGAACGAATAATAGTGAACGGGCAAGGCATACAAAATCAACAAACCCACCCTCGCACGCTGGTTAAGCAAGCACTGGCCTTACAATGGTTTCACTAGCTCAGAGGATCCGTTAGATCCGAACGGCCGGCCGTGAACCGAAGTTGGTTACGCCAAGTGGCAATGTCGCTGCTTGTGAAATTCAGTGCGACGCGACCGACGTTTACAGATGTCGTCGGCGCTGTGGCCGCAAGCGCCGTCAATAGATGGATGCCGAAGCAGCCGGTAGATGGACTCCATAAATGGCCGGACGTGTGAGACTCCTGTCGCCGGCGAGCGTAGGCTTCATAGGCCACACGAACGAGCATTACGCTCACCTAACTCCCTGACTTGCCATCATCATCATCATCATCATCGACGTCACTAATTATGTTTCAACGTCACGTTCAGGTGCTAGTCATCATTGATTGTAATCAGCTGATGAACTAGCTGACTGGTGTTCGATAATTGCGTAACTGCAGAAGATACACGCGGTGAAAGTCTACATATATCAAGGTCTGCCACATTTTTTCCCTTTTCTCGAATAGGGACAGCTCCGAAAAATCAGAAAAATTCTCCGACCACTGTTACAAAATCACAATCACAGCAACGGCACAACAGTCAGTTGCGGTTCATAGCCAACAACCAACGGAATCCTGAAATTCGAGAATCGAACAGCACCAAAAGCCTACTCGAAACCACCGACGGAATTCGATGCCTTCTGTTTCCCCGGAAAATTAATTTGTTTGGGAGATTCTGATCGGCTAAGTCATTGGAATCGAACTGATCCACCAATAATTTGGCGATCTCGTCCGAAACTGTCTCCAAAAAAACTACGTAGAGTCGGATTCCAGCTTCTTGGTCTCTACGTCGCGGCACTGTGATCACGACCGCTCCTCGAACTCGCATGATTTGATGTTCACAACCGATCGAATTAGTATGGAACAAGCGGCGCTGTTTCTGCTCGGCGGCGGCGGCGGCGGCTTCGATACAAAAGTCTACTTAGCCGTGAACACGGCTTTCGGTTCTTCGTTCGGGGTTGACTGCGAAAACGTCAAGGGCGGTCAAAACCCGCGTCAACCTCGCAAGCGCGCGCCGTACCCGCAAAAGTCTTCCACGCAAGCGAGAAAACTCAGAAAGCGATGATCTTTGAAAGAAATCTAATCGGTGATCGATTCTCGTTTCTTAACATCTCGTTAGTGAATTCTCAAAACTTAAGTTATCAAGGTCTTCGACCCAAGAAAGATTGAGAGTTATCGATCGATGAGATCCACAGAAAACTAAATTATTGGCAGAAATCCATGTACTCAATTGTGCGGCGATGCGAAACAAGGAAGTGGCGCTTCCCTATCGACAGTGTAAGTCGAACGTACCGCGTGACATCACGAGGGCAATGACCTTTACTACGGCCAAGCAAGAGAGCGCGCCACCCGAGCTGAAATCGAAAGTGAAAATGCGGCACTCACCATCGTGCGAGTGTTTCCGTTGCTCAGCGTTAAAATTTCTCGATGAGTTCGATTCCACCTTTCCTCGAAGAATCGCGGTTTGCTTGCACTAAAGCTCGATATCCAGCGTGGCCTCAACAGTTCACTGAAGGAAGCGCAGTATTGCAGGAACGATCACTCTCATTCAACCTGGAAGGTCACTGAACACCAACGAGAGATCTATATCGAATCCATCCTAGCTGATTTTCGGTGACGCAAGCCGTTCCGGGTGCGGTATGAGTGGGGACAGGGGTTCTTGCAGCTGGACATGTGGGTTCGGGTCGATGGGACTCAAGGGTGTGGAGGAACTGGAATCCCGCTTCGTAGCCGGGGTTTCGGCACGAGTTCCCACTCTCCTACGGGATCTTTTGCCGGCTTTTTCAGGAGTTCCTCAGGAGAATAGTTCAGGGTAGGCGGTGCGGTTGCGCGGGCGTTGGGAGGGGGTTGAGTAGGGGGAAAACTTATCTGAGATGTCGGAGGGAACAAGAAAACTCTGAGGGCGTCTCTAGAAGGTTCCGCGATGGATTCTCGTTGCAAAAAAGTTCAGTGATAGTGCTCTTGAATTTCGGTAAGACTTACGCGATTTCCGTAGAACGATGTAGTGCAACTCGGCCCCACGTCGAAGTCAGATAAACTCAAGTTCGATCTTCGTCCCCGATGTTAGGGAATCCCAACACTTTAGGGGTCTGAGATCAAGTTTTCGGTACTAGTGAGGAACTTGGACGAACGATAAACTCGCGGATGAGTTTGAAAGAAAGAAAAAACGAAGATAGGCGCCAATACGAGACGAAACTTGAACAAAGTTCTACTCGGAAGCTAAGGCGAGATCGGGGAAACCTTGGGGTCGATCTCCACTAAGCGAACTTCGCACTAGGTGCTCAGGAGGAACCTCTGGAAAATTCAGCGAACACCAAACGAGTGCGGATGGCGGTTGCAGTGTTCCGGAGTTGAGAACTTGAGCTCCTCCGGGTACTTCATTTGAGAGCTGCTCGGGCCGAACCGGATCGAATCCAACCGAAATCACTCAGCAAAAAACTCAGCTTAGCAGTGAGCAATCGAAGCAAGCAGAAATTTTTCAACGAAAACGGTCCTGTTCGAACGAAAGCAACGAACGATACGGCATGAACACACCACCACTGACTGCTGCTACTGCGGCTCTGCTCTCGACTGGCGGCTCGGGGTGAATGACCTGGCTGCTGCCTGCCTGCCTGCCAGCCAGCTAGCTCACACTTCCTCAACGGAGAGCGGTCGTTGAACTCAGGCAACCAGCCAGCCATCCAGTCAGCCGGTCCGCCAGCCCGCCAGCCAAGCAGAGGCTTTCCCAAACCTTCGCCGCCGCCGCCGCCTCCGCTGCTGCTGCCGGCAAAGCCTCCTCCTTGTTCTCCTTCTCGTTCTCCTCCGTGTTCTCCTTTCAATCTCTTCGTTCTCCTCTCGCTGCGACCACGGCCGTCCCTGCCGTTGGAGAGACTTGCGCGGTGCGCCACCGAGGGCGCCACTCCTAAGACATGGGTAGAGTTGAACTGGTATGACCGAAAATACGTGATTCGAGATTAACGCACGGGATCACTTGATATTTTCTCTCGCGGAAACGTGATATCGAGAACTCCCGATTTCGCTTACACCAAGTTCATGAGCCTTTCAGAGTTCGATTCGTGGAATTCCACTGTTCGTTGACCTTGATCCGAGATCGCGGTCCGGCACTTTAGAAACCGTTAACTACGGCAGTTCATAGTTCGTTGTGAGTGTTTTTTCCAAGTCCGAAACAGACCACGAGTCTCAGTTTCTAGTTTTCTGATGATCTCTCATAAAGTTCGAAGTCATCCGAGCACAAGCTCCCCGAACGAGGGCAGCCCTGATCTAGACTCGTCATATTACACTTGAATGTTACACAACGCTATCAAAATCAATCGGCCAGATGCGTAGCTGCGAGTCTAGATGCGAACATTGTCCTGAGAGTCAATGTGACCAAAGATCGATACACTCTTGAACATTTGGTTTCTCGCAAACGAATCGCTCAAGCGTTCCTCGGTTCAACTCCCGTGCCATGAGCTCGAGGGCTCAGCTGAGATTCTTGCGAAACGGAATATGATCCGAACCAACGTCATCTCGACAGGGGCTTAACAGTCGATGTAAACGGACTCAATATGGATTGCTCTGCCCGGGATTGCCAAGTTCAGGACACAGACGATGAGATTCAATGAACTCAGACAACGTCGCTTGCTTGCGATCATAGGGAAAGTGAAGCCGCTCATAATTCGGGAGAAGATCCAGGAACTTCTACCGAAGTGTCGAGGAAAGACGGAAGGTAGCAACTTGGTCCGCAGGGTTCTGGCTCTGAAAACGGAAACATGGAAGCAGCTTCCCCGAGTCGATCGCACTATATCCTGAAGCAAAACTGAGTCATGAGGAAACGCTACGAGAGCACGACCTTGATACCGAGATCACAAATGTCGGATAGCGATATTGCCTTTTCCATTGCTGAAATAAACGCACAAACGTCGTAAGAGTTGTGTATGCTGCCAGTTTCGGTCGATTCTCGATAGAGGTCCATTCTCACCATTGTCTTCGATGAGCCCGAACTCTATTGAAATCCATAAGCTCTTAAGCCCCGGGAATGTTTGCCCGAATTGCGATGCTAGCGCACGTTAGGAGACAACTCCATTTGTGGAAGTGGGTTTTCTGTGAGATGTTTCTTCCCTTGGCACTTCATGTGCTTTGTTTTGTGAGTTTCGAGCTGATCAGCGCTGCGGACGATACCTGCGTCTTCCGACATGCAGGTATTCTAAGAGGAGAACAAACTCTCGAGGCTTCAATGTGCTCGAAGAGTCGCTGAGACATAGATTCGGTTTTGCATCGTCTGATAGAAGCGTGCGGAAAGGAAGTCCTCGTAATGGGCTGGAGCCTTTCAATCGTCAGAATATCCGAAATCCGTCGCTCAATTCCCAAAAACTTGCGAGAAACGTTTTTCGGAGATCATTTATAACTTGTGCTCCGATATTACATTTGGAGAGAATTTATCGCATTCTATTTGGAAAATAGTGACTCGGAAATCACCGTGTATTTGTGGATTCTCGAGTTTGTGAGATATGCACTCCGATCACACGCGGAAGTTTCAGGTTTCCTGGCGACTAAAAATGGTTGCAATGCAGGTGGACAAATTCAATGATATCGGTGACGATACGCAGTGTTCTTCTTGAGGTTATTAGTTCGAATCACGCCGCCACCTTTTTTGCGAATTCTAGGCACATAGATTGCCGCTCAAATCAACTCCATATATGACAGATAAAGTGTCATCCATTTCAACAGGCTCTGCTGGTCGGAAGATCCTCGCCGTCAAGGCAACTGCTTCGACGGAAAATACCACATTATGTCCTCCGGGAGCGGTCGAATTCGATATTCCTCTCGAAAGCCAAGGAGATATCGTGATCAGCTGGGCCCAGGCTCCGTGTGAGGTATCGGGTTATTTCGTTGATTTGAACGAAACTGACGGAATCAGCGCAAACCTCACATCTGGTTTGTGCAAAGAAACGTGAGTGATTCACAAAATATACGGAACGGGATTCCCCGGAACCCGGACAGTAATTCTTTTTGACTTCTTTCACGACCAGGAAGATAAATCTCAAGCGGGATATGGCCAAATTTTTTTCGAGATATTCTGTTGGAGTGTACTCCGCGAGAATAATGGAGGACGGCCGTGTCATCAGATCCGCGCCCTCAACGAATGGATTCACCTTATGTCCCAACCGAAGTAAGTCATTCCCAAACCACCCTTTACGATGATCTAACTTGGTTCGAAAGGATCAGTGCCTCCAACTTCATCCTGGCTTTTATTTCAGAACCTGAAAGTCCTGTCGACGTGAAGGTTGGGGTGGACCCTGATTCAATGATCAAATTTACCTGGAGGTCCACAGAAACCCTTTGGCAAATTCAATATTTCATTCTTCAATACTGTGAGGCATGGACTCGCGAACATCTGTGAACTTACTATGAATATTCCCTCGCCCTTAGCGCCTAACTATACGAAGAACTCGTGACTGATAAGATGAAATTGTTTCAGGAGAACGGCAGTTGTAAAGTCAAGTCGAAGACTCTGTCTCCGGAAATGAGTTTGCAGCTTTTGACACTCCGCGACAAAAAGTACAACATCGAATTGTATTCAGTTAGTAACACCGACGAGTGCGGTGAACATCAAGGAAGACCTTATCGGAGTGTCATATATGGTGAGATTCAGAGCTTCGTTCAGCAGTATTCATCAGGAACACCATCACTCTCGCGTCGAGAGCTTTTTTTTCGAATAAACCTGACGTGATTTGAGTCCTGATCCGAAACGATTCAGCAACAAACTCAGATATCGGTAGTTAAGGCAGGAACATTATATCGGATTTCGACGTGAATTGTACCCGAGACTCGAGGAACTTCTACGCCAACTTGTACTGGAGGATCGATCCGGAGAAATTCGAATCCATGCTACCGACCCACACGTTCAACTACAGATACAAGGTGAGATTCACAAATAGAGTACTTCACAGGAGAACCATAGAACGAGGGATTCTCCCTAGAAAGCGACAATATCGAGACTTGTCTTCCAATTGGATCCGCCTCAGGTTTCCGGGACGAACGTCATGAAGGATTCGACAGAAAGCTACGATCTGCTCAAGGTTTGCGAATCCGAAAGCGGCGAGTGTTCGCTTCGCCTGGAGAAGCTGCTCCGGGTTGACTCGTATTTCGAGTTCGGAATCGCGACGAAATCTTTGGATTCGATAATTTACTACTCTGCATTATCAGATAAGGGAAAATGTATCCTAAAGACAAAAGGTACATTACACGGAATTGGAAAACTACTCCTCCGAACATTACCATCAATGGGGCGGTCCTATTCAATAATCTCCATCTTGCTATCGTACACAGCTCTCACTCACACTGGTGTGGAGATCATCGACAAGACTCAGAACTTCTCATCCATGATCGAATCGATGGACACCCAGAGAGTAATCGTGATTGACCAAAATATCTTCAGCCGAACCGACGGTGCCGTCATCAGTTCAATGGTGATAATTGTTGATCATCTCCTCCCAGATGCGTCCTCTGAAATCCCCCACCCTAAGTCCAATGCAAATGTCACGACGAACTTTTTTGCATTTGATGATTTTGCACGTTGCAGGTAGTGATAGGGGATCCGGCGAAAATGCGGCTACCGTTGGCCCGCAAAATACCCTTCAAAAGAAGTTTCGACGAAGGAGGAAAACTACTGCCTACTCGAATCACGCCGATTGATTGGAATATATTTTCTGTATGGAACACGGGCCAAACTCGTGAGTGAAATCGATTCCATCCCGCTGTTTCGATCCTCCTTGATTTCCAAGTTGAGAACCACATCTGGGGCAACGACTCTGCCCTTCACAAGGTCCTCTCGAGGTGAATCACTTTATTTTCTAGATATTGACGATTCAATCATGAATTGTGCGTGGATGTGGGGTTCACCTTCCGATTACATCGTCTGCGCAATCGGAGTCCAGAAATGCACGCAGTCCAACACTAAGTCATGTAACGGACCCTTGATCCCAAATAAAGCCTACGGTTTGAAAGTCAGAGGATGCACCACGGCGGGCTGCGCCGAAACCGACATGTTCCATTTCGAGTTGGGTGAGTTCTTGCACATTTTTCACGAAGTCGATGAGGTAGGAGTGTGAGGCTGCATTTGTGGACTCGAATTTTATCCTAGGGACTGTCGATCCAAACTCCGATGTCGCCGATACTTTCGACGAGACGTTCGCATTCGACGTCCTCCTGGTTCTCATCGGTTGCATTGTAATCGGAGGCATAGCTGTTGTGATCATCGCCGTGCTCCTCTTGCGGTGGTCTGAAATGTAAGTTCGAAACTGAGAATTTCATGCTCTCGAAGACTAATTGCACAATCATCTTCCGGCGAATAGAGTGAACGCACATATCCTCAAAGCAGTAATGATGTGTTCTTGTAGGAGAGAAATGCACCATGAGCAGCGGTTCCAACTGATTGACCTAAATGGAGGAACCGGCGAATTTGAGTCATCTGTGGATTCACGAAATACTGTACAAAGTAACTGCGATAATCTCAATAAAATAGCTAAATGAAATCATCTCCTCTGATTTGTTGTTCATGAGGTACTCACATAGCACCACGACACAACAAGCGGAGTATGAGCTCCGATCCTGGAAAATGCAATCGATCTCGACTGTCCAATGTTGAGAAGAACGCGTTTTCGAGTAAATTCCGAACGGCCTTCATGATTTCGAGTTTTGTAGATCCCATTGCGAAAGATTCTTGACCAATCCTAGCAGAGAGCTCCGCTTAGCTCTGAAAATTCGTGCAAGGATGAGGTATGCATAGAACGCGCGCGACCACGCTGCTTTTCGAGCAATCCAAGAAAGCCTTCGATGAACTGAGCGTCTCCACCTTGAGATTCAGAGACTGTAGCTCCAGAGACTGCTACTGTAGGATGCGATACTAGGAAAGGCGCTTCAGTCTGAATTGGAGTCATGTTTCGAGTTCGGGTGGTTGTCATGCCAACGTCCATCGTATTTAGGCAACAGCTGACGTTCTCGGAGGGGCTTCTTCGTGAGGATCATGGAGCTTCTTCTGAATCGTGTAGACTACGCTCAGGTAATTCGAAACTGAATTCACTTCGTCAGTCGGATGTTTTCCGATCGCTGGAATAGAACTGAAAATATTTCCGGCTTGTTGCGAGCATCATTAGGAGGAAACGCAAGATTTCATTCTCAGGTGGATATAACTTCGCCGAAATGCACCAGACTGCTTCCTCCCACCGAGGCAAAAGGAATACAAAAGGTTGTCGTAGGCAACCACAAGGGAGTCCTGCACTGTTTCTCCATGAAAAAGGTGAATAAAAAGTTCTTCTTTTTGACCACGAGGAAATGAGCAGAAAAGCACTTGGCCTCACCGGTTCCAAAAAAAGATCTCACCATCTCGTTTTCGTCTTGATTAATGTCTGATACCCTTCAAGGTCGACGTCCAAACGGCATTCAAAACGTTGCCGTGTCCCAGTAAGATAAAACACGTGGATCTTGCCGGGCCAGTAGGTTCGGCGCAAGACAAGATTTTCGTTGCAATCGGGAGTGAGATCCAGGGTTTTACCAAGAAAGGGAAGCAGTTCCTGAAGTTTGAAACGAATCTCACGGAAGAGGTGAGTCTTCCACAGACGCAATGATCCGTGGTGACATGGGCGAGAGTCGAGAGCTTACAGGATCAATCCTCAATCCTTAGTAGAAGATTCATTTGCATCCGCACTTCACTAAAATGAAAAACCTCGCGCAGATCAGAGCGATCGCTGTCAACGGTAACGATCTGATGATCTGCACTGAGTTCATATACACCCATTTCTTCGATTGCAAAGAGAAGTATTCTTTCGTGAGCTCAGACGTCATCAATGACGTGGTGGTGATCCGAAAAGATCAGAACACGCTGTTGGGTGCGCTGGCGTGTCAGGATCGCCTCATTCGTATAATCAAGGTAACCAAACAATGTCCCGTGAACATATTGACTAAGCTCGTCGCCCCCGTCATCTTATGTCGACTTTTGAAATGTCAAACCATCAAACCATTTCAGGGTGCCGAATGCATTTGTGAGATTGAATGCCTCGGTCCACCTTTCGTACTCCTACACTGTGTGACTGAGAATGGTTTGTGCTATTTCCGTCAAGAGTGCATGCGAGCTTTGATATTCTTCTAAGAGCCGATAGGCTCAGGTGAAGGGCAGGATATTGACTACCGGAGGCGTTGACTTGAAGTCTTTACAGATAGTGAGGACATGAAACCATCGATCGAACTGATCTACGGCACAACTGATGGGAAGACTGCCGCTGTCAATATTGACAACTTGAATGAGCCTCGTCCAGAATGGGCGATCTTGGACGATACAAAATCGGGCGGTAGGTGACCCTGGATGGACAGAATAGTGTTAAGGTAGGAAGTGACTCGAATCCTCTTCAAAGATGATTGTTCATAACTTCAGGAGTTACTTGTCTCGACATCTATGATCTAAACGGAGATGGAACTCGCGATTTGATAATCGGTCGCAACGATGGCAGTGTTGAGGTTTTCTACTTCAACGACGAGGACAAGCCCGTCAAACGCTTCTCTTATGTAAGACAAAGCGCTGCGTAGGCTTAGTAGTTGGAATAAATGGGAAATTCGTCCCATTTCGACTAAGATCCTCTGAGAAACTCGAGAGACTCAACTTATCTCTTTCCTTTTTGCACGAAACAGACTTGCAATGAAGGAATCACATCCGTGATTGGCGGCATCGTCGGCACCACTGGATACGAGGAGATTTTGGTGACGACTTACAATGGTAGAATACCATTTATGAGAGTTTTGAGTTGCTCCAATCATTATCTTCGACTTGACTTCGGAATAAAATGATGTTTCTACAGGTTGGATCTTCGGACTGACAACTGAAAACAAGGACAAACGCATTGATCCGAACTATATACTGATTTCACAGGAGTCTGCTCAGAAGATAGTCACTTTGAGGTGGGTGAATGGAAATGAAACAATCGTCAGTCAGGTGATGTCCATGACTACGTCCAGCTCGCGGAGTTCGAAGCCTTCATTTCTCCTTACATATACTACGCAGACCACTAAGAGTCGCAGCTTTTCACAGGGAAGAAGTCGACGATCTCCAGAGAAAAGTAGCTAAAATGAAAGACGCTTACCGATCTTTGTCTCAACAACCCGAGAAGACGGTGTCGGCAGTTCCCACCCTGTCAGTTAGCGAATCTTTCGTCCTAAATCACGTCGATGCTTCGTATTTACTTTTGGTCGAGATGCAGATGCCCATCGAGTTCATTTTGATTCAATGCGATGCACCGATGGATGTCTTGGACTCCGATAAGAACACGTCCGTCGTGAGTTTCAGTCCGTGCACGCCGGAGGTGAGCTAGAGAGCAACCGCTACAAGAAGAGATTTCTGATTGAGATGTGGTTCGAAACTCATTGATCAACGGATTGATCCGATGTCCATTACATACGTCTGCCAACTATCATGACTTCCTCGAGCAGAGTGGGAACTTTTTGCTGGCTACCATGAGATGTCAGGCGGACACAACGAGGATCGAATTGAAAGTTCGTTCCATTGAGGGCCAGCCAGGAACTCTGCGGGTTTACGCGACTCCACGTTTGCAGCCGAAATGCGCTCAGCTGTTGAAATACCACATTAAACCCCTTTCACTCCATCGGAGAACCAACAAACAAGATCTTGAGAGACCTTTGAACACATTGACGCTACGGTAAGTGCGACAACCTCGGGGCGAACGAACATCGCGGATTTTCTGTACGCGAGGGTAGGACATGTTCAGAGGCAATTGTAACAATTTTTTTCCTCCCCTCCAGCGGTAACTTCTCTCTCGCGGAAATACACTCCTGGGTTGCCGCCACACTCCCTGAAGTTCCGCAGAAGCTGGTGTCCGATAACGACGTCAACTTGAATTTCGTGTCAACCTTCTTGGACACGGTTCTTTACTGCACCTACAGACGCAGTGAGGCTATTTTCAAGTCCGACAACATATCCACGATCTCGATTCTCAAAGATTCTCTTACAAACGAGGGTACCAAGAAGAAGATTCTCCTCGACATTTCTTGTGGTAGGTTTTTAGAATCAATTCAATTTCAAGATATCGAACCACGGAACTTATTTTGAGTTTCAAAACTCAAACGCGACTCCCACATTCTGCGAAGCCTCAAATCACGAATCTCATCCAGATGTCAACGAGGACAGTATCAAACACACGCTGGAAATGATTTATCCCAAACTGGAATCCCAACTCCTACTCTCCCGCAAAATTCAGCTGATCGATGCTTTAAACGAACTGCGGGTTCACGAGGGAGATACATCGTTCATGCCTCCTCAATACGGGGAAATTCTGGAGCAAGCTACGCAGCTGCAAATTGAGTTCAAGCGCCAGCCGAATCATCTGGAGAGACTTTACGGTAATTCATGTCTAGTCTTCCAAACACCAAGACGAGCACGTTGGTGGAAATCTTTGTGTCGGCTGATCTCTCAGTATGTTGGTGTTGTCTGATGGAAGATCGGGAGACATGTCTTCCATGCGAAATCGGATTCTCGGTGTTCCGACGTCGGAGTTTTACGATGTCGGCGATGTTGAAGCCAGGTATGCAGGATCAGAGAACTCTTGAGCAATTCCAGAGAAATGATATCGCGTATTTTTCAGGCATGATAACCGATCTGTTCCTCGATGCGCACAAATTCCGCGGAGTGAATGTGAAGAATAAAGTTTCCGATCTCATGGCTTTGCTTGAGTCTGGAGATTTTGAGGCAATCTGTAAAATGTTCTACGATCAACGCTAGCGATGAATTTGGACTCCGTATCAGAAGCTCGAGGGAATGTGGAAGAGTACAATAAAGAAATCCATATAATTATTTTCGTCTTTCTTTGAGAGCTTGTTGTGATGCAATACACAATCAAGTTTTATTTTTGAAGAAAATGATTTGCTTAGACTCCACACCACTCGTTTGAATGTAACTCGGCAGCATTGATGAGTTGACTTTGTTGTGTGCCCTCGTCCATTCGGATGCATAGCTCAATCAAGGACTAAGGTATCCTTCATCCGTGATTCCATCCTCGCATGTTCGCATTCTGAAGGCGATATGTGGTGTGTTGTCTCGTTGATTTATCAAAAATATGCGTGTACGAACTCTGCTTCCGGCTTTCGGTGACAGCTTTTTGGATCACTATCGGAAACTCATCTATCTTGAGGAGAAACGACCTGCGAGATGTTGAATACTGTGTTTACCAATCAACACATGGGATGTTTATGAAACCCGAGCAGCACGACCATTTTTGAGCTTCAGAGGGCTGCTTTTCTGGGCTGTTTCATGGACGCTATCTCAGATCCGTACTCTCCTATTCGAAAATAATCAAAGGATCAAATGCTGCCCGGGTGCACTCGTGTTATCTCGGTTGCCCTGCTTTTGTGGAGTCTCCTTGCGACGGTTCGTTCCGCCTCGAGGTGAGTTTCGTCGACTTTCCGAGGGATCGCTCGTGATCGAGAGCTGAATGAGAACGTCGATTCCTTGAAGAGATCCTGAGGTGGTCTCCCCGCCATTCCTGACCGACCTCAACCCGGGAAGATGCATCTCTGGTTTTCATTCCCCCAGAGTGGTGATGGAGATTCACGGCTGCTGCTCAGTCATGTTTTAATTTTCAGACAGACACTCTCGACCGTTTACGAATACGTCTCTGGTCAGTATAACGTGTGGAGGTGGCGGAACATGGTTGAGGACATGCACTGGGAGAGGATTTGAATGAAAATGACCTTGGAAGTTGGCTTACGGTATGATTCATGCGCTTCCAGAGTTCAGCGATGCGTTTCCGGTGAAGATCGCGTTACATCCACTAGCCATTCATACTCTGGACATCGTCGCAATGGTATGGACCATCAGTTTGCAGTAGCATATTGTTTGTTTTCCTATCATTCGTCACACACGTTTCCACAGGCAATCTGTCATTGCAGGAATTCCGTTTTGAAGTGATGTGTGAGACATCTTGGACATTGCCCACATCGGTTCAAGCAGCTCTAAGCGAAATGGTGGAGAACAACGGTGTCAGTCCCCAATCAGAATACGTTTACCTGTCGCCAGATCTGGTAAGAGTTTGTGGAATGTGAATTTCGTCGAAAATTACCTATGTTAGGGCTCGGGAGAGAAGGTGATATTGAAGTCGGACTCGAAATCATACGTAGGTCAACGGGGAGGAATTGTGGAGACCCGATTTGTACTTCGTGCAAGCCAAGAGGGTGAGCACACCTTCGAACCTGGAGGCCTCTAAAGTGTTCATGGGTTTCAAAAACTTGACACAAATAAATCTCCAAGAAAGGTAATTATATACTTTCCTTCCTGCGAGTGATTCCTTTCCTCTGGGAGATCGCAGGTTGATGAAACGGCTCTCTGTGTTTTTCCATAGGCTGTCGCTCATCGTTTCGTGTCAGCTGGACTTGAAGCGTTACCCTTTCGACTCTCATAGATGTCAACTACAAGTCAGGAGTTGTGAGTTTGGGATTTTTGGATGCTGAAATCATACGAAAGCTCTTGGGGTTGGATCCGTACGTTGCCATCCGCAGGCATTCAGTCGACTAAGTTCGACTCTCAACGATCTTTCTCATAGCTTTTGGGAGAAAGTAAAAGACGCCATGTTGTGTTCAGATCGATCAGATCTCAGTTATGAATTCCTCATAAAAGCTTAGCATTGTCGTGCATGATGAGGTGACTCCAGATCGACTCTGAAACATTGCAAGGTTCCTCTGCTGAGTCGACATCATCTTCCAGTTCTGCTCCCTGCTTCGTTGCTGAAGTTCGAGCCTCTGCACTCCGTGCTACATATCTCACCAAGAATTCGCCGACAGATGATTGGTTATGACTTCGAAATATACTTGAATGAAACAGAGATAACGTATGGCGAAGAACTCGGTGAGTTGAGAGGAAATTTTTCCCATCCCTCATCGTTGAGCCTCACGGTCGTCAGTGTGGATCCGATCGAAGAGGCATGACGCCAAAGTTCACCCGAATCGATCCGAACTCCCAGGCGAGCCTTTCAAGACTTTCATCATGGACTTCCGCATCTCACGTCGTCCCTTGCACCAGATCTTGACCTCAATCGTGCCGTCGACGCTGATGGTCACCGTTGGTTTCTCCGTTTTCCTCATGGACGCGAGCGCAACGGCCGAGCGGATTTCGTTGAGCGTGGTCACTCTGCTCACTCAATACACCCAGCTTGCTCTCGTGAGGAAAACACTTCCACCTTGTTCTTATGTGACGGTTAGTGCATGTCTGGGTTTTTTGTATCAAATCCAGCCCCATGGGAGAAAAATGTCTATCTATGGCATTGAAGCAAGTACAAGAGGTCACTTCGCCCTCCGTATCGAGAAATGAAGTTCTCGAGAATCAACTTGGTTCTCGCTTCACAGAACATTGACGCCTACATGTTCGCATGTCTCACGATCATCCTGCTAATTGTGATCGAATGCGTCTTGCTGGACTACATACGAAAACAGGAGAAGGTAAACATATTTTCCAGGTTCGACTCCAGATGAAATTCTATGGAATCAATTGGACGGTAACGAGTTTCAATTCCCAAGGCCCAGCTGCTGCCAACAACGACAATTGAGAAACTGAAGCAAACCATGTCGGGAGAACTCCTCGCACATGAGAACTCCGCACACTGGGACGTGAGGGAGGATAAACACGGGAACCCTCCCCCGTCCTTCAGATTCAAGGTCTGCCGCGAACTAGCCTCCGTTTATGGCTTCTCCGGTCGGGAAATTCGCTGTCTCATGCATTTCATCCGCAATGATGGATTGAATTCCGTTTCCAGATGAGTCCTTCATTCGTGTCACCGAAAAAGAACTCGCCGGAGAACTGGCAGTCCGAAAATGAAATTCGACAGCGACTTTTCATTTATCATAGCACGAAGGTAAATCCTGCGCAAGCAAGAAACGACATTGAAGATCAGCTTGTCAGAGCTCAAGAGAAGGAAAAGCGACAGCTTCGATCAGCGCATCTGAGATCACTGGAAGAAGAATTCCTCGTTGGACCTCGAGCGGAAAAGTTTGACAGATACTGCCGCCATATCATTTTGGTCCTCTTTGCTCTGTTCTCGGTGATGTTTTGGTTGGACAGTATGGCGGAGATATTTTGTACTGACTACCCTGATGAGTTCGGTCATTCATGGAAACACTGCAGAGCTCATTTCTTCTGATCCCGTTGCTCTATATTTGCGTCACTTAGACATGCGTTCACTCTCGGGAGAATTCCTCTCCTGATTGTGAGAATGGCCGCAACTTATGGCTGACGATATCGTTTGTGATATCGAACTTACAAACATTAACAGGCCTACAATAAATTCAGGCTAGTGGCGCGAAGAAGTTTGATGATTGGAGAAGTTCGCTTTACAAAAAAGCTCGTTCCACCATGAAATTCCTTCTCATTTCCGGATATAGTTACACGCACGATTCGAGGTCATTCTGACTTCATAAACTCACTCTTGAACCTCATGGCTGCCTCTCTTCGCGCCGTGAAACTACAGCGACTTCCGTGGACTGGACGATTTCTCGGGTCTTGTCTCGGAACTACAAAATCACTCAAAGCAATATGATGCTCGCGGAATTCTAGAGAGCAATTGTTGATTTTGTTTCTTCGGTCGTGAGATTCGTTTATTTCTTTAGAATGCACGTGCCCAGATCTCCCCTTGAAGGAACGCCCCGGGACCGGTGCTGGAATGACGCACATGTTCTTCACATCAAGATTCACCCTCAGTATCACCTCGTCATGCTCGACTTCATGGATTCTTCATAAGAAAATCTTCGAAAGCATAGGGCTGTTGCTTGTCTTCCTCCGTGATCACTCGCTCAGGTTTTTCATGAAGAGCGTTCGAGTCCGGCATCTCACCACGTTCGAGTGCTTCCATGGCTCGAGAGAACGGCCAAGACGAGAAAGTATAAATGTTCACCTGCTCGTCTAGATCCTGGAATTGAGAAAATCGACGCAATCTCGTCTGAACCGATCATCTACCCAAAGTCGACTCAGAAGTGAAAGTCTACTTACATTTATCTGAGTAATATCACCGAATAATCGCTGCTTCTTATACTCTGTAGATGGGGACGAAGAAGGCGAAATCTGACCCATCACATGGTACAAGGCTGGATTCTCTGCTTGATTCCCGTTTGCTTGGGGCGCTTGATTTTTCTTCGGTGGAGCTTCATTTGGTTCGCTTTTCTTCGATGCATCCTCTGGCGATTCCTTCGTTTTTGACAATTTTTCCGTGGATTTCCTTTTTTACGATGAACCATTTTACGGTTTCTCTTTCTTCGGAGAGTTTCCATTCGTTTTTTCCTTCTTTGGAGAGTTTCCTTCGGGTTTCGCTTTCTTCGGTGAAGCTGTGCCTGATTCTCGTTTCTTCGGTGAAGTTTTGTTCGCTTTCTCTCCCTTGGGCAAGTTCTCCGCTGATTTTCGTTTGTCAGGCGAACTCTTTGAAGCTTTGGCGGCCTCAGGCGCTACGGCGGGTTCTTTGGCTTGCGGCTGATTCTTCTTCAAGTCGGCCAATGCCACCGTCGGTGTTAGCAGTTCTTGTTGTAAATTTCTCTTGAACATCAATTCATTAGCATAAACTTCATGGATTGGGTCGTAGTGGATGAGAACAGGAGCGGATTCGATTGCGGCCCAATCCGTTCCTTCGAAAAACGGGTGTTGCTGGAATTCGCTGTAATGCCTTGAGCACAAACGAACTGGAGGAGAAGAGGGAAGCATCATTATTTCTCCTGATGGAGCCCCCGAAAATGGCTCCTTCAGCTATTCGCTCACTCTACCTGCATATACTGACATTTTGGATTAATGCGGAGACAAGCGTTCACGAGATACTTCAATTCGGGATCGAAATCTCTCCCATCCGGCCAACTGAACGCAGCGGTCGTTATCCGCGTCTGGAGGATATCTTGATTTTCCGGGGAAAAAGGCAAAAAACCGGTTGCCAGCTGGTAAGTTACCACCCCGAGAGCCCACCTAGAGATGCATAAGAGGAAGTTCGAGCGTGATTCAAGGATCATAGAACCGGGTCTGAATACACGAAGATGGTGTCTCAAGTCTGGTTCTGGTTGCGCTTACCAGTCCATTGTACGACCGTAACCTTTGTTGGTCAGACATTCCGGAGGGGTGTACGGGTATGTTCCGGCCATCTCCGGCTGGAGGAATTCTAGCTTCGTCCTGTAGTAATACGAAGGCATTATTTTGTTATGGAATTTCCCGATGCATGCTTTCGCTGTATCGAAGTCGATGAGCTTGATGCGGCAACCAGGTAGAATCATCATGTTCTCTGGTTTGATATCGCGATGAATGAAACCGTTGAAGTGCAGATGCTGGATGGCGACTCCCAATTGAGCGATCACCACTTTGAGAACAACTGTGGGAAAGTAGCCGACTACGCGCAGCAGTTTCGAGAGATCCACCCCTCTGATGTACTCCATAATGGTGACAAATGCACCCTCAGCTGCGAACGTAGAGTGGTACTTAACCAAGCACGGATGGTTAATCACGGAAGCCACCATTTTGTCCATGATGGCGTGTTTTGCACTTGGCATTTGTGCAGTCGGTACGAGTTTCAAAGTGCATACGCTGTTACCCAACCACGCTTTGTACACAACACCGAAACCTCCAGCTCCTGTGCAAGGAGTTCAAATTCAGTAAAAGATCATAAGCTCGAGATGGTTTTCGGGTTTGACCCAACCAATCGTATGCGACTGAGTTCCGATTGGAAGCGACCGTGAGTGATATGAGAACATTGACGTGAGTCTGAACCTAAAATTTTCTCCAGCTGCAAGTATCCGATTTTTCCAACTCTGGGCTTGCTGATAACCATCCGTTCTTTTCCACGTTGCTCCAAGTGTGCGATCACCGCGGGCCAGTCGGTGGGTCGAAGTTCGTTACTCTCTTCTGCCAGATTCAATATCAATTCCGTGATTCGTATCGTTCTTATCATGAGATCTTCCAATATCTGTGGAGAAATTTCAACATGAGAACGAGATATATAAGCCCGAAATGAGAATACCAGAGCACTGTATACCATGTTGGAGACACGCGCATGTCGAGGTCTACCTTAGCCGCAGTGCTGTCGATCGGGCCGAGTTTCTGCGTGAGAAAATAGAGATTCTCGATACCGTCCCGGAAGCGCCCCCCGGAAAACTCCGCAATTTTCAGTTTGACGTAGAGATCTTGCGCGAAGAGCATTGCCTGCTCGTGAGCGTAAAACTCTCTCGGGAAAAGATCGACATCGAGTTTCTTCAGTTCCTTGACGAATATGATGAGTTGTTCCAAGACTTTGTGTACTTCACTGCAAGGTTTCGGAAATGTTTCGGTTACCTGCTTGAACCGGGAGGAACTCGCCGGAAGGAAGAAGCGAAACCGTCGAGGTTCTGACTGAGCCACCGCGGACTCGGTGTAGAGTATCGCAGCTCCTTCCACGCAGACGCCGTTGCGGCTCCGCGTGGAGTTGCTCGCTACTGAGGTTCCATGCGGAGGAACTATTTCCAAATAAAGACACCTAATTGCAAGTCCACATGCATTCCATTCTGGTTCTGGCTTCGGTTCCTTCAGGGAGTTACAGACCTGCAACGAGGCCACGGAGTCGAGAGTTTCGCTCGGTCATAGGACACGGAATCCGGAACAACGGAAACTCAGTTGGGGGAGCTCCTTCCAATCTTTGGTTTTTCATTTCATTTTTGAACTCGGAGACTAACATAGTGATTGGTTTCATCTATTGTTGAGTTTCGCATCCTCATGGAAGCCCGATAAAGTAAAGGTCCCCGACTCATACCTGGGTTGAAATTTCTTGTAAACCCTGTGGAATACATTCACATATTCTGCAAGAAGAAGTAAACTTTAACCTTATCGATTTTTATCCTCGCTGAGCGGGACCCATAAAGCACGGCGAAGACTCATTGTGATTCTACCGTCCCACGCAAGCTAACTTCCAATCCAGACTCAGCGAAACTTCCTCAAAATTCAAGCGTGCTGAGTGGGGAAACCACCAGCAGTTTCACCGGGAAAGAAGTTCGACTCCCAGAAGAGGGAAAATCAGCTCACCTTTCGAACGGACATCGTCCATGAAACTCAAATTTTGACCTCCACCATATCTGCTAGCTAATCTGCTCGATTTTGACATTTCGTTTTCACCGAAAAATATTCGCGCGATTCCCAACTTTTCGTTATCGTCATCGTACAAGCACTCCCATCTTCCGATCAAATTGATTTGTTCACTCTAATTGTAAGCCATCTCAAACTTCTGGTGATCTTTGCCCGACACCTCGTCCTTTCGAAAGAGAAGTTCCTTCGTTTTCCTCAACGGTTGAAAATAACTAGAGAACAATCATCCTCTGAAGCTGTGAACTCCAATGTCGGGCAAGAGAGAGCGATGTTCAAAGAAGTTCCGCAAGGAACACTCAGGATGTGATTTCACAACCAATTTATTCAAAACTTCAGGTTACTGTGTCGATCAAACGATCAGGAGAGTCGAATATGCTTTATTCATTCGATTTTCGCTCATGAATCGGCGAAAATATCGTTTGCCGTTCACATCCATATGAAAAATTCTATGTAAATATCGAAACAATGTGCAGTGTCGTTTTCGAGCTGACATCTATGGTGCGCGAGCGCTTTTCTTCCTCGTGCCACAGAACCCTTAAAGCAGAGTCGCAAATGACATCTGACGAAAACACCATTCCAAGTACTGTCACAGCCTTTACCAACGCAATAATTGATACAGAGTGAAAAAGATTGGCGATCGCTTCCTCTGGTCGTTAACCCATGTAGCATGTTTTCACGGTCACTCGACAGATCATTCAATGATTAGTCTGTTGACCTCAGCGAGGCAGTACAACTCTCACGAAGCGCTCATCAAAAGCGAATGGCAGCTAGTTCACCCAATGAAGTGAATACGATCCACAATCTTCGTTCGGTGTGGTATTCAGCGAGGAACGAAATCATTTGGAATCTCGAATTTATATTCTATACCTTACAGAGAAACAGCTCGGGACACGAAGCAGAATTGACGGAGTCGTTGAGTCACGGAATGTTCTTGGTTTTCGAATCTGCAAAATCAGGGCCTCAAGATATAGTCGACATTCAATTTGTTCCATCCGTTCTGCGACGGCAATTCGTTCACAAAGGCACGGAGCTCACCTTCTGATGTGTCACTCGACGTCCTTTTTGCTGCTGTCAGTTTCAAAAAGTCGATGTAGTTGATTTCCGGTATGTTATGTACGTTTTCTTGTAACGGCGGCAAATTTATGGGAATCTGTTCCGCGGAGGCTTGACCCTCTGCGATGGAACCGTTGACGAGCGGAATTATTTTGAGGAGCTCAACCAGTGGTCGCGCGTCGGAAGCTTCCGCAGAGAGAAACGATCCACAGAGAAGAATTGAAATAAGGAGCGCTGACGTCCTGCGTTGCATGGTGTCTCCTTCGACAAACGCTGACCTTGAGGCGGCCAAAACGAACCGTTCGCTCGTACAGAGCCTAAAAAAACAACGCTAGAGCCTGAAACTCAAAGCGTCCGTTGAATCCGCGCTCAGAGAGTACGTTGAAAGCCATCAAGGAAAGAGAAAGGGTTAAGAGTAAGATATTAGAGCGTTCTCGCCAGATGACGAAACTCTTTCGGATGTTTGTGCGTCATTATCTGAAGATTACGTCTGTACACAAACAACGAGCTTAGGGTGCGCGATTCGACACGAGTTGGATGGGCACTGCGTTGATTAGGCGTCCCATTTTTGGTGGCTTTGTTCCGGCGCACACCTTCTATCGTTATTCTGTACAGTGCGGGTATGGAAGCGTGAACTTTTCCATCTTGGACAGGAGCCAAACACTCCGGATTTCACCGGGATTTTCCGTCGCTTCATTATTTGAACTCCCCAAATAGGTACATCGGTTTTCCCGTCAATTGTCGTATTCAGTCACGCATCGCCAAGATTGAATGCTTCTCATCGTGAGGGAAAGAAAATGTTTTCTATGATTCACGAAATCTCAATCATTTATTGTTGTCTGCCTATGGGTTTGTTATGTTTCACAATGAATGTTTTATCGTTGTTCCGGCAGAGCCAGCGGTGGTAACGGAGCAAAAGCAAAGGCTTCCTCCAAAATGCAACTCCGATCCAGAGAGGGCATCGGAATCCCTATGGGCACAACAGGGTGACACGCAGGACATCCGTTGGCGTCGACCTGCAACAACAGCCGCACCGTCAAAATCCAGACGGATACTTTTCGGTATCATGGACAGTTCTCGAGTCGTTAGCATCATCGCGAAATTCTACTCTCAGGGGCGTTTGATTCTCGAAACTGTTCATCACGGAGACGCTCGTGCGATTCCAGATCATCAAGATCGCGGAAGCGACTCGTGCCGCCAAGAAAAGTGCACTGACGCCAAATGGCTCATTCCGATGAGATCGTCACACGACGCGAATTACGCACAAAGTAATCTTCGAGTTTGTTGACCTAAAGGAGGAACATCCTGTTCTATCGTTGAGGAGTGTCCTTTGATACAATTATTCGTTGGATGTATCTCTCCACTTGGATTGATGATCTTGAGTACTCTCAGTATGTTATGTGGACTCGCCGGAGACTTACCTGATAGAAGTCTTGCGGCTCTTGTCCGCTCTGTTTCGACAGGCCAGGGTTGAAAGCAGGATTGCAACACTGATTCTCTATGTTGGGGCATCTCTTCTCGTCGCACAACGCTTTGTAGTAATCTTCTTGCATGAACACCTACAACACCGAATATTCAATCGCCTCAATGAGCCGCGAAAACATTATCCGAGTCTGACCTTTGACATTTCAACCTCATTTTGCATCGAGCCTTCATTCGGTGAAGCATCAATGGGACGCTGAAAAATTTCCGAGCCTTACCTCTCTGGGAGCCGGAACATTGGGACCCATGACTCTTCTCACATATTCGGCGATCTCCGGAGAATTTCGCACGCTGGCTCCAAAGGAGCATAGTTTCTCTCGGAAATTCGGTTCGGCTTGCATGCACGCTCTGCAGTCACAGCTTCGGATAGCGTCGAAATTGTTGTACAGTATGCAGGATCTTGAGATGTTCGATGCGATCCAGAGTTGGTCCAAGAGTTCGTGGTAGCCCCGGATGCCGAGGTTCGAGTCTTGAGGCCGCACGTCGGTCTTAGTTAAAACAGGACCTTTAATGTAGAAGGATAAGGACAAAACACAGATCAGATTATGTTCTTCACCCGGAGGAGAGCATTCTCTGACAGTTCAACTCCTGAATTACGACGAATAGCTCCCTTTTAAGAAATCGTCATCCTTTGCCGATTTCGAAGGAGGTGTTACCTGTCACTCCAGCTCTCGAGTCGACATTCTCGGTGTCGTTGCCTTCGAACTTATCCATTGGTTTGTGGATGAACTCGACGATGCGAACTTCATGGACGTCCCTCGCGTTTTCGGGTATCGGCGGCAGTTCGAACGGCAATCGCTCAGTATTCAAAAGAGGATAGGCACTGCTATCGTGCTTCGATCCGCCATCTGGCTGTGGTCGAGGTCCTGGAGGAATGCTGAAAACACTCGAAACACACAAACACAGGAACAACAGCGAAGACATTCTGACGACCTTTCGAATCTATCCTCGTGTAGCTCGAGGACTGTGATTGAGTAAGAATCAGAAAACCAAAGGACGCAGGTGGAACAAAACAACAGTTCGTCAGACGTAGCTTTCTGGAAAAATGAAAAAGAAAGGGTACGTCGGAAACCAGCAAGGGAGGAAGTCGGGCCAACGACATTGACCCGTTCTGTTGTTGGCGAACTGCCGGATAGCGGCGCTACGTACAGCCGAAGTGCTGCGCTACATTGTCAATGAAATAATACCGGATTCCACGTTTCGAATCCGCTGCTTCGATTTTCCGGGTAGATTAAATCGACGCGATCCGCTGCCACCTAACGATTGACAAACGTTTAGGAAGCCGGCGTCGGCTCCCCAACACAGGGACCGAGCAGCGACACTGATGACGTCATCTGGCTTTCCTCTGAGCGAAGAATGGCACGCTTTGTTGAGGAAAAACCCTGGAGACGCCCCATCATGAATCGCTTGACGGTGATGTTTTTTCGCTGACTAGGCAGTGGGAAAAAGTTTCGCGGAAACCTCCCTTCCGCACAGCTCTCGGCGGAGAATGGATCTCGTCTCCATCATCAACGGCTCGACCGAAAAACTCGGATCTGCGCATGGATCCGGAGCACCTTGGACCTCTACTCAGCGGAGTAATCCCCGGAAGGTATGGAATTGCGGGTTTCCATCCGATTACTCGCTCTGACCCGATCGATTGAAAGAAAGTTCCAATGATTGAAACTGCAAGATGCAAGGGAAAATACTTAATCAGGATATTCGTGTTTAATCTTGAGCAATCAGACAACTTGGGGTCTTAGTAACGGAAGGCTTCCTCGGTGAACGCTTGCTTGTTGAGCCTTAGCAAAGCAAATGCCCTAGCCGATAGGTGTTAATTGGCCTGCGGGCCTTGCCAAGTGCGAAGGCCTTAATCCAGGACATGGAAGAAGGCCCCGATATCACGCACACATATTTGCTGAAGCCAGTGTACCGTGTCAGAGAGTGTGGTGCGAGTGCGCGATCCACACCTGCCGATATTCGATGCCGAAGACGATTTGGTTGCGATTCTTAACTTCTCCGGATGAAGCCCCACACGACCCCAAGCTCCGCGAAGGGGCCGTTCCAAAGTCTGAAACGTCGGACAAAAATATATTCGGAGCATTAGATCCGTTGACCCTCTCCGAAACGAGCAATTACCGCTGCTCAGTTAGCTTCCATTCCTCCAGGAGATCCCTTGCGGATGCGAGTCGTATCCTTCAGCAGCAGGAGCTCTTCGACCGTCAGAGCTGCACGCGGGCTCAGAGGACCTCAGGAGATCTCTCAAGGAATTGACCGGCGAACGTAGCTGCAACAGCGTTCGAACGCAGGCTGCGGGAAACGCTCAGAAAGTAAACTTTGTCGAATGGTTCCTCACCCAAACATCCCGAGACCTTGGCATGCAACCGACCACCATCACAAAACGCATCCCCTCCTCCTGGAACAATTTTTGATATTCACCGTAATCCAGAAACGATAAAGCTCGATCGGAACTGGTAGTGCTCCTTTGGGCTGCCTTCAGTCGGGTCGTTCTGGAGTTGGTTCGCACCTCTTCCTTTAAAGTTCAGAAATGAAAAAGCGATACCATTCCCGAGCGGTGCTCCAAAAGAATGACGAGCACTTCGGAAACTTCTGTCTGAAATGATCAACAAGACCTTGATCCTGGGGGTTCACAAATCTTTCGGCCGCGGCACCCCTGGGCCACGCCTTGGGAATGCCTACGCTCCAACTTCCTGTCTGTCTGAGGATTTCTTTGGGAAATGTCTGCAAACAGTGGTAAGTAGAGCAGGCGACAAGAATCAGAGTACTCCACGCTGGAATTCGATTCGTCTTGATTCCGATCATCAAAACAAAACCAGTTTCGGCTGCATCACCGATACCGGGATCATCTCTATGAGCTCCGGAAAGTATGGTCAGACCGTCCAACCTAGCGTTCCACCCTATGTCTATCCGGGGGCTCCCCCATGCACGAGCAACCCATCTGACAGCACCGGCACCGGCGCCTAGTTTGAGAACCTTTGCAATGAAATGGTAGATGACCATTGTTGGAGAAATTGCGCCGTCATCCAAAACTGTTCGCCGGGTTCCTCGATGACGATATTTCTCCAAACACGATATCAAGAAACGCTCTTCTAGACCACGAGCGGTATACGGAGGTGAATCTTCCAAAAGTCGAGCTGGAATGGCCCGTCTTTGATTCAGCGTGAATTTTCACGGGTATGTGAAACAGAAAACAAGAGGCGTCATGCTACATTTTCGAGAAAATTGTTTGGAAGTTTTTCGGATTTCCTTCATTCAATATTGCTGGAGAGCGACAGCCACATGGGAACAGGGAAGGGAGCAAGCGCATGCTTCGTCATCCAGCGGAATGAGTCTGACACGCGGAGATCAACAACGAAAAATCTGTCAATCATGGCCTTCACGGACAATCACGATTCAACTTCAATGTGATTGAAGAGAGTACTTGGAGGAGCTACCTACGTAAGCTCGTGTCTGTTCAGTCATGGCAATTCGAGAGAAACCCGGAAAATTCGGAATCAATCCATGCGTCACACGAGCCCCCTCATCACTGCGGAAGACGTCGATGACCGCATCAAACCATTCATCCATCTCGAAAATTAGCTCAAACCGTTTTTATTTTCCGAGGACCGTCGAATACCCATTGACCGTCGAATCATGCATACAAAAGACAGCTCAAGAATCCAAATCAGGACACGCGACACCGCTTCAAAAAATGTAGATTTATTGTGCCCTTCGCGACGTCTCGCGTCAGCTAGTGAACGATAGAGCTCTGTAAAGCGGATCATCCCATTTGAGAGCCTAACTCCGATATCTTGGTCTGTACTGTTTGTGAGAGCTGCTTGGCTCCTTCCTTCATCTTGTTTCCAAGTGATGCGGCGTTGCTCCTGATACGATCCATGAAACTCGTTGGTTTCGCGGTCACGGCAGCCGCCGTTGTCACATCAGTCTGCCCAGAAACCATGGCGAGGAACAAGGAGAAGGTAGCGAATATCAGAATTGCCCTCATTTTTGCGATCTATAGTCACTCCTTGTGTTTCAGACCAAGATTGTAACAGCACCGGAAGGAACACTTCACAATCCAAGAAGGAGACGTCGACTTCTAGGGTTCCTGCGAAGTAATCGCTCCAACATTTGCTCCAACTTTCACGTGTTCTCGAGCTGAACACGAACGGGAGAGAGGTGAGGAACAGGCAAGGTGCACAGATTTTACACGGACTCGAAACACTAATGCGAATTTCCAAAAGTATTTCGACGGTTTCTCCTTTCAAAGCGTGACTCGATTCGGTAGGAACGTACCGCTGAAAGCATAGACCGCAACCAATAGATCCATGTGCATTCTAAAAACTTCTATAGAATTTCGGTCGTTGGAAAGAAAAAAAAACGCAAACAGTTCGACATGACATTTGTTTAACAATTCGACGAACGCCTTTTGTGTCCTCAGTCAGGGTCACCTACAGCGGTCAGTGATCGAAAGTCCATTCTCTGCTCCATTTGACAGTTCTCCAAGAGATCCGGAACGTTTTCCAGCGTTCAATGCGGGACAGATTCACCGACGATCAGAAGCCACACTCTCCTCTCTGCTTTCAATAACGTGGAAGGACGCATCAACCTAAGATTACTCTCCCTCGTCCTCTGAACCGTAAAACCGAAATTCTCGATTTTTGTACCATTATAAGCTGGAAATTCTGACGTCAATAATAATCAATCCCCATGATGGATTTCGCGTGAGGTTGAATGAGGACCTCAAAAGAACTTCAAAGATCTGCAAGTTAGTTCCAAGTGGAGCTCGAGAAACCGGTAGTTTCCACCGATCACACTTATCTGGCCCGCCGGATGAAGGACTCAACCGAAATGGGTCCCGAAGTGGGCCAATTGGGCGGGTTCCACTGTAGATGCAAGGATTGAATGGCAGATCGATGGATTAATCTCAATAACAGTTAGAATTAGATACATTATCATCCCATTATTCATTCTTTCATACTCATGAATGATGCGCGGATAATGATCAATGCTTGACTTTCCAAGGTCTCATTTCGGTGATCCGGTGATCCGGGATTCGGTGATTCTCGATCGTCGTTTCCCTTCAAAGACCTCGAAGTGGAATCGGTTGGAGGTTCTTGAGGGAAGCGCGCTTTCGATGATCATCCGTCTTTCGAGAGATGTAGTCAGAGTGAAATTATACGAAGAGTGGTGGGCTTGGAATGTCCAGATCTAAACGTTTGTTATGTATTAAGAAATTCCAGATTTGTGCCTTATTGCCTCCAAGTATTCGCCGGTTCCGTGACATACAAGACGGATGACAGCGTTTAGCGAGCCTCCAGGTAGACAGCGTTCCTGAACTTTCCTCCACTGTGGAGGAACGGGGAGAAAGCTGGAGCTGAGCAAAGTCTGAGGTATTTCTGTTCCGGAACCGCGACTAACAGGTTTAGAGGCTGATGGTGAGGAAACTCTTGATCGGCTTTCCGCTGTAAAAAAGAAAACTCATCTGGACTAAATCGAGTTTTCGTCAAGCTGAAAGCGTCGACAGGGACGTGGTCCCTCTTCTGTTCCGTGGACGTAAGGAAACCACGTGACAGATCGCGCCGTTGAGTTTATAGATCGACGCATACAGATGAAATAGCTTTCGTTCAGAGCTCGGAGCTGCGCTTTGTGCTCCAAGCGCCCATTCTTGATTCTCTTTCTCACAGAGCTGCTGCTGCGTTTGCGGCCCCTGCTCGAACTCATTCTCAAGTGGTTCTTGGTTTTTTTCGTACTTCGCTCTTTCCGTACTCTAACCACAACGCTGAGTGGCCGGACGTTTTTTCTTTTGGCTTGGGCGCCTGCGTTTGCTAATGCTTGTTTGTGGACACAAGCCTCGCTCGACAGCTTGCTGCTGCCGCGGCGAACAGCGGAGTCCGCTTGTCATTGGCTGCGCTCGCAATCCACAAACACTTTTCTTAAGCAGACAGACACGCAAATTCAATCGATAGAGTGCTCTCACGCTTTGTGTTTACATTGCCAACAACAACTTTGTCCTGAATTCCGTCTCTCCGAAAAACAGTTTCGTGCGAACCCGATCCTGCGCTTCGGTCCGATATCGGACGAACAACATGGAATATGCAAACTTCCTGACTCTGGTTTGGGAAAACTGATCGGGCCGCGGAGAGTTTGGAGATAATGCATGAGATCGGAACTTTCGTCACTTCGGTTGTCTCGATGTCGAAGTTTTCAGGCTTCTCGTTGTCCTAGCTGTCCGTTGAAATCGCGGTTCAAACCTGTTTTAGCGCGGAATCTCTATTTCCGAGTCCAGGACGAAAGCGAGAAAGTCCTCGTGACAATGACATCACTCGTGAATTGAGACTCGCACAATGAACGGATTTATTTACACAAGGAACACGTACACGGGCTGATAGTTCACCGAGTTGGGATGTTTCCGGTGGTGCTGGATGCGCTCAGCTCCGGAACGAATTCGTCAGACGCGACGAAAAGAGGAACAAAAGCTTGGTATGTCCAGCACTTAATTTGTTAAGTTCCATCTAACACACAATGCTCACGGCACGACATAAATTACAAACACCGATCCACTTACTGTACAGGGCAATATACATTAGTCAGGAGCGCCTGACGCGATTTTTTGGTTTTACCAAGCGTCGTGACCTCCTATGACCGGCAGAGGCGCATCGAATATCGGCCCGAGGATCTTGATGAGTGGAGCGTGGCTCTCGCCCCCTGAGCCACCGGCGCCAGGCCAGCCCGCCTCGACAACAGCCTCTTTTATAATGGGAGCCGCAACAGGAGCCGCAGCTTCTTTAATTATTGCCTGTGGGCCCGCAATAGGTCCAGCAGCCTCGTTGATGATGATCGGGCCCTGAGCCCAAGGTCCGTGTGCGGGTCCGTGGCCTGGCGCGCCGCCTCTTATCAGCATGATCGGCCCATGCTCAATGGGGGCAACGGAGGCCTTGATGGGAACAGGAGCTGGGACCGCGGCCTTGATTAACACAGGTGCCTTTTCCTTGACAAAGAACGGCTTCACAATCACTGGAGCTGGATGGTAGAAGAAGTGCTTTTTGTGGAGAAGGGTTTTCGGTTTCCGCCCGATAGAGAATTGGTACCCGTGGATTGAAAAGTGGTGTCCCTTGACAGGAATCTTTTTCTTGATAACGACGTTTCCTTTGTAAAGAGCTTCGGGTTTCTTGAGATGAGCCGGACCATGGGCATGTTCGACGTGATGGAAGTGAGGTGCTGGAGCCGGGAAATGTCCGTGCTCAGCAATCGGAACGATCGGGGCAACAGGTGCGATGGGAGCAGCGTGCGCGATTTCAGCGTGTTCGATGGCGTGATGATGCTCATGATGGTGCTCGTGATGGTGCTCGTGCTCGTGCTCGTGCTCGATATGATGGTGGTGGTGGTGGTGGTCATGAGCAGCCACAATGGGCACTTCGTGTTTGATGGCTACGGGAGCAGCGTGAGCTGGAGCTGCGTGCAGGTGCTCAACTGGTTTATGGTGAATAACTGGTTCATGATGCTTGAGGTAAATGTTCTTAGGAGGCAGCCAAATCTGCTCGCCGCTGCAATCAAATATCGGCATAGTTAATAACCTTTCTCAGGCGACGGATCGGGAGGAATCGGACCGTGTAGGTCCCTTCTTGGAGGTCTCAGTCGAAGTCATCCTATATGCAAAATGAACTCACTGTCCGTGTCCATGGAGACCGTATCCGTGTTTGGCTAGCAGCGCACCAATGTGGGATCCAGCAAGAAAACCTCCACCAGCACCTACAGCACCTGCACCTCCTGCGGCAGCACCTCCGATGACGAGTTTAGCCTTTTTGTGAGCGGAGACCAAGTCGAAGCACACTATTGCCCCTAGGGCCAGCAACACATTGAACACCTGCATTGGTGCCTCACTTCAATGAACTGTTTAAGCACTTGACACAGACGATGAACATTTGAACCCGACGGCATCTATATAAAGGAAATCAGTGACTGATGGTAAGGGTCGGGTGAGACTCCCAATTGATGTAGCTCCGGCAGATGAGCTGCTTATCTATACGTTGCATAAGGGATCAGTGTCTTCTCCGATGGATGCCATACATGTTATGCTCGTCTTCACCTGGCCCCGCTATCTTGCCCCACTCCGATCTGGATTTGAAGATAAATTTACTCCGTGGAAGAAAAAAATTGCCACCGCCGCAGCCGCCGTCAACACCGACGGAATCGGAAGCCAATTCTCGTCGAGCCGAATCGAACCGAAGTCGGGATGTCACCAAAGGGCGACTTGAGACGCACGAGAAAAAAATAATCATTTCGTCACTCGCACAAACCCGAACAATCCGTCGCCATCGCTCAACGCCATGAAATCGTCAATTGTCGATAATCACAATCATAATAATAACAATAATGATAATGGCATTTGATATAGCTTAAAATCGCGATCAATCACATTCTGGCATTGAGCACGATTCGAATGATTCGCTCGCGGATTACCGTCTAATCCTTTTTGTTCCAATCTTTTTCTCGAACACCACCGTTTGAATCGAGGCTATAGGTAAATCTTCCTCATCATAATCGTCCCCCCATTCATGATTTCTGCTCATGCTTCACATTTTCTCGTGTTTCAATTTCGAACTTCTTCGACCGCGGTTCGAATCTGCACCACTGCTTTGATTTCAAAACGAAAAACACCTGACAAGGGATGAAAAAACTTCATTTTCATTCCAAGTACACCGAAACCCGCAACTCTCACCCGTGAAAAGCAGAACAAAGAGTACTAGACGCCTTTTGCAAAGCTTGAAGTGTATTTTGCTCGTGACGTGGGAAATGCTGTACGGTTACGAAACGAATGATGACAAATTGAATTTTTCTGAGAAAAGACCAGTAAGATAATCGTTCCAGCGGAACCACTGTGCCCCAATTCCAATGAACGCCATTAATGAGGCTTACCGCATCGTCGACGAATGCGACCTTCCAAGCAAACTTCGCTGGACTTTCTCAGTTCGCTCGGATCTCTCTGATTATCTTACATTTATAATCATTTTGTTTCAATTAACGCCAATTTGAGTTTTAAATGAGTAGTTAGTGTTGAACAAACTGCTTATCAGCACCGATTTAAACAGCGGCTTGATCAGTCGGCGAGGAAGCATCACAGAGCTGATAACGTTTGCGTATCGCTGATGACTCGGGTATTTGTTTGGCAATAGAATCTTCTTCGCAAAGTTCGGATGACAATTCAATTAAACAACACTCAACATTCAAGCCTTGTTCACGCGTTGCATAAAGGCGATTGATACAAAGTTTCGATCACGGAACCGGATTGTTTAATTTCTCCGTTGTGGGACAATTATTTCTAGGAAAGTGAATGCGGTAGATAGACATTGCGGCTTCAGGATTATCGTGGCTGACGACGCCGAACCACCGGAGCGCGTGGTGAGGGTTCGTCAGGAGTCGTCGATTTATACAATCGTCGCATCCCGAAACTGCCCATGGTGGTCGATCGGCGAAAACTAGGGGAACGGACGTTTTTTCGTCGTTGGAAGTTTACAGCACGATTCAATGGAAACTTTCTATAGTACATGCTGTCGAACAAACTCTGAGCTAATAATCGAAGGTTCGTCTGGAAGTCCGCGTCATCCGTCTTACTCAGAAACAGAACAATCGACTGCGCAATTGTCAAGAGCGTGGCTCAGATTCTCGTTGCCTTGATTAATCGTCGGTGGCCGGCTTTGCTTACCGCCGATACTGGCAGACGATAAAATCCCAACGGCTCGAGCCCTTTCGCCAACTGACCATTAACCGACATGTTGCGAAACATTTCCACAAAATCTGCCGCGGAGATAACAGAAAATTGCGGTGACTCACCGACTGCGGAAAAGCCCCGCGCGTTAGAGCTACATTGAAAACTAATGCGGTCAAGAAAATATTTCTGAGCAATTCGGAGTCAGAATTAACTTTTAACTGTCGAGTTCTGTTCTGTTTCAAATGCCGTTCGACATCAGCCACTAGTGGGTTTCTCGTACGGGAATGAGGGCGAACATGAAGTCGTTGTTTTTTTCACCGATTTCGCTTCCATCGAATCGATTTTCATTTCAATTCGCCCCACATTCAGAGCGGAACTCGTGTCAGACCTTCTGAGAAGTTCGAATCAGTTCTTGAACCACGATTCCTTTGGGACTTGTTTAGCGGTCAATGTTCTGATACGGAATGGAAACCCGAGAGTTTTCTGTTGACAGGTGGCTGAAGTCGATACACTTCCAATTAAAGGGGCATTGAAAGCGCTATCAAAACAAACGAACCGACGCGGGGCTCGCTTTCCGCCGGACGGCTACGAGCCGCCGTCCACGATCGATTCAGAAGCCTCCTCCGTTAGTCCTTGGAGTTCCTTGATCTGATTGCGTAACCGGTAAGACATTCATTATTCCAAATCAGCCAGGGTCCAGCGAAAGCATAGCCGAAATCCAGCCAGGGTCCGTCCAAGCGATGCCCTCGCCCGCGCGCAATAAAAGCACCGTCCAACCGAGTCCAATTCACCAAATCAGCAAGTCACCAGAACTTCCAGAAGCTTCGGTAAAATGCGTGCTTTCGCCGTCCTCCTTCTCGTTGCGGTGCTGTTCTTTGCTTCGAGCTCCGCATTCATCAAGAAGAAGCTCATCATCGGAGGAGCTGCAGCTGGAGCCGCAGGAGCCGTCGGTGCCGCTGGAGGATTTCTGGCGGGATCCCACATTCCCAGTCTGCTGCACCACCGCCCGTAAGTGAGAGTGGAAGAACAATCGAGCAGAAGAATCTTTGTCCCTCCAGGTTTTGATTTGAATGAGAACACCTGACACTCAAATCTCGAATTTTTCGCAGCGCTCCCGTCAAGCACGTAAGCCACGTACACGTTCACGAGGCTCCTGTCAAGATTCTGCACGAGCCCATCAAGGTGGTGCACGCTCCCATCGAGCACGGTTGGGCTTCAGAATGGTGATTTGACAGGGTTCCCATCCACTCTGTTGAGTCGTTTCATCGCATGAATTTGTTTGTAAATTAACTCTCATTCCATGTTGTATATATGTCTATTCTCGTCCTTAGTCAATAAATGTATCGTCCACCGTACCGCGTAAAATGAAAAGTATTTGTCTTTGTTCACAAGGCTCGAGGCGCCAACTTTTCGTCGAAGTAATTCGGTGCACATGAAATCAATCGAGAGATTGTTCTGCTCTACACTCAGCTTCAACAACAATCGAATCCACCAAGATTCGGGGAATTCGAACAACGTATAATCGGCGAGATGGTAGCGATGGTAGTCCCCCTCGCTTTCGCTCTGGCTTTGAAGCGCTTTTCACTGTTCATTTTCCCGGCGTGGATCCCTCGAGCCGCTTCGACGGAAAATGCCGCAAACAAAATAAAAACCAAACACCGAAATCAGGGGGAGCGAACTGGTGCCTAGAAGCTGAGATCACATCTGCGGAATTTTCGGAATTCACTGTTTATTTTAGAGTCAAAGTATTATAACGGTATCGAGCTAAACTTCCTTAAGAATAGTCAACTGAGCCGAAAGTTTCTGTAACAAGAGAGTGGAACATTCTGTGTTCGACTTCGCCCAAAAAATATAAGTGTACCCTCCCGCCTCTTTTCACCTTTCGGCGCCTGCTGACTACTTTGGAAGATTAATTCATTCTGCACGAATTGACCCATTCATCCTAAGAAATTACATTTGACTCGATCATGCGGTTTGGATGGAGCTCGAGACGTCTCGAGGTTGCCGAGATTGAAACCACTATGATCGTGACGAAGGTTTCTCACGAGCCTCTCTCACTGCGCGATGCTGTCAACTTGATTTGCAGGTAGATCCAAAGGCCCATATCTCAGATTTCGCTGCATTTGGTCAGGTATACCGAGCTTCCGAAGTCATTACTTGCGAATTCCGAATCTCCTTAAAGTTTTTGCGCCATTTAGGATCTCCCGCTCTAATTTCATCCCCCGGTTTGCGAGATTCTCTTGCAATTTTTAACCAGCCTCAACCCCGAGCTACGAGTTCGCTCATTGGAGGCCTCGAGATCTGTAGTATAAGACGAGGTAACTGTCAGCTGACGACGAAGTTTCAGCCAAATCGGTTTGTGCTCGGTGACACCATTTTCTGGTCAGTATCGTCAACGATTTCCAATATGTAGTCTAACATGAGATCGCTGTCGTGATAATTTCTCACCAGATTGCCATGAGCTCGATCCGATGACTTTGACTCTATTCGGTTTCGCCTGTAGGAGTTCATAAGAAAAACGAATACGAAATTCGTCGGTCAGTACTACTTTTCTTTTATTCGCAGAAATGGTTCAAGGGAAGCCCTCCCCGCGACGGTTTCGCGACAGCTCACACAGCAGCATTGCGCAATCGACGGAAAGTAAAACACTTATTTTAAAAATCTGACGTAATGTCAGGAAGGACGCCGCCGGAAAGGTCGTTCGACGTTCGTCGTACACAAATGAAGACCCTTGGCAGACGAACATCGATTGGATATCGATCGCAATCTGAGACTTGGTTAGCTAGCCGTCTGACGAAAGGGATGACTGACTGCTTGGCGGGTGGGTCACGAGAGGTGATCGCTTCGAGACAAAATCGCTTATACGTCGGTGTTGATGAAAGGTTTGTTGATGAAGTATGCGAGATCATATGAGGGTGGGTGTATGACAAAGCCCAGAGCTCAGCTCAGACCACGCCTCATGAATTTAACCCTCTAATTGAAAGAGCGATGATAATTACTCTTTCCTTAATGAGTTAATCTACTTAACTTTCAAAACTTGAAAATCTCTGCAGAACACAATGAAGGCGATTGATCTTTGGATCTCAACTTTTTTCGCTGCTGTTTCTGATTCTAGCACAATAACTTTTGATGCCACAGTTCACATATATTCGTGCCTTGGAAAACTCCGATGATCCCTTGCTGTTATTGCTGAGAAAAACCGGATCTTCCAGCACGTCAAGTTCATGATCGAACTTGCCATTAAGAAACTCCGTGAAACTCATGCGCTCTGCATCACGTTAGGCAATTCTGCAGCGTTCTCGATAAGAACATATTTATTTACACGGCTTTACATTTCTACAGTTTCTACACTTATTTTGAGATGTTACAATCTGACGGATTCTCACCAGCCATGACCGTAACCGTAGCCACCGTGGCCACCGTAGCCAATTCCGTGTCCGTAGCCATGTCCACCGTATCCTCCGTAACCGATTCCGTGCCCGTAACCGTGTCCGCCGTATCCTCCGTGATGCTTATGAGTGTGGATGTGGTTATGATGAACACCGCTAGAAAAGAATTCAATGAGTTTTGAGATTGGATTTGCCGAGACGGAGATCGCATCATTTCGGAAAAACGCGAGTACGGTTCGTGGACGGTCTTCGAGAGCGATCCAAGTCAAGATTGTGCTTTCCTAACTCTTGTTGCTAAGTGGGATTTGTCGAATCCAGATTCATTTCCTAAGGTTACGCGACGGAATCAAATTCTGTATTCAGCCTTACCCATAATGTCCTCCGTAATGGGGTCTGTGATGCAGTAAGCTTGGTAGTGCAGATCCCGCTAGAAATCCTCCGGCACCTCCAATAGCTCCAGCTGCTCCGGCAGCGGCTCCTCCGATCAAGAGCTTCTTTCTGATGATGGCCGCATTCATGCAACCAATCGAAACCGCAACAAAAAGCACCACAAACAGACAACGCATCTTCGACACTGACAAGGAACGAATGTACGATCACGCGAGTGAACTGGGAGACTCAAACAAGAACGCGCTGTGCAGAAGGCTTTAAATACAAGTATCGTGCTATGGAACAATGTGCGGTGAGGGCGGTTCCGTCCGAGGGACGTCCGATGTGATTCAAGCTGGGGTCCGGACCACGCCAAAGACCACCTTGGCAATGTTGGGCCGTGCCGATGGATGGGGCTTCCCCAGAATCGTGATGCAACTCCTTATTACGGATAGCTTGGCCGGGAACGGATTCTGACTTTATTTTCGGAAACCATCAATGGATCTTCCACACTTTATTTAGCACGTATGCAAACCGTGAGAAAGACAACACTTTCTCAAAAACAAAACTAGAGAATTATTGAAGAAGTGGGGCGGCAAATATTCGAGCGGCACACAGAGGCGTGGTGAACGTATCTAATTCGTCTCTTGGTTGCTCGAGCTTTCTTTCGATCAAACCCGGTAATACATTCGAACTCGATTGCACGTAACCCACCGCCCACTCCATTCTGGTTATTAAGAATACAGCGCCTCAAGGATCGTGTGCCGTCACGTCGCAATCGAATAGAATGTCAGCATGTAGGAGACGAGCCGTTATGCAACAGGTCAACTTGAAGCTTCACGCTCGATTCAGAGAAGGCGGAAATCGAAGATTACACAACGATGCGACATCGAGACAATTCCAGAGCTTTCGAACTCAAGCTCCGAATTCTCGAATCTCATTTGAATAGAGGCTCCGAAGTCTCTATGGAACACTTGGAATTCCAGTGACTTCGGAAGCGAAAAAATCTCTTGTCCGGAAACTTCTGAATTTACACTACCGGTCAGAAGTCTCAACTCACCCACAAATTCTGCTGAAATTCGCATCGAATGAGCTCTCGAGTTTGAATGGTAGTGCCTCAACGGGAAGTGAAGTGAATACTAATTGAAAAGCCCAAATTCAGAACGTCGTGATTTCATTCTTCCCGAATTCGAGAGAGTTGTCAACCTCGAATCTCTAGAGAGTGACATTCTCGATAGCCCGCAAATTTTTGTTTTGGGGCCGACCATTAAACGAGTAGATATTCTCCCACAGTTTTCCGCGGTTTTCTGGAAGAAAAAGAAGAGGAATTCCGAAGTTTTGGATCCGGGATGTTCCAAATAGTCATCGTGTTTTCAGCCTTACTCAGTGAAATACCAATTTTGCGACCGAGAGTCGTAAGAGCTCAAAGATTCCGTGGAATATTTTTTGCCTTAAGATCGAAACCTCCACCCAATCGCGGCTCAGTGTATTCGTCAGATCGGCGGGAAGAATAAATCAAAATTCTCCGAATGTCATTCCGCCCGATACCGATGCCCCTCGATTCTCGAAGCTCTCCTTCATGTTGCGATGGCGCATTGCTTTTCTCTCGAAACTCGAGCATCTGGAGCAGCCTTATTATTTTATAGACGAAAATATTGAAGGCAAATAGATGAAAGACTGGCTTTTGAAAATATCGGAGGAAAAAACACTCGAATTCCACGGAAAATTTAAAGAAAGTCGAATTTATATCAAACACCATTACAATAATACTGAATGCAGTCGGCTGTTGGCAAATACGAGAGCAGGATGTTCATGCACAGACTCGGGAACGCCGGTCATGGTACGGGATATCATTGCCACCTCCTGGAAGTGCAGCATTGAAAAAGAAACTCTCAAACATGTCATCCTGGAACACAGAAAACTAGGCCCTCTTATGATATTATTGAAATAATAACATAACGAGAACATGGTCAATAAATATCCCTTCACCCACTTTTCACGCTTGAAATGCACAGAATTCCCAATTCAACCATCGTTTAATTCACGCGTAGCAAAATAGGAATGAACAATGTTATTAGCAGCCTGGTCAGCGGGAAACTGAACTCACATTATCTAACAAACAGAGCGAATCAAAGAATGCTCGCAACGCAGTACTGAAGGAAAATAAACGGCCAGCAGCATCACCGCGATGACAGACCTTGGCCGAAAAAAGAGAATGCATGCAGCGGGAAACGAAGATTTATTTCTATGATCGAGTGGGCGCTGTGTCGGGCGAAAACTGTTTCAGAAGAATTGCGGTTAGAAAGAAAGCTCGCACCGAAAACGGCTCGGATTTCAAAGCCAAGGAAAATCTCAAACAAATCGATCGAGAAAGTGTTCGATCCTGAGCAATATGTTTATAGTTTTCAGAACAATGTGAAAAGTACACCGCGTGAAATCGCCGATATCAAAGAGAACTGACTACATTTCCGAGGATAAGATTCCAGCCGATGATTCGAGCAGGAGTGTGTGATGGGTTTGTACTTCCTTCTTAGAATTTTTAAAGCGTTCGTGAGCAGGATTTCTGCCAAAGACTCAGGAGCGATCAAGCAAGATGCACGATTCAGGATTATCACATCTAAGAACATTGGCGATGATTTTATTTGTGCTTAATTCTTGTGAACGGATGAGTGACGTGTACACATTACAACGACCATTTTCCCACGATTTTTGATCTACCATCCATAACCGTACGAGGCGCGTGGATAACCGTAGGCATATGAAGGATGAGCGGCATGACCGTATCCTCCGTAACCCCCGTATCCACCATAACGTTGGCTGAAAGTAAAAGTTCCAAACATGAGAAGGCACGTCTTTTCAGTGGTTCCAAACAATTTGAAGTCGAGTCGACGGAGATCAGAAATCAAATTCCAGTAGAAAGAATCGATGCCACAAACTTCACGATTATCATTCGCTCAGATCGTATGACAGGTGAAAACGAAGATACTCACGGGTAGTAACCGTGTCCTCCGTAACCACCATAACCTCCGTATCCTCCGTAACCTCCATAGCCACCATAGCCCCCGTACCCTCCGTAGCCTCCGTAGCCTCCAGTGTACCAGTTGTGGACAGCAGATCCTTTCAAATAGCCTCCCGCGTATCCCAAGAGTCCGACGGCGACTGATTTTGTATCGAACGCTTGGGCACCCAACAAAAGCGTCGACACAACAACGGCGAAGACGACACGCATTTTGAAGTGGTAGGGACGAGACGCTAACAACGTTGAGACTGAGCTGGAGAACTCGAACCGCTCCGGAACAACACGAAGCGCACGACAAAGAACGACAATGAGGCACAACACGAACAATCGCGAATTGCAAGCGACGTTTCCAGGAAGAACTCGTCTTTTTAAAGCTGTCGGAAATGTGTACGCGGGAGAAAGGAGACAACTGGGAGTTTTGGATATGACGTCACTGCTCAGCTAATTGGGATGAGACTCCCACAATTGCAAGGGAATACCCTTTGACATCGGAGGCGTTGCCGTCTCAGACACCCGAAAGATGCGTTTCGTAGTCATGATATTTTGCATATATTGTTCTGAACATTAAAGCAGCCGCTTGCGATTTTCCCATCGGAAGCGCTGGATTGAGCCGACCGCAAGGGCAACATGTCTGGGACACCCATTGTTCGGCATCGAAGTGTTCAGGTCGGATTTCCATCTCAAGGTGAACGAGAGAATCAGCTTGACGTCTCCTCTGAGATCCAGGAAGTTCGAGCCGATGCAGGCTTTGCGCCTCCCATGGAAGACTTGCCGAACATTTTGCTTCCGCATCCACTCAACATTTGTCTCCTCGATAGATCGTCGGTTTTGCGAAAAAAAAACCATCGCCATTTTTCGTGAGTCACCATTTCATCATTATCCGGCAAATGCGGTAACAGTATATTGGGCGGGCCGCTCAAAGTGGTTCCATGAATTTGAATTCTCAGAAGATTCATTCACTTGTAAGCTGAAAGTGAAAGCTGTGACAGAATCTCATGAACTTGGAAATTCCGATGACGTCAGTCGTGAATGAAAACGAAAATGCCGCGAGTTTACTCCTTCGATGGTCTATCGGTAATATACGTGAATTGTCTCTCAGGAAGCCCAGGAACTGCAGAACATCCGCGAAAGACGCCGACCTGGTGCTCAAAACAGATCCGACCGAAGCGTGAATCGCTTGTTTTGAGGGAAGCGTACCGAATCTATCGATGTTGGTTCCCAGAGGAGATATGTCTCCGATTTCCTCAGCCTAACAGTGAATTATTAGCTAATGATATTAACTGAGTCTAAGCCTTTGATTAGATATGCAGGTTGCGCGAGGAGGGTCGAAAGGAGGCTCGAAGGCATGGACCAGCTAAGCGGGGATTTCAGCCCTTTAGTGGAACGCTTCAAATGTTTCAAGCGGAGGCATAGAGACTAGACGCGGCCTTTCCCGAATCTGGACTTAGTTCTTAACTGCTGGGGGAAACGGATTGTGGAAAAGAATCATGAACGATCGAAAGGACCGAGAAATACGAATGCAAAAAGTAGGATAGTATTTCATGAGTAATCGATTCATCGAAGATATCAGGTCCTTACCACGGAAGCTCCCGACCCCACTTTCCAACAGTTGAGATCTTGCTCGAATGCCCCTCTGCATGCAGGAAGTTTCTTCAAACTCTATTCGCAACTTAAAACAAGGTACGACGCGTTCCCGAGGGAACAACTCTTTCCGAATTCTGCTTCAAGAGCTGAATTTGCCGAATGGCGGGAGTCTCCGATCTCGCAATTTTTTCTGTCTTGTCAAATGCTCTGATTGATGTCCAACACACTAGAACAATGGGAAACGAGTGAAGCAGCGATGCTTTCGATGTACTCAAAATGATTTTCGTGATTCTTGCTTCTCGAGCTCGCGTTCCGGCCAAAACATGCCGAAAGAGCAGTCGAGACAACGACTTCAGTTAGACGGAACCGCAGGGGAGACAGAGAGTTGGTGAATGACACGATGAGCCAGCCTCGTGCGTCTTGTATCGGAATAGCTCCTAACACCGCATGAATGATGGCTTCCCAAAACGGAGTGCAATCTCCATGCATTCCTGATGTAGGTAGGCCAGAGCAGACGTATGGCCTGGATTCGTCGGGGGTGATGTTGGATTGGAACCTTTTTCTATCCGTCTCACCTATGCGGAACGCATTGCAAACCCTTCGAATTCAGAACAAGAATGCGTTTTGCATTTGATCCGCCTCGTCGAACACGATTTTTTGCTCCGGCCTCACCGTCGTCACTGAATCTAGAAATCCATGAATCCATAAAGGCCCGTCTAGGCTCGAGAGAAAAGAACGATTCGAAAGTGAAGACGAACGCGAGCTGAGCTCCAGATGCTGTTTCATTTGTATATTCCGATTAGTGATGGGTGATTCAGCAGCATTGGAACAAAATTTTGAGTTCTGGAAAGCCCAGGAAGTTTCCCGAGTTTCGCCGCGCACACTGAGGCGAATCCAGTTTTCGTGGTCTGTGTTGCAAAACCCACTCGCTCCAGAAATCAGGGAGAAATTACAGAAATCGGAGTAAACTTGAAGATTCGAGTCAGAGTTGGGCGAAATCGTGGTCATAGTACAGCCGATTCGATGCTTCGAGCTCAATGTCGGTTGGTCATATTTTTTTCTGGGAGTATGCTAATGGATGATAGGGCTCTTGGAAGCAAACAGTAAGTAATAAAGAAAGTGGCCACGCGCTGTTCCTCATCGGCCATCTGGACTCTCAGCAAGGCGATCGAGCCGCGAGGAGAACCCGGAGGACAACGACGAAGAAGAATTCAAGGAGAAATACCAGGAGAACGCCGCCACGCTCATTGGGCTGTCGGTTCCTGCGTGACTCATTCAGTTATTCATCGTATGAGGTGTTTTTTAGCCAGATCTTGTCCTCCGTTCCGCACCCTACACTAAAACAGCGAAAGGGCATTTCAAGCTCTTATCTCATTATGTCCCATTTCATCGTCTCATTTGCGCTGACACTTGACTCCTTATCAAAATTCGAGCCTCGTTCATGACTCCTCGAATCTATCCCACATCAGCGGGTTGTTCAGGAAAAGAGAAGGTAGAAAAAGCTTTCTGGGCTTCGTTGCACGGAGTTATCAGATGTTTTGTCCTAAATTCCTGGCAACGTATTGGGCAAACACTGGGATCCCTTTCAGACTAACCTCAGACACGCATTCATCACAGACATTGAGCTGAACCCTTCTCTTTCTAACGTCAATTGAAATAGTATTCCAACCAGTCACGCTTCTGATCTGCGGAAAATGGCGGCACCGTCAGCGCCGATACCATGGGCTACTCGGATGCAAATCAGACTTTTTTATTTTATTTTGTGAGGGTTTTTTTTAATGATTTATAAAAACCACGAAATACATGCCTCGTGTGCAAGGCGGTGGAAATGCAGCGAGATGGCTTTCGACTGACTGACTGCCCGCTTGTTTGGTCGTTCGGTCGGTCGGTGTATCGAAAGAAGCACTCGATATTACAACGGAGAGCGGCACTTATAGCGTGCAAGCTGGCTGCAAGCATTATAGGCTCTGAATGATAGACGAGAGCGGGCAAGCTAGCTTTATCAAGCATTAAACATTGTTCAGAAGCGACGCAAGGGGACAAACGCCACCACCACTACAACGATGTACGAGCTGCGATGCCAAGGGAACCGTAGGTCGCTGCGGCTGCCAACAAAGTCGAAATTGAGCGATGACCTGGACCATTCCTGGTGATTCCTGTGCGGACCAATGCATCCGAAGCCACATGTTGGTCGGCGGCTTCCATGATCGTCGCTGCTTTTATTCTCCTCACATTTCGTCTCGACTCAAACGCACCGAAGAGACTATAGTTTGGAGAGAGCGAAAGCGTGAGGAGGCAAGACAGGCAGGCGGGGGAAGTGAGATTTCCTTCTACTTTTTCCCTTGGTTCTCTACTCGACGAGCAATAAGGCCATATTAAAAATTCCTTCGAAGGCCAACGAAAGAATTCTTAGCCAGTGAACCCGGCTGCCCGGCGGGACAGTCAGCTAGCGGTGCGAGGGAGATCGAGTGGGAAGCGACTCGTTCTTCACCTCGTTCCATAATGTATCTATTTATTTATTGTAGGCTCGAAGTTTTTCGTTTTGTGCTTTCGTTCCCGTTTGCCAATTTTTCCTCTCCCTTTATCGGTGGTACGACACCGCCCGTCTCGCGTTTCCCGCTCCCACTTTCCTGCTCCTAGAAGGCTGCGAAGGCTTCAGCCAAAGGTGTCGCCGATCGAATGGGAGGGTTTCGTCTGTTTCTTTATATGTCCCTCTCACTTCTTTTGCGCTGCTTGTGCCTCTCGAACTTTTAAAGTGCAATTTTACAGCAACCGACCGACCGACCAAGGAGCGAGAGCGATATATAGAAATTGCTCGACGACGCGACGGTGGGCGCACACAGCATACACATAAACGCTTATGGCCACTTCAGTAGTTCGGAGAGAAGACTCGTTGGCAAGGCTCGTCGTCGGAACTCGTAGGCATTCTTCGCCACGTCTATGAATGGCTTTCCGCTTCGCGAGTCCGCGTTCTCACTCGAAGCCTTAAAAACTTCGATTCAATTAGGAACTTCGAATTACGGCAATGTTTCTCAGCAGTTGCAGCCTTAACGAGAGCTCTCACATTCTCTATCCAGGACGAGGCGAGAATCGAATTTGTCCTTCAAGTTCTCCCATTTCCGAAGACTCGAGATCAGAGCCGCGGTTCATTCTAGTTGGAAATAGTTGCTCTCGACGAAAAATCTCCCCTTGGGTTGTCCAGCGGTGGAGACCCTTTATCCACTAGAGCGATAAATCGTTGCGAGGAGCTCGGTGACTGTGGGGCCATCAGCGGTGCAACAGCGTCACACACTAAGCCATCTTTACCTCGTTCACCTCCGTTGGTTGCCCTCAGAGGACACAACAAGCTTTGTTGTCCGGAGTGCAATGGTTCGTGAAAAAAAGAACGAATAGAAGAAAAGAAAGCAGAAGCGGAAGAAAAACGAGCTGGGCCGGCGCTAGGGAGTCTGCGGTTGATTCCAACAGTTTGACAAACGGCTCGTTGCGGCTTTGCGTGCACAACCTGTCCCTCGACTGAAGTTGTTATCTCGTTGTTTTCCGTTCGGCGCTATCGGTGCGGTGCGGCGACACAAATTAGCTCTGTCATAGAGGGAAGAGCGTTGTTTGGAGTGTACGCGACAGCCATTTGTCAAGGTTCCTTCCTTACTCCCTTCCTCGAAGCCACTTGAAACTTGCTGTTGCTGCGTCTTGGCGGAGGAGTAAAGGTGAATTCTGGTCTCGCGAGTCGAGAAAAAGGCCAACGAACGAGTCCAGCCAACCGTCCGGACGGGACGACAGAATAGACTCTCGGGCAGAAAGCTCGGTAGGCAAGCGCTGACGCAGGAATCAGTTGAGTCAGTGCGGGCGCTGCTCGAAGTTTGGCCTAACTAACTAAGATGGATGAGCTTCCTCGAGTGACGGCCACGGCTTCAACGGCAGCGTGCCGGTGTTTCTGAAGCAAGAAAAGCCAACCATCTACTGAGTGAAGCCGCTAACCGACCTAACAACAGTTTTGTATTCATGCGTCCTTTCGTTCCAAGTGATCAAGGTCACAGATCAAGTTGTACTTACTGTGCGAGTGAGCTGATCTTTCCAGAACGGAGGCTTTCATGCTCAATTAACTCGGCGCTTGTTGTAAACCGTACAGCGTAGTCACACGGAGGCGCAAAGCGATTAGGGAGAAGCGTTTAAAGGATTTCCATTATTCCCCATCCAAGTTTCGCAGGAAGCGCAACGTCCGCGCATTCCAGCGGGCAGGTTCTTGATTCAGGGAAGTTTTGATTCTCTGGAAGACATATCTTCGTTCGAGGACGATGTTTCGGAATTGTGCCACTTCCGGTCAGCAAATAGAGCTTCGATTGGATCGAGGGCCATCAGCTACCGGCGGGCGCGTCTGTCGTTTCACGAGATGACATCCATCCGACTTGAAATGGATCGCGCGTTTGAGGTGACGGCGCTAATTACGAGTCCGTCTGCGTTAGAAGAACGCGCTGAAGGGTGAAACTTTCGAAGATCCACGTTGCTACTGGTAGGTTGGGGGTCATGCTGGTGGTGGTGGATATGGATTCGCTTTCTATCGCTTCGAGCCGGGAGAAAATTGGACAAAGTTTTGTGCAGGCCTGCCTTGATCACTTGGGGGCAATTACCGCGACAATCAAAGCGGCCATCGCGGGTAATCCGTGTACGTTCCAGATTGGTTACAGCAGCAGAAGCAGCCGCAGCTCAACGACCAGCGAGCAAGCAAGCTAGCCCGCCCGCCACCGTCGCCTGGCAAAACCCCTCACAATCCCCCTCTCGATGAGTATGGACGCGTTGGGGGATTTTGGCTCACTAGCTACAGTGTACGGAGGTCTGCTGCGGGTAGGTGGGTATTCAGCGGGACGGTTGCTTTGCCGCTGAAAGCTGACTGAACGGAGCGGAGCGAACTCCCCGCCGTTGGTTACAATGACAGCTCGCTTACAACTCAATTAGGGTGGGCGACCCTCACGTCGAGTCACGCTCAATGCCGCTGCTCACTCGCTATGCTGGTGGTAAGGTGGGCGCACGTACTGCTAGCACGCCCCTCGGCGGAACGGTTCGTTTTAACAGCATTGCCGTCGCGTCCGTCGCCGAAAGAGCCGACCGATCGAACCCCTGTGACCTCAACTTACTGGAAATGGATCACTCGAAAGATCTTCCGATTCCAGGCTCAATCGGCCCGCTTGTCGTTTGTTCAGAGATGGACCGCCCGTTCACAGCGATCCGAATCTATTGATTGAGAGACCCCAGGAACGAGCGAAGAATCCGAACGGGGACCAACGGACCATGACCATCCCGGAAATCATGGGATATTTTCGTCTGAAGCAAGAACAACGTCAGGAAGTCTAGGAAATTGGACTGCCGAATAGGGAAGCTTGGAAAAAAGAAACTACTTCTCCAGGTGCATTCGAAAATTGCGCGCTCCGAGTTCGCTCTAATCATGTCTAATGCCAACGGTGTTTTCTCATTCCGTCGGGCACGTTACGTTCGTTGCTCGTTTGGCGGGCTCTCGTGCATCTGAAGCAGGCTTGCAACTCGAAACCGCGCCACGTTTAAAGCGGATTCATAATGCAACCAGCCCGCAAGGATCCTGTCTGTCGGATCCGCCGGATCAGTAGTATAAGGTGAGCGCTTCTAATGAGCGTCTCCCAGGAAAACTGTCGTAACAGTTAGGACCTGCAATTTGAATACACGGTGGCTGCTCGCGCACTTTCCGCCGTCGCGTCTGAAAAAGATTGAGAGGGAGAGGAGGAAGAGGACTTGTACACACGAACAGGAAGACTCGTGGACTTTGAGCAGGTGGAAGGACCGTCACACTGTAGGTCATAGAAGGAACTAGGCAGAAATTCTTATCGTGGTCATCAAGTATGCGTGAGGAGAAGGCTCTTGGGAGACCGCCCAACTTCCATGACGACGACGACTGCTTCAGGCTGAGCTAATAAATTGACGGATCACCCGGATCGCTCGAGCAAGACTCCTTGATTTGTTCACGATGAACAGCGACTTCTGCAATGTCGTCTCTAGGAGCTCAGGCAGTGCGGCTTTCGGGATTTGCTTCGTATCTATGCGGCGTACCGAGGTGTTCTTTAGAGAACCTTAACGTCTCCCAGGAGTCGGAATGCGTTTCTCGATCTTTGTCGCTTCGCCTAGAAATAGTTTCATAACCTCAAGTAATACCCGCTCCGCAGAAGTTTCCGTTTTTCTCTCCGGTTCGTTAGGAAACTTCTGTCTGAACATTTTCGGAATCTTTTGAACTTTGGAATTCGCGTTTTTTCTCTTTCATCCACAAGAAAACCTTCGAGAGGACTCGACCCGAAACAAACAAAACGGTGAAAATCCTCATTGATCTCACGGAACAAAAGTTTATCTTGTCCCAACGTCTGGATTCCTATGAGGAAGCGCGTACGAGTGCGATCGGAATGAGCCTTTATGAGTGGCCGGTTGATAACTCTGTTCATTTCGCTATGGTTCACTGTATCCGGGTCCGTCCTGAATAAAATATGGACGAAATCGGCGAAACCGGCACGAAATGAGCCCTTCCTCTCTTTCCTCTCTCACTCACGCGCTGGCGGTGCTTGCGTGCCACGGGAGAACGACGGTTTATAGAGACGTCACGTTCATGATCGTATGCGAGATATAAGCGTGCCGCTGTCGAAACGTTGTTGTGTTCTTTGCACGGCTGCTTCCAACAACGTCTGCCGTAAGGTTAAGCAATCGGTCCGAAGGGAGAACTCGAGCTTCCCCTTGGGTTGTAGGGAATGATTTCCTTACCTTGTCGACATTTTTCGTGTCGAGAAGTTCTCGTAAACAAAAAGAACGTTTCGAATTCGACGATAGCGAGGAGCTTGCGGTGATCAAATTCTGTGGAGCGGTATCTTTTTAGAATTCGATCCTGAAGCGCATGTATTTGTTTCCTGTGACGTTTTTTTCTCCGGAACCCACTCCGCCGTATGTCTCCGTCAGTCGAGTTCATCTATCAGAACGAGCAGGATCCCGTTTTTTCCGAGCAGTTTACCTCGCTGGTTGCTGACTACAGGAGCCCGGGAGCGGAGTAGTCCCTCGCTGCCGCGATCTCCTCGGGAGCGAAGCATTGTTTGTTTCGGATATTCCATAAAGTTGACGGATTGAGCCGGGTTTGCTTGTTATCGGATAGCAACTCCAGCGACAGGAGCAAAGGCAGCGGAGGCAACTGCAGGACGAGCAGTACGGCGAGAAAACGAGGGGTGGGACAGAAAGGAACCAAAGCATAGAAGCAGCGACTATCGACATTTTAATCATTTTGAAGTTTGTTCAAAAAACAACGAGTTTGCGAAGCAGAATTGATAGGGAACGGGAGGAACTCGGGAACGCCCACGGGAAAATTGCAGCGAACCGGGAAGTAACTTCGGTGGGAGCGTGGGCCATCCAACATGGAAGTTGGAAATCCCCTCTCCGAAATCAAAGTTCTGACCACGACCTCTTCGAGATGATCGCGAAGCTGGTGCTAGATTCCATCGTCTGGAGGTCAGACGATTCAAGCCACTCGTATCTGGTGATGGACCTCGGTGTGATTTCGCGAGCGAGTGTCTCTTCGCGTCGAAGACTGACTGCGTAATTTCGTGTTGCGAGCTTACCCGAATCAAAGTGGCAATTACCGAAGCCTTATCGAGTTGGGTACGTGGCATCCTCTGTGCAGGATGAAAGGTCATTTGTTGTGTGTCGAGAGAGGAACGATGGAGAGACGTTGCTCTTTTTGTGTTCGGCTCCTTTCGCCCTCCGTCGTCCTCCGACGGATCATGCCACTTAGGTAATGACAGAAGACCGCTTGTGTCCTTCACCACTTCTGCAATGAAATCCTTTCTGACTCCTGCGCTTTTAAGGCTCGTCATCGAGCCGGGTCAGGGCTCGTTTTCTGTGAATTCATTGTCGATTCAGGCTCTCGCCAAAACAGTTTCGTGTCGTCCCTCGTGAGAACGACAGCAGCTCGACGGTGCATGCGATCGATGGAAGTGGTGGACACGAGTTGTTTTTCTTTGCTCCCGTTTGTTGGCCCTTGTATTTCGAGTATTCGTCTGTCCGGCTAACGGCTGCTGTCATCGATATTCGAGGAAGAAGAGAGGAAAAAAACAACGACGGCAAAACCTCGATTGGAAACGAATCAGAACTGTTTCCACCACAGCAGCTGAATATTGACAAACAAAACTTGTGCTTCGAGTCAGTGGTGCTCTACATCGCTCGAGGGAGGAAGAGCAAAGAGGAAAAAATGTATGAAGCCCACAGACAACGTCCAACGAACGGGAGCAAATGTCGATGAGACGTGATCACACGTTGTCGCCGGAGGAGGGAAACGCAAGGACGACAGTATTGTTTCCGAAACAGGCAAACCGAAGCACCACTCCGCGGTTGTTCGCGTCGCTGACCTCAGGACAGATTGAAACTTCCGAGAGCAAACGTTGTCCGGAACCGCAAGAACAACAGAACAAACGAAGAAAAAAACTCAGAGGAACGGAGTTTGCAATGCGTGTTCTCGACGAACATTTTTCCTCCTCGAACAGCGATCGATTGAGTGCGTTCCAGATCGATAGCCATCATCGGACTCCGGCTCGCCGAGATGCAATCTCCGCTCCTCGGAACTCACCAAATGCTGAAGTTTCTTTGTCAAAACCAAACATCGAGAGGAGATTATGTCGGCCTCCGCAGTTTTCCTTTCGAAAACTCAGGAGAATTGGGTAAAAAGAGACCATGGTCGCCGTAGACAATCACCTCAAGTCTTCAGCCGAGTGTTCTTAGTCATCGGAAGCAGGGACCGATAGCGACTCTCGGCTAAGCTGAATAAATTGCTCGGCTAATTTCAAGATATGACCGAGAAGAAGCTCATTTTATGCACCATGCTCTCGGGTGCGCACACGGACTTGCCTTGGTTGGGTATGGCACCACGACATCCTGAGCCAAGGTGGCTGGCTGGCTGGCTCCTCATTACATTAGCTTCCTGAGCCACAGCTGACCTGGGAGCACAAGGACGTGACGAGCCTCCTTCAGACGAGCTTGTCTGGCTTCTCGTGGCTTTCTGAATTTTCCATATCACTATCGGCTTGCTCTCTCTCTCTCTCTCTTCTGCTGTGCGGTTCGATCGGATAACGGTCCGGTCAGCTGGACTCCCGATATTCCACGCTGCGCCGGATTTCGATTAGAATTCTGCGAGAAGAAAAGTTTTCTCCCGCTTCCAACAGCAACAAATGAAGCAACGAGCGACTGAGGCGACGACCAACACCACAATCGCGACGAACGGAATGCGAGAACGACAAGAAACTGCGGAAAATGAAAGCGAGCAAAGGAGTGAGGGGAATAAATCGTCGCCAGAGCAACATAGGGAACAGCAACTCCATCAATCAGAGCACCATTAAGCAGGGCCGTTTGGAACACAAGTCAGCCGGACGGACGGACGGCGCGCCGGACGACCTCCTTACCGGAACTGCTCTTTCCTACCATTTTGCTTTTGTTCTCCGCTCAGGATTTCAACGTGGTTTTGATCGAGCTTTGCGGGAACTCAGCGCTGCCGCAAGTGGGCTGGGACACGGGCAGGTGGGCGGTGGGTTGGTTGGGAGGGTGGGTAGTGGGCAGTCGATCGACGCTCAAACTGATGAAGCATCAGCGCTAAAGCATTAGAGACGCAGTCTTATGAGATTCATCATCGCTTGCTCAGGTACTCAGTCCATTATTGCGGTTTATCAAAACTACTTTTCATAACTTTCTCATTTATTTCCGAAGCTTCCTCATAGCCTCAATCCTGACAGGTCGCAGCCGAGCACGTCCCAGTCTTGCTGGGTCCCGGTCCCGGACGAACCAGCCGTTGAAGATAATCACACGAACCATCGCAAAGGGCCAAAGGTTGAGCGCAACCTACTCAGACCGAGCTACTAGGTTTTTGAGATCAATTACGAAATCGTCTGAGCTCACTCGCTCGCTCGCGCGCTCGATCGATCGATCACTAATCTCCATTCATGAACGCGGGAGATTTAAAGTTCTCTTTTGTTCTGTTTCCGTTTTTTCGTTTGGTTGAGATTCATTTTTGTTTGTTATTTCTTTCGCTTAATCAAGGGTGGGACGAACGAGATTCTTATGGGATTGGGTGAATTCCGACCAGAGGTGAGATGTTCGAGTGTTTTGCAAACTTTGTCATCAGAGAAACTTTTGCACCAAGTCTCCCCTTACTGACATCGCGGGAAAGAAGGTTCTCCTTTCTTTCGGCCTGTCGCCATGCAGAGCCCGCGAGCCCGGGGAAAGGCCGATGGAAAAAAAGTGTCTCGAGTCGCCGCAGAGGGTAGAATGGGAAGAGCTGTCGTTTCAGGGAAACGAGACATGCAACTCGATGGTATTCGGTCTGAAAGGGCAAACGATAGGAGCAAAAAAATAAGGCAAACAAGCTCTTCACACATTGTTCTCACCCCACCGGCTACTAGCCTGCTGACTCCATGACAGACTCACTGACTGACTGAGGAAGTGAAGAGATCGGCTCGGGAAGGCTTGGCCGAAAGACCGCGAGCAGCCGAGCAAGTTATTGAGGGAGTGGTGTTGGATTGTACGGTGGTGGAGACGTACGCACAGACAGACAGACAGACAAACGAACGGATCGATTACAGTGCAAACCCAATCAAGTGGATGTGAAAGCAAACGAAAGCTCCGTCCTCGTCGCCGCCGACGTCGTTGCTGCCTGTCAGAGGAAAAGAGAGGCTTGAGTTATTGGTCGTTGTCGTCGTCGAGATGCGAGCGTCATTTGCCCCTTCGCTTGTCACCAGCATTAGCACTATCATCACCACCACCACAACCAACAGTGGACGCGAGTCGCCCTTGAGCAAACACCGCTGAGAGAAAACGGCCGACTGGTCAACGAAGAGTCCGTCGAAGCGTGGCTAAATTGCAACGTCATTCAAACGCCACTCGATAGGAGACATCTGAAAACTCTTCCAGAGCTCGACCGAGCTGATGATCGCCGCGAAATTGAAATGGAGTGAACGATGTCCTTGTAACGGTGGAGCCCGTCTCCCCTCGCGGATCCAGACACCGAAGGGGTAATCTGACTTTCACTATCTTGGAAAACTATGCTCTCTCATGGCGGACGACACGTTTTGGCGTGGGATATGAAATGTTCAGCCTCTAGAAAGGCTACGGCGGACATCAGCCGCCTGCTGAACTGACGATCAGCGTAAATGCTGGATACGAGGGACAAAGCCACCACCTGGCCTTATGAAGAGATGACAATGACGTGGTAAGGTGATGATCACAGGCGCAACTCATCGCCAGCCTGCGAGCCCGCCAGCCTCTGTAATAACGCGTTCCGTGTCACGTCTGTTTGTAACATCCAACCACATCAGGGCACGATAGTCAATCACAGGAGGGCAAGATAGGCCGGCATTTTCGTTGGCTTCTGTGGCTTGCTAGCCTCTCCGGCGGATGTCTGACTGTTCGGCAAAACCAAGGGGAGCTGCCATAAATAATGTCTTGTTATGATCAGCGCCCCGTCAGACACCCCACCGGCTCCGACGAGAAGCAAGCCCACCGTCCAGTTGACCGAAAGATAAAGCGATGCGGACCGACAGGAAGAGATGCGGTCGTTATTTATTTTCGTCTCATCAAATTACTTCCGATCTACGGAATATTTTTCATCAGCGGTCCGCCTCCTTATTCGCCGAGTAGAGGCGGCAGAGCAGGAATATGAACACTCGCGAGAAAAGTTGAGGCTTCTCTCACTCGAGGGACTGCCGTTGCGCTGTTCGGAATGAGTTCCCGAAGTTCTGCGGAAGCCGGGCAACCGGTCCGGAGTTGGAAACTTCTCTGCAACATTAGAATCCTAGTTAAAGTCTTGGCAGGAGGCCGGTGCCAAGGAATTCAATCTCTGAAAGAACATCACGCGAAGCAATGCGTGTCGAATCCAGGCAACGTCCTTGCCGTGACAAAATCCAACTTCGAAGCCAATAAAGGGGCAGCGAGTTCTGCTAGGGAATCGTGGTAAGCCGACAGCCGGCGGAAAGGGTCGGCGGAGTTTGAGGGCTCCGAGGGGCCTCCCGATTGAGCGATCCGGTTTCGAGTGACAGCTCACGTAGGCTCCATTTGGTGGCGATAGTGGTCTAGCCAACCAGCTTGCTAGCAAGCAGGCAAGCCAGCTAGACTAGAACGGCGCGGCGGCGTGTCGGCCAGCCCACTTTCCGTTCCCATACAACAGAGCAGCAGAGCTGGCATGGGCATATCCAGTGAGTGAGCTTGGGGTCCGTCGTTCCGACGTCCACGTAGCGACCTCACGGCACCAACAAACCACGACAGGGTTGCGCCGGTGTTGGTGGTGGCAGCGGCCGTGGCAGCGGGCATCCATTTTTCACGCTGATGAAACGATTCAATAGTAGGCAACTAATGAAACGCGCCACGACTACGCCCTACGTTGACACGTTACTCAGTTAGCCAACCTAGCACACTCTCTTACCGTGCTTTCTGTCACCTGTGGGTACTTCTCGTCATGTGGAACGTATCCGGTAGTACTGCCACCTATCAGCAAGATCAATCCGGGAGTCAGGCTTCTCCAAGAACCGGATACCGCACCCGCAGCGCGCTGGTACTGCACGAATATTTGGCATACCACCCGGTTCACCACTGACTTGACCGTGTGAAGTAAGGCCTCGTTATTGGACTCGGACGAGACGGACTTGTCGTTTTAACGGACGCATTGTTCGCTCGTGATCTCGTACATATCCTCTCGATCGTAGTTTCTCTACGGATATAACGGGCGAGACACTATTCACCGCTCCAGGAGGAGCTAGCTCGGGAAGATCTCTGTACACGAATTACTGACGGGATTTCCGTCATGGAAAATGTCTTAGTGAACTAGTAAATAACGTCAAGTGCTGGGCTTAATTCTGTGATCTCACGGAATCAATTCGTATTCTAGGCCTGGCCTCAATATACATTAATGATGTGAAATGTGGATCAATTGCTTTCGAGAAAGTTTTTCTGTTCGAAATTCCCTCCTTGCTGAAGGCTTCTAGATTTTTAGACCTCGCTTTTCAAGGAATAAGGAATTCTCCCCTACCCTCCGCTGATGAGTAAGGAATAAGGAATAAGGATGTTCCGATTTCTTTGAACAGAGGTTCTTGTAGAACAGCGCAATGGTATTTTCAATCTTGATGACACAGGACCTTGTTGCTTCTGATTGGATTCAAGTCAGACGCGACTCACTCAGGAACTCAGATTTTGGCCCGGACTCGGTAACTCTCCGAGTGGTTGAACGCATATATGTTGGCCGAAGAACGACACTCATTACTATCAATTAAGCCTTTGAATTGCAGGCTGTCCTGATGACGCTCGTTGAGTTACCTCATGGATCATAATTTCGTGTGTGTTCACGAACAAAGCACGAACTTGGAGGTTTCAACATACATGTACAATTACACTATATTCGTTGTTTCGATTATCTGTAACGCGATGGCTGACGTTGCTTTCTCGTTTCCGCCTTTCGTACAAAAAGTTCCGAACTTCATCAGGAGCTCGCAGGGGCGTAGTAGGGAAACGATTCAGGTACAGCTTGAGCTTGTTTTGTTGGTAACAGAGATGAATGAGGGACGGCTCCATGACGGATCGTCAACACGAAAATGTTCTCCGTTCTACGTCGGTCGCCAACTGCTGGTCGGATGGCCGGGTCGAGTTGCAACGCGTCGACGGAGATAAATGTCTCGATTAACCTATCTTTCATTTTCTCCCGCTGCCCAGCAGATAACCTGGCTCGGTGCGTTGTTTTGGAACCGTTTGGCTACGTTATCGGTCTTGTTGCGGTGTGTGTTCAACTCTAAAAGCTGCAAAAGCCGCTTGTATCGCAGTGAATCGTGGTCCTATGAACCTGTTCCGCGTTCGGCGCAGGTCCTTGTTCATTCGTGGATGTCCCTATTCATCCACGCACTCCCTACGTCCCTGAACGAAGCCACCAGCAAAACGCTCGTCGCAAACGCCTGACCACTCGTCGCAAAATGACAAATGCGACCGAGAGGGACTGAGCGATATGTTCATTTGTAGCTGGCTGGGGAGCGAGACCATGTCTGGCTGGTTGTTGTGCAGCAATGCGTCGCCTAATTGCGGGGCCCTGACAACGCAGGCCTTTCTTCCCGAGCCCCTGGTTTTGCCCCAGCCCTCCTCCACATTAGTCGAATGACAACGATTAACACGTAGTTGGCTCCCTGAATCCTGTCGGCTGCTGTTCTTCTTTCTCGTCGTCGACTTCAGGCCTCACGTAGCGTCGCACTGTTTCCACAATTCACTTGTTATTGATGGTGGAATGAGAACTCGCCTTTATTCGTGATTGAAGAGGGGAAAAACCCTCTAATGACTCCATAAAGCCAGTGTCACCAAAACGTAAATCCTCAGCCACGAGGACGATCTGCTGCTCTTGTTGTTGTTGTTGTTGTTGACGAGGAGGCTGCTCCATCAAATATAACAAATGGAGCTTGGCTTCATTTTCCACGGAAAACTTTTGAGTCGAGCCTCATCTTGCACGACCCGGCGCGTGTCCTCGCTGAAGGCGACGTGTTTACCTCTGACAAACTCGACAGCAATAATAGGAAACTTCTGAGCGCCGCATTCAATTTCGAGCTCGGCTCAAAAAACTTCAGCGACCCGTGACGCTGTTTGAACGCGAACCCTGTCGGCTGAGAGCCCTTCTTCGGAGAAAGCTGCGTACGAAAGTCGAAGGTGATCCACTTTTCCGGAGAATTCGTAAATATCCATATGGCTTTGATTTGTCCATTTATGGACGCGAGCTGTGGAGAGACGTACGAATCATCGATTCTGCGGAACATACATTCTCGTTTCTCGAGTCCTGCATGCAGGGCTCGAAGGACATCGATCGGAGGAGAAGGAGGCTTCAAGGAAGAAAAAACTTTCTCGAAAACAACGCGGACTCGAGACAGTTTTCGGGAGAAGGCAACTTTTAATGGAATAAACTCTTGAAAGTTCATCGCATTAGGTTCAGTGTTACTGCTGCCAGTTTCAGGATCCCTGTACTCGCTGGCATTAATCAGCCACCAACTCAGGCCAGGCAGCCATCTGCCGAAGCGAGCGCACTGGCAACCTTGCGCCGGCTCTCCGCCGGAACTTGTGCCAATTAACACAGCAAGCTGAACGATTATGAAAACCAGATCCGATGGCATGCGAGAGTCACCAGAACTCTGCAAACTCGGTCCCAGTCTGTTTAGTTTAAACCGTTCCAAAGTAATCGCTACTTCACAGCTCAGCGAGCGTGGTTTCTGGTTGCTCTGACACTTTGTCATACTCCAGTTTAAAGCAGCTGAAGACGAAGCGATATAAGAGTGCCGCGGCTACGCAATGAACCGAAGAACAGAATTCCCGAAGTCTTCGGTACCGAGAGCGAGAACTCGACATTTCGTGAAATCCCAGACAGCATTCGTCAGGAGGAAGTGGAAGACGTCGTCTTGGAACATCTGTGCAAGAGGTCTCAGACAGCGATAAGTCTCCTGCAGACTCTTGGAAATTATTTTCAAAACAAAAGGTGCTTGTGCGGCTGGAGCCCGGTCTCGGATTTTTGCCGGTCATCAAAATCACATCGAGCTATTTCACTCAGGATCCTTCGCCGGCTTGCCCCCGATAATAGTGTTCCGGGATGGGAAGCAGCAGCTGTTCTATAACGGACATTTGCTCAGCAATGTTGGCAGAGACTTCTTTTGAGAAGTCAATTCAATCGTAAAGCAGAAAGATTCGTAAGAAATGGACGCGGCAGCTTTCTCAGAGCCAAAACAAAGACGACGATGCGTTCATCCGGTACAATATCGCATTTCGCCGATCTGTCGAGCTTCGTATGCGCACAGTGATGTGAAAGTGTTATTTAATTCACTCGTTGAGTCATTCGGACATCTGGTGACCTGCATTGAATACAGAATCAGAGTGAAGTCGTCGGCATCGGCAAATCGTTCTCTAAGCCGATTTGTGTACTCCGCTCGGAATAGTCATCGAGTATTCGAGGGAGACCTGCTCTGAACGGCTGCTTTCGCGGATTTCGGAATTCAGATCATGGGTAAACTCCATCTAAATTCCGATAAAGAATCAATCCTGATCAATCCACATACGATCTCCAAGCTCTCGATGTGACTTCGAGTCTAATTATTTAAATAACTTCAAACACGTTCTCATGCGACGAAATCATGGAATCATTGAGTCATGCGGACGAGATGGACAGAAAGGTTGAAGACCGGGTTTTCGACAGAGAACGACGCTACCTCGATGCAGAGAAACTGAGCGGATTTGATCGAGACTGAATAGATGTCCAATTCGATCGCGGTTTCGGAGTCAATGATTGTTTTGCGAAGCGTAAAGGCAGAGCGATATGCTCTCTGGCTTTCCCCGAGTCTTTCGATATACGATTGCATACAACATCGAGCGTGCACTTGTTTGCAGTACTCTCGTGGCGTGTTCGATTCATCATCAGCAATGATTTCCACTTTCTTCCCACACGCCTTGTTTGTGCAAAACTCCAACTCAAACCACCGGATCCATCTCCCGGTCGAAGGCGTTTCGTACAATATTTCGTGGGCAAGTCACCTAGCCATAAGGAGTGCTTGGCTACCGTAAGCTTGTTCACGGCGAAAGAAAATACATCCGACGGTAGTAGGTGGGCGTTTGCTCGATAGCTCGCTGGTCGAAGCGAGCCCTCGCAGGCGATATTTATCTCTGAATCATCGCAGCGAGCAGAGACGGAGAGGAAGAACACATATCCTTCTTCCATCTCAGGCAGCGGCAGGAAGCGCCGGGAGGAGAATTCCTGACCCCGACGTGAGCTGCGGAGATAAAATTAACATCCCTCCAATCGAAATATATCTTATGTGTATCTCTCGTTGTAATTTCCTACATAAGTAAATACAAGCCTCCAGCAGCTCGATTTCGGCGGGTTCTTGCACACGATCCAGCTCAACAGTTGGCTTTGGCGAAACGAGCAAACGCGGTTTTTGGTCGAAGAGACTTCATCCTCATAGAGAACACAACGCTCTCGAGCTCAGCCAGAGTCGACGATGTTCCTCGTGCCTATTTTCGTTCTCGTTCATCTGCGTTCGCGCATCTTGAAGAACCCTTGGCTGATGGGGAGTGAGAGAAAGTTCATCTTGGTTCCCCAGAGAGATGGGCACCAGCAAAGGAAGTCGCAGACGAGTTTCGTCTCCAGCAACACGCAACACCTTGTCCAAATCCACCCCATCATCGTGACACCGGTTGACATCTCCCAACGGACGGCATACATATTGCACTTTTGCTCGTAAGTCGTAACGTAGTAGATGGCTTCGCGCCGTCTAAGTTGATATTCAGTTTGCGTCAATCCCGAAGTTTTTTTGAGGGAAAGGAATAAACCCAGACTTCGGCGAAGTCGCGCCCTAATGGACGGGGGAACATCTGGAAAAAAATCAGCCACAAAATTTCGCGACAGTTCCTCTTTCGCACGATATCGCTGTTTTCGACAACAAGTGGCGTTTTTCCCCTCTTCTCAAACAGTCGTTCCCCCATTTCAGAAAGTTTTAGCCTTTTCGGGGGAAAGGGGAGGGGGCGACAAACCACAATTTTGACGCCTCCAAAGTGGAGCAGGGCTCCGACTTCATTTGTCATGTCACGGCAATGAATGTCTAATGAACTTATTATCAATGTCGGAAACGTGCGGATTAATTTATGCATTATTCTTGTAATAAATCAATTTTTATCCCTATCTGAGTTCAGCAGAGGGTCATTTTTTTTTCTTCCCCTTTTGAAAAAGCTCTGACATGGCCTCGCCGTATGCTGGGACGGGACTATCTAAATTTCCTTTGTTCGAATACAATGGTGGTTGTAGTGACTGAGCTCAGTTGCCCCGATGGTTTCCACGCAAACCTACCAACCCATTCTTCCTTCCCTTCTCTCCGCATACTTCCACATCATTCCAATGCTTTCCGATTTCCTTTCCCGAACCGGATTCCAGGGTTTTCCGTTGTGTATCTTTCGGGAACGTTCGCTGAAAAGGGAAAACTCACAATCAGTTTGCACCGTGTCTCGCTTTCGGAAAACTCCTGAAATCGCGAGTCAATGTCGACGAGTCCATGGATTCAGGTGTCGTTCACAATGGCTTGACTAACAGGTCTCTGAGTAGTTTCCGGGTCATTCTTTCAACAATGAGCTAACAAGCTTTTCGGGAGCGAGAACCGAAGTGAAAAAAAAAAAGGTGTGACTGGAGCACACGCGATCCGTGAGACGCATAACGGGCTCGACCGGTGTTGGTGGTGCCTTTGGCGGCGGCGGCGGCGACAGGAGCGGTACACAAAAGGAATTCTTCATCCTCTCGTCTTCGCCGCTTAATAATAAAGCGCTCGTTCTTCTATCGTGGAGAAATTCCCTTCAAAGAGCGATGAAGAAAGAGAACGAACAAACGAGGCTCTTCTTAAAGTGCGACCGACGCTGTGCACGTACATTTGAACATCGGCGAGGTGAAGGGTTATTGAAAAATTCTGTCAAAATCTCACTCGTCGCATGCCATGACATTCATGGGCCAATATGCTCCTGAGGCACGCCGCTTCCTTCCCCTCGACCGCTTGTTCTCGCTCTCGAAGCGAGCGGACCCAGAGTGACTTGAGAGCGTGGATTGAGTTCTCTAGGGCGAGGCCAGTCCCAGGTTTACGTTTTCGGAAGAGCGATCAAAACTCTCGGACATCGTCCTCGAACAGAATTCCGAATCGGTTGAAGAAGTAAGGGCCACAACTGAAGACGAATCGCGCCATGAGCGGCTTCCTGGTTACGATTTCAAGCGAAGACGATGTGGACCGAAGCACAACATCGCATCAAGGATTCAGGAGTGTCGAGTAGACGATAGTGATAGATAGCGGAAGGGAGAAGTGAAAAACATCGGCACAAGAAGAAGGAAAAATAAGAAAAGGGAACAAGAGCGAAGCAACGAAGACAGAGGACAAGACACGCAGGTACGACACAACGCCGAAGCGCAACACAAAGAACTTCGTTCTCCTGGACCTTACCTTCGTTCACGGACGGACGGACGGACGGACGGATGGATGGAAGAGACGAAGGAGAATAGAATCCTGCGTCCTGTGTCGTTCGGTGCCGCTTTCTACAATGTGGCGACGTCCGTTGTGCGTTGCTATAGTGATGCATTGAGGATCGAAGTGAGGGAGGAACGACGACGGAAAAGAAACAGAGATTATTTCTCGATTGGCAAACTGTCTCGTCAGAGTACTCAGCATTCGATTTCGAATCGAACTCACAAAGTGGAGAAGGTGCAACGCCCCGCTTCATGACAAACTCCAGCTCGATGAGTTTGTTGCCAACCGGCGTTCGAGTGTCGTTTGGCCACTCATTTGCGTGACACGCTCCGTTCGACTCCACCATCGGCTTTGATTAATCGAACCTCGGGTTAGTTGATGATGAGTGTCCGGCGGATAATTCACGCGATCCGCCGCACAAGCAACCAAGCCAAGATGAGCGTATGGCTTTGAAATCAGAGACTCTGAAAGAGTGGAACTCTCAAAGAATCACTTCACAGGGATAAACCTGCGCAGAATCGAGAGTTCGCGCGCTTCCTCCGCGACTCTGTCGTCGGCGAAATAAAGCAAAGGAGAAGAAACGAGAAAAAACAGGATTGGTTCCTCGCCAGCAGTCGGCACCGAGCCGACGAGCGGGGTGTAAAGAGGAAGGAACCGAAGACCTCGCCGTCAAACAGAGACGGATTCCATCAACCATCTCCGAGTGCAGTTTTTCCCTCTCCATCGCAGAAGAAACTCTATCAACGTTATGTTTGACATTAAAAACTTTCATTTGGATAACAATGGCAGAGCAGAAAAGGAAAGCTCGGCTCGCTGCGAACGAAAACGAGAAGAGTGGAGGATAGCGACTGTGGTGGGGTAACAGGGGCATCGCCAGACTGACTGTGAGAAAGCAAAGCTAGATAGCGGAAAACGGAGAAAAAAAAGAGGAAAGAGCTGAAGACATTCCTGATGGCGGGAAGTGGAGCGAGTCGGAGATTGAAACCGGGGAATCTTTCGGTTTGTTCCGAATGGATTCGGCAAGATTCACCTCCAAATGAACTTCCGACGCGTGCGGTTCGTCAGCCAGTCGCCACGACGCAGTCCATTCTCGCTTTTTAGCCTCAGAACTTACCAAGCTCAATGAGTATATAGATGACTGACATGATTGCAGCCCCCTGAAACGAATCCACTCTCTGCAGCTGAAAACGGGCGGCCGTATACGCAGGATCCATTTTCGACCTCTCTCTCCCTTCGACTTCCCTCCGATATTTCCACCGCATTTCTTGCTCTTCGTCGATTCCGAAGTCCGCTCTTCGTTTCTGTACATCGGAGCAAACGAAAGTCTTCAAAATCAAACATCGCCAAAGTCGTTTTTAAGAAATCAAAGAAGAGAGTGAGGGAAGAGGAAACGAAGCCGAAAGATTGAGGAAGCAAAAAGTCGGCTAAGCGCACGAACGAATAAGCACTATGCAAATCAAGGCAAATATTGGCCTTACGCCCAAATCAGGAGGTCAGTCTGAATATGAACCGAACGAAGCAAAACGTCGACTTGCGGAAGCAACGTCAAGGGCTTGATTTGGCGCTTTTTCTTCCACCTCTGCGTCATGGCAGGCATGCCTTCGACGTCGAGGAGCCCTCGGACACCCGATGCATGCGGGGGGATTCCATCGCTCGTGCGCCGCGTGACCAAGATGGGCGCCTACTCAACCGTGAAGTGCTCGTGTTGTTAATCTGCTCCACCCTGGCGCCCGTTCGCCGTCAATGACAGCGGATGCGGTCGCGAACGGCGCGCCGGTTGTGTTGAGAAGAGTCTGGACCGGAGAGCAGTGCAGGCGTCTAGGCGAGCAAGGTACCGACACGGCCGCCCATCCTCCAACCTACTCGATTGAGATGCAAATTGGTCCTTTTTGCCTCCAAAGTGTGTCCTGTGAGGATTAACTTACCATTCAGATGCTAAGCGACTTTCAAAATTACCTTCACAGACCTACGCCTTGCGGCCCATTACGGAGTGGGTTCGCTGAGAAGACTCACTCGTCCACTCCTCCAATGCGATGACCCAAAAATGCAAAAACATCACGACTCATCAATAGCTTCATCGAAAGTGCCGAGGTACGCAAGTTCCTTCCCTTCGTCGCCGACTCGATCTGAATCGAACTGCTTTCTGTCTTGCGAAACGAAGAGCACCCACCGCTCGTGTTTGAACCGAGTTCCGAAATTCTGAGGCTGAAGTCGAACAAAGAAGCTACGCTCATGGAGCTCATCTCCCGTGGATTTCACCGAGGACTGTCAGGAACGAATCACGGTTTTCAGGTGAAAAGATGCAAACACTCAAACGTGGACGAGAAACGGAGTGGATCGGTGGAGTTTCTTCCGACGAAGCGTCCTCGATGCTTTCCTCCATCCGGTCGAGGTGGGGTGGGGTGCTCGGAAGGGATTCTCCAGGGTATGCCTCGTATTCATCAGCAAACTGGCTGGCTGGCTAGGGTTCCACTCCATTAGCGCGTCGGTGTGTGCAAGCAGCAGACCAGGAGGAGATGGAACGCGCATTTTTGCCGTTGTCGGAACAGAAGCCGAGGAACGAGCACCGAACGAATACAATTAAAATCCCCCGACGGTTTCGGCTCTATCTGTTCCTCGTCTCCTTCTTCTCACTGGCTCATCGAGTTCCGAGGAACGAGCGGGCGAATTCCCCCAAACCGAGACAGGCATCACCTGGCAACAGCCCCCGGACGACGTCCTCCCGAACTTCTTCAACGACCCGAGCGGACGAGAGAGCGAACTGCGACTCCAATTGTCCAAGTGCACGAATTGCAATTAATCGCACAGGATATTCTTAATGAAATAGAACCAACTGCCGACACCACCGCCCGCTCGCTCCTCCACCACCAATACCGGTAGCAGCAGCGACGGATAAAATGCCGCTGGCAAAGCAATAATTGACAACGAGGGCTCCACAATGAAGCGAGAGCCGGCTCGAGCTCCACCGATAGGTCGAGGGATTAATGCAAAACAGCAACTATCGATGAGTAGGTGGTCTGTTCGATGAACAATTAACGGCTAGATGAATTGGTGGACGAATGACGTATAATATGCAAGGCCGGTTTGAATTTGTGCTTGGGCCAGACGCAACTTCTTCCACGGCTTGCCTGAGGGGACGCTGGACGCAGGTGCGGTGCCAGGCCAAATCGCACCGGAAGTTCGAAGGTCGTACAAAACTCCTTCACGAAGGATTTTACAACTTTCCACACAAACCGAGGCAATTCGTACCTCCACCATTCTTCCGAGAGAGCTTCGGTGACTTGTAAATGCCGAATGCATCGCGAATTCGTTCTCTGAAGCGTCTCGTCTGCTTTCAATCTCTGGAGGAGACTAAATATAAGAATCTACAGCAATACATCGAGCTTCGACAGAACTGAGGCCTTCGAGAACTTGCCTCTTGAAAAGCATATGGGGTTAATGAAGCAACAAGCAGATAGAGAACCTGTCAGTTATTTGAGCGAAATTCTTCGACAGCCACGGGATCTGGTGGCGGAACTTCAAATCCCGAACAATTTCAGTTTCCAGCGCAGCTGCGGATAAGTCGACGAAGCCGCTCCCTAGGCAGCTGTAATTCAAGTACCTGATTCCAGATAGACGGTGAAGTTTTGAAAAGAGAGAGCCTTGGCAGCAACGAAACACGCCGGATTCGAAGAGCCGACGACGAATCGTCGTGTTAAGCCACTTGAAACTCAAAACCTTATTCCGAACATGAATTTAATGAACAAACGGATTCAGGGATTCGATTCGAATCTCTTCGTCATTTTACGCCAGCGATCCCCCCTCGCTGAGCTGCAAGGGCCGAGGCGTTGTTGAACGAGGGGAACAAAGAGGGAGCAGGGGCAGAAGCGGCGGCGGCTGCAAGCCCCTTTGGTAATCCTCGACGAGGACGACGACGTCCTCCGGGATTAATATCAGAGGCTTCACTCCGAGTTCCCTGTTGCATTTCGAAAGCCTCGCGAGCTTGCGAGTCGTCGCCGGTGGCAGCAGCGGCGGCGGCATCGGCCATTCAAATCCCAAAGAGAGAGATAGCCTGCGGATATATTTTAAAATTCCACAGACGCCATTGGCACGGGATGACGCGCTCTCATCCAACAGTTTGTTGGATGTTGCAAGCGCAGCTCGGAAAACGATGCCAGATACCGGCTATTCACCCGCGCAAAACTGAAGAATCAGCACCTTCCGCCTTCATCACAACATTCACTTGATAATGCATCACGTAAGTTATTCAATAGTCGTGGAAATTTCCGTTGCTTGTTTCGAGAATTCGAGACTCTCTACTGGGACCGCGAGAACCGATGGGAATTCAAGATATAAGCCGGAGTGTACGAAAACCACCACGGTAAACGAAAATGTTCCGGGACGAGACGTTCTAGTTCCTGCGCGGACAACGATCGTGCTAGTTGTGGCTCGGCGTTTCGTTGGTTGCGCAGAAAGTGCTCATTCTCTCATTTGTCGTCGCTTAGTCAATGGATCTATCTATCCATCCATCGGTTCCATCTATTTATCCATCCAAGCGTCGCGTCTGGGGATTAGATTCTCAAAACGAGAGCCGCTTGAGCGCTTGGCCCATAGAGCAAAGCTCCTTTGGAAACATCGTTCGACGATGATGGTCTGCTCTATGTGGGAAACGCCTCAGGCACCTTCAAGCGGCCCACACGCAGGAAGAGCGAACGAAGAAACAAGCGAGAGAGCTAGCGAGCTCGCAGGCAGGCCGACCGACAGCCGGACAGACAGACCGGAGCGCGTGAGAGCATACCGAGAGGAAGTTTCCAACAAGTGAGAGAGAGAGAGAACGGGACAGGACGAGAAGCGGTTTAAGTTTCAAATCCCCTCCTCATCTCCTCTTGCGCCTTAAATACGCCGTAATAGGCTACCACTGCTGCTACGGCTGACGGTGATGACGCCCCTGGACGTTGTGGTGATGCGGCGGATCATCATGATGTGACGACCCCATAAATTGCAAGCATGGAAACGCCGTGTCAATATCCGGTGAGATCGGTGTACCCAAGCGGCCACCACCCAAGAACCCACAGCAAGACGGACGCACGGAACGATGCAATGCACGAATCTACCGCGTGGGACGCTATCGGAAAAACCTCGAAGATGAAAAACTGACACTTAATTGGCGACGAGGGGGTTTGCTGTCGAGGGATAGAGGAGGGCCACGAACAGTCATCAGTTCGTGTCCATGGAGCTCAGATCCTTCGACACAAACGTCGAAGCGCTTCATTCTTCTTGCTGCTATTTTCGACGTGGCGATCTAATTACGGTGTCGACATTGTGTTCACTGACAGCTCATTTCAGACGCAAGAGCAAATTGCATTTCTGTCAAAACTGTCGTTTGCTCGCTGTACTAGCGCTCGGTCCTTCGGTCGTTTGTCTGTGCGTCTTCGGGCGACCGGCCGGCCGGCCGACCGAGTGAGACGCAACTCTCCACCCACCGCCATCGATGAGCTCAGCCGACCACCACATCATTTCCCCTAAAACAACGAAATTTGTCAAAATAACAACAAACTTTGGGCAACCCCCGGGAGCCAAAGAAACCACGCTACCTCACCACAGTTGACAACGCGAGCACGGAACCCTTTTTGCGTAGAGAACACGCCTTCATCACTGAACAGCAGCATAAAAATGAAAGTGTAGCTTTACTTATGTGTGGCAGATGCGGGGACGGCTCTCGCCGCAACGTTATCGAGTTCCTTCTTCCTAACTCGGACGCTTATCAGGTGACTTCGTAGTTTTTGGCTTTTGCCACCGCCGCTCCAACACCGTCACCACCTTGGGTGCCACGACCGTTGGTGTCGCCGTTCATTGTGACGGTAATCAGGTCGTTTTTCCACTTGCCATTCACTACGGCCTCCCGTATCAGGTGGGGTGGCGACAAAAAGCGAAAAAAAAAAGAGAAAAAGGGTTCTAATCTCTAATAATATATAAACGCGTCTCGAGTTGCCTCCCTTCAACAAAAGGTCTCAGCTATTATCGGCCGATAACATGTAGCTGTAGCTGTGTTCTTGCGAACTCCCAACCAGCGGTGACTTTGAAATTTCCAATCGTCGAGTGGTACGTCATGGGAGAGAGGTCCTAGAAATAGAATTTCGGTCGTGAGGTCCACAATAGGATATAAAGATCCGAGTTGGCCTTCATCCAAATCGATAATTATCAACAAAGCGTTTTTATCTCCTTATCCAGTCGCGTCTGATGGATTCAGAAATAGGCCGAGCTCGGAGCGGTGGCGGATGAGCCCCGAAGTCTCATCTCCCTCCCTCCCTCGTATGCCCACCTTTTCCCCCTTGGAATGGACTCGCTGACCGGTCGCGAAGGTCCAATCAGGTCAACAGAACCGTCTCTCCGGACCACGTAGACTTCATAGAGTTTGAGAAACCGTTAAGCCCTCTTCGAGGAGGTCACTCACAAGGAAAGAGTAAAAAAAAAAACTAAAGGAGGGAAGGAAGGAAGGAAGCGGGCTCCGTCGGATGTGGGGAACGGTTGGCTTGGTCGTCGGTTGAACCATTCAGTTCGTAAGGCCCCATTCCTTATAGATAAGCGAACTGCTTTGATTCTTTCCTCTGATCCCTTCTCCTTTTCTTCTTGCGGCTCGTGCGCGTCGGCCGGAATCTGGCTAAATTCGCTACTTTCGAGCAGCAGGTATCTTCGATAACGGGGCGCAGCGTCGACCGACATCCAGACCTGCTTCCAAAGTTCCCGGTAGCCGTCTCCGCCGAACTTTCCGCCTCCACCACAAAACCACGACCGAACCCAATGAACTCCGCCGTGGGTTCTTCCATCGAATCGGTAGCGGCGCGACGGAATTCAATAATGTTTTATACAGCGATGGCTCTCATTAGGTGGGGGTTCGTTCAAAGGAACGAGGCGACGACTGCGATGACGGAGGAAAATGGAAAGAGATGGAGAACAGCAGCACGATATGAAAACGAACAGAGTAACCCATCTCGCCGCGTGCTCCGTGGGATCCACTCCTGAGAAGTTCAACATTAGCAGCAACAGCAGCAGCAAGAAACGCGGGAAAGAACAGGTGCTCGCTTCTTTTTTCCCGTCTCTAGGGGTCGGACGGGATAGTTGCACGCTTGCTTTGTCGGCTGGGCCAATAAGTAAGTGCAGCCCGCCGGCAACTCTTCCAAACAACACAATCAAACATCCGACAGTGTGCAACGGGCCGTTATCGTGAAGCGTTGCCCGAAAAAAAAGTCCGGAATAGCATGACAAGCCATCCGTATTCGAGGGAGCGAATCGGAGCAGCGTTCAAGTACAGGATCTTTCAGGATCACCAAAGGGACGAGATTCGATCTCAGACCCGTTAAAGAATCGATGCTCTTTGAAGAATAGTTTTGAACATATGTACTAGGCTCTCGGGCACGACTCCTCATCCTGAACTAACTGTGGGAGTTGGTCAGCTGGGTTGAACCACAATTTGTTAGGTAACCCGTGTGTGAGACATTCACCGACTCCGACAAGGGGAGAAAGATTCAATTAATTGTACGGTGCAAAGGAGACTCCTGAGCATTCTCGCCCAGGAGGACAACTCGGAGCAGGGTCCGAAGGCGGGCGGACGGGGTGGCCGCTCAGGAGTGGGATGGCGTAGGAACTTGACGATGCGATGAAAGGAAGCAGACTCGCCGACCTGCTAAGGCAAGCCATGCTGCACCAAACGAGCTACCGAGCTGGTGGGCGAGCGAGCGGGCTACATTCGTTTCCTCTGTTCACATCAAGCGACGGCACCGTACATCCAGCTGTCCGCACGTTGCTTTCGCTCGTGTCCCTTGCAGCAGCCGAAGCCAGGAGCAGCTCAAGCCATTTCACGGCTGTCAAGTCACTTTGGACAGGACGTACAGTTCTTGTATGAGAGTTTCAAGGCACACGGACGCACACCAGGACCCAGTCACCGCCGACAAGGCAATCGCTCCGTCACTTTTCATTTTCCGAGGTCTCCAGAGAATTTGACGTTGAATCCGACGGATTTGTTCCTGTTCCACGACTCCAAGAAACAACTGTTGCCCAAGAAGTTTCGCCCCGCCAGCAGAGCACCTCGAAATGGAAACAACGTCGCATATGGAGAGGTCTCAGTGCTCATAACGAAAACGAGAGCGAACTCTTTTCACAGAGCGAACTTCGTGGGGGATGTGCGCAGAACCTGCCACAGCAGGGTTGACTTGTGCTCAGCGATCCGAAGAACATATTGGACGGAAGAGTTGTTCCTGCACGAGGATACTCCAATGGGCAGACAGACGAACGTACGGTTGCCGCGCTGGTTGGTCGGAAGGATTGATGGGTGGATGGATTCGTATGGAGCCCAGACCCAATATGAGACCAGAACAAGTTATTTTGCGTTCTCCCTTCGATGTTTGGTGGGGTGGATGCCACCTGGACCAAGTGGATGGCTGTGAGTACCACAAACACAACATCGACTGCCATCGCTAGTGCAGCCGTCAAGAAGTCACAGATTGCCACGGGGCGAGACTGCAATGCACCTTCTTCGATGTCCAAACAAATTAGTTTGTGGCCAACACAACTCGGGAAAGACTCGGAAAGCACAAAAACGCTCATTGTTGGAAGCTAGAACGAAACAGAGCTAAATATCACCATAAGTGTCCATAATCGAAGGACCGAAAGATCTTCTCAGGAAGCACATTAGGGAGACATTTGCCCGAAAAGAATAAGAGCCGCTCGGTATGCCGGTTCCGAACATTCCGCGCGAGAAAATGTCAATGTAAATCCGGAGTTGAGACTTGAGCATCGTTCGATGGCATCTGCCTCTCCAGGGATCTCGGAAAAACTTTGGGGAGAAGTTCAAATGAAGGTATTAACGACGATCTGAGTGAAATTCAGCTCTCAATCAGATAGTTCTTTCCGTAGCTTGCGGCGCGCTGGCCATCCTGGTGTCGCAGCGGATTTCTTTCGTTTTTATTTTTTCCCCGACCGCGGTTATTTCACCCAACGAGCCGACCGACGTCGTTATTACGTGAGTAACCTTGACAAGCAACGAGCAGCTCATTCGAAGTGACTTCTGCTTGAGCTGCTACTGTTGCCGGTTCCGTTGCCAGCTAAAGCTAGCGCTGCTACAATTCCACACTGGAAACAAGCGGATTCTCGAATGGGAGCCTCAAGCTGCATTTTCTGGTGCTCAACAGGACCGTTTTTCAGAAGAGATTCCTAAATGGAACGCCGCTTTCGGTCTCATGATCGTCAGAAGTGTTTTTCAGTGGAGTCAAAGTTGAGTTTCCAGGATTGCATCATGATTTTGTAATGAAATCTGCTGGGAATTCCAGGTTGACTTCGAGAACAAACGGGCGTTGATCTTGAAAGTTGGAAGATCGGTCTCAGCTCGTGGATTTGACAGCCGCGAGGACCGAATGTCGGAAAATCAACCTCTCATCCGTGGAGCGAAATTTGTGCACGCTTCAAGTTGAATGGGATGAAAAATTCTGAAGTTGGTTGAAATTTTCAATCGCGAACCGAGACCCCCACATGAGTTGCCAAACGAATTCTTCTGAAGGGTGATGCTCTTCGTTTTTTCGGGCGACCGTCTATCCGAGTCTCCGTGTGTCCTTCGAAGTCGGCGCCGGCGTAACTTACTTTCGGCGTCAATTTTTCTCCATTTTCAATGAAACAAATTTTCGTTGCCGCCGCTTCCCTCTGTCCATCTGTGTTTGCGCGATCCTTAAAATAGAAAAACGTTGCCAAACGCGACAGGCAAGGAGGAGCGACAGCGGAGCCGTTGGTGGCCGCAGTCGGCTGGTTGGTTGGTTGGTCGCTCGCTCGCTCGCTGGGCTCACCGTCAAGATGCAGAAGAAGCCGCAGCCGAACATAGATCTGAAGTAAGAAGACGGAATGCCGTTAGTCGGAAGAGTGACGTTAGCACCCCCATTCCGAATTCATGAAGCACGCGCTCACCGGTCTGTGTAAACTCTTTGGGATTCTCCGCTCCTCCCACACAGTGGGTTTTCGATTGGAACCGTGAGTTTTGTGAGTGGTGCCGGGATCGTCGTCGTCGTACCGCGAGCTGTGACACCCGCTCGAGACTCAAGTGGACCGAATTGTGAAGTTGTCGTTTGAGCCGTGACCGTTAGCTCTAGGAAAATGTGAACGACGTTTGAGAAATTTTAATTTTCCGCGGTTGGGAGCATAAAGTTTCGCACGTGGAAGGTTCCGTTGCAAGGTTTGGCGGTTCGTGTTCGTCATGTGGAAAAGTTTCAGTCATGCCGGGTTCCTACTGAGTGTTTTCCTCAGTTTCATCTTCATCCTGGTCATCCTCCATCCCGGCAAATTCCACCGGCGAGATGTTGCGAAACGAGGTGAGTCCACTCTGACCAACTCTGTCCATCGCAGCCATGAAATCTCGACCGGACTCTTCTCTGGGGTCCGAATTATCTCCATTTTGAATTCCGAGATTCCCGAGCATGTGTTCAGTAAGGTTGCTATCGAAAGAGAAAACGTTTATTCGTTGAGAAATAAACGTGAACGAAAACGTCAAACAGATATTCACTGATTCTCTTGCGCAGAACAATACTTCGGCGTCGGGAATTCCCCGCGTTACGCAAAGAGCAATTTCCACTTGATCCGCTGTCACAACCGCGGAATATTTGATTTTTCACCGATATTTCCAATCACGTCAGGTGATCGAAATGTTTTCGAACATCACCGATCTCAAGAGAAATGATAATAAGAAGAATAAAATTCAGATGGAACCCACTTCAGGAACTTGGTCGTAATTCGTTTCGTGACCTCGGCCTGTCCCTGCCGTAATAAGTCGAACAGATTCACCTCTGGACCCGCCAGAAGTTGTAACCAGACCTTAACAGTGCTTTTCTGTTTCTTGCTCCGAAATGACAAGCATCACGAACATCAAAAAGCGACAGCGTTCGCTGTCATTGTTGTCGTGGTCGAAGCCGACACGGAACGATTCAGTTTTCGCTCGGAATGAAAGTTTCTCATGGCGAATAAACAGCACATTTGAAATCAGCGATTGAAATCCTGGACCGTTCAACGAACTGGATTCAATGGAAACGATTACGGACGTTGTGGGGCAAGCGGTGAAGTCACTTTGAATCATAACTTTGCATCTCGATGAATTTTCCAGCGTTGGCATTGTCATTACGTCAGAGGGCTTACGATGAGTATTCGTTGCGGAACATGAATCATAGCACCGTTCCCCTAATCCATCTGAGATCAGAAAGCTCAAAGCCGAGACGAATGCTGCTCCTCCGCGACCTCAACGATCCCAGTCCCGCTAACGGACCTCACCAAGTATGCTTGGCTACTTACGGTTCGTATTTCCTCGAACAAGATCCCGTGTAGGGTTTCGACATGCGCCGAAAGATTTCAAATCCGGACGCGAGTCGTCCGAAAGGCACACAGTCAGCCGCTCCGTACAGCACGGCGGCGCGGGCTGGAGCAGCGGCGCGCGAAATTGACGAATATTTACAAACTTTCAGGAAGTCTTCGCGACATCTATCACGCGGTGGAATTATCCTGGCTGTGGAAGGCATCACCGGTATCGGTCGCTCTTTATGCCGCTGATGGTGAGGCACATCTGGTACTGGAGTACCTACAATACCTCTCAACTTGTCATCGAGGGATCAAGAGTCATTTCGACTTCAGTCTCCTCGTGGCGAATAGCGAAGACCTCTTTCAGAACGAGAACGAGGCTTTCTACTCGAAGTTCGATTGTGAAGAGTACAAAGAGGCGCTCACTGTGAGTATGTCGCTGCGTCCACCGATGTCAGCCGCGAAAATTTCATCGATCTCCGAATAATTATTTCGAAACATGCGGTCGGGTGGAAACAGGGAACATTTTCAATTCTAACGCTTGGACGCAATTCTATCGGCAGTATCAACTTTCGCGCAAGCTGAAAACAACGACCGCGGCATCGGTGGCAGGCACGGCGCCCACGGAGCCGCAGCCTCGCCCGGGACCGATCCCCGAAAACGAATTGAAGAACATTGCTCAGAGTGGATGCGAGCGGCTTCAAGTTAAACGGGCGCTCACCCTTCCCTTGGGTACAATGCCAAAACCTCGTTTGGACATTGAGCTCGCCTCTTTTCTTAGGAGTTTGCCATGCGAAAAATGTATCCTCGTTCTTCCCTCGTTCCTTTGTAAGTATCATAGGCTTTTGTTTGGCAAGACGGCGGGCGAACGGGCGTGCGCTCTTTTCTTAGTCTCGTTCTTCGTCACCAACTCGCCATCCACGTTCCCTAAGCCCAAATTTTCATTACTTTATTACGAGCCAGTTTCGGTTCCTCCCGCCGTGTCTGAGCATATGTTTCACAATCGGCGATTCCTTCGAAAAAGAAAAGAGAAACTCGGATCGCAAACCGAGAAGACAAGACCTGATGATCGCACACTTTCTTCTGAACGAAAGAAGGGGTCCACGAAATGCGGATTCAAGTCCAATCAAGTCCCTCCGGTTCATTGTTCCCCACTTGACTAAAGTTTCATTGTGCTTGTTTCGCAGCCGCACAGAACCAGAAGGTTCCCCGCTCAAAGTCCGCTCTAGACGCCCTGGTTAGCCAAAAACGTTTACTTCCGGCCGACAACGACACGTACCGCCTCTGGGAGAAGCACAACGAGGAAAGTATGACTTTGGCGTTCGAACCTCGGCCCCGACTCTTTCCGGCGTATGTCGCACCGCTCGATTTGCCAAAAATGGACATACGCTTCAAGGGCAAAGACGCTCCAAATACTCAACTGATCGAAGCTTATCTCATGGGTTATCGCTTCTGGGTGCTCAGCGAGGGCTTTGTGGTAACGAAGATATTCGGTCACAGAATGCCGAAAGCCAATGGACTCGCTCAATCCGAGCGACGCAATCGATCGCAAAGTGCGAATGATGTAAATGCAGCAGAAGAGTTTAAAAACGAGCTCCGAGGGAAGTACCCCTTTGTCGAGGAGATTGTCTGGTCACATAATTCCCTGCAACTCATAGAAAAACATTGATTGAAAATATTTATAAAGTGAAAGCGAGGATTCTTCCGCTGTCTCAGGTCTCCCCAAGAGCGCCCTCAGACAATTGTATAGAACTTGGAAACTTTGTTCGAAATACCAATAAATCATATCAGTATTGACTTTCGTCACTTTAAGTGGAAAAATGAACTTCTCGTTCCTTGAGTCAGGCAACATCGTGATCCAATGTGAAATAATATTCATGCAATCGGCCGCGTTCTACCCCCCCCCCCCACGAGTGCTCTGAGGAAGGAGGGAACAAAGAAATTCTTCCGCAAAAAGATCTAGTTAGCTCGAGCAGCGGTCCAAAATTCAACAAAGGGAGTTAGGGATGAACGTTCTGAAAGTTTAAAAACTGCAGCAGAAAAATTCCGCTCGCTCGTACGTGATCAGTTGGGTCGTGGCTTCAATCAAACTAAATCAAGTTGCCATCAGACTAGCGCGAGCTCGCTCCCGATAGCGCTAGCCGTGCCCCGCCTGTCTGCCAGCAGCCAGTGAGCTCCGTCTGTCCTCCTATCCGTCAGTCAGTGGGTCGGTTGGTGGGTTATGTAGCGTTTCCCCTAGGAACCCACAGCGCGTGACTATCACCGTGCCGAGCCTTCGATGCTGCAGCCACGTTTTCCTCGATGTTGGAGGAGCAGAAGCCGCGGAGAAGACGAACACAAGGAGGAGAAAAACGCCTGACTTGAGCACCCTTGCATTAATACATATCACTATCCCCTTCTCCCGACGTCCGAGGTGCAAACACTACGCGTGGGCACAGTCGCCCACACAAGAGCACCTCACCCCTTCGAAACCGGCACTTCACTCATCACTTCGGAACAGTGCACAATGAGAGACAAGTGAGGGGGAGTCCACAGCGAGCAAACGAAAAACAAAGAGAGGGAAAATGAGTTTGTTTTTTGAGCAATTCATCTGCAACCCTACGAGACAGACTCCATGAAAGAAAGACTGCTCCGCAACTGGGAGTCGACTGCATACGGATGGCTGCTTGAGTGGAGCGGTTATCGCGACCGCACATCCGCTTCCCACTCATCACACTCATGTTGAAGTAATTTGCCCGGCAGGGCCTGAACTTTATTGTTGAATCAACTAACCATCTCACTCGTCGCTCTTTCGTTTCCTTCTCTTTCCAACCGTTCGTCCGTGCTTTACTTCTGTTCACGCTCGTGCAATGTCGTTCACGAGTGCTTCGAACTTTATACTTTGTTGTTGACATTCGAGAAGGCTCTATGGAACTCTATGGCGAATCTGACATACCCGTGAAAGTGTTGGCGAACCCGAAGAGTCCGAAGAGACGATCATCCTCCGACAACAAGGCCGAAGTCGAGCCGATTGAGGACGATTTCTTTGCGCTTCGTTCACAGTAGAGCCCTGGCGAACGCCCCGCCCGAAGAGGCAACGACTGATTTCGTCACTGATTCGTTCTACGAATGAATATTCAGCGAGTTGACACTTTTGATCATCTCAACTGTTCCATGAAACAGCGAGGGCTCAGATGACGCTTTGCATATATGTGCCGTAGCCTGCTTCTCGTTACGAGATATCAAATTTCAAGATATCTTCCGAACGCAAAAAGCGCCCGTCCGTCGTCGATTCTCAGCTTGGCGAGGGTGCAATCTTCGTTCAGAGAGCTTTTCGTGAGTCCCAAGCTTGCATCGTCAAAGGAAGAGATCATTCGGTTCTCTCGGAATCAGAATCCGGTGAACAGAATCTATATTTGATAACTCTGACTAATATTTCTGATTGGCGACGCGACGCAAGTTATCCCCCGAAGGGGGTGTGCTGGTACGCGCTGAGGAGACGTCGGTAGGGTCGTCTCGAAGTTCAAAGACTCGAAGTCGCGGCTCGAGTTGGCGAAGGGATGGAAAGGAGCTCTCGTTTCGCTGAGAACCCTCCGAAACTTTGTTCACCTACAGTGGGCAGCACCGCAAAAGGAGGTCTCACCTCTGGCCAAATGACCCGACCTGAGATGGTGACAGGGCTCTTGGCCCACAGGGGGTATCAATAAAATTCAATTGTGCAAAGTGACTTTTTCATTGTATCTGACTCGTTCCTTCTTTTCCAAAGAGGAAAGACGGTTGTGGCTCATGGTGATAAACCACCGACTGCCAACGGGAGTGGCGAACTCGAGTTGTTACGTGTTCGCTGCCGCTGCCCACCGCACTCGGAGGCATTCAACAGAGACTCAAATCCTCCAACATCGAGTTTGAGATCCCTGGTCACGATCGTTTCTCGCCTCGGCTCAAAACTAGGCCTCTCTAGTGAGATGCTTCTCGTGTCCACTGGAGACCATCGAGTAGAACGGAAGCTTGGAACGGAACCTGGTTCCTCTGTTGATCCACAGACAACAAACATCGATTTCGATCGCGTCCACACAGCAGCGTGGATTCGGAGAAGAGTAACGAAAACAGCGACGAGTTGCGCGTTTCGTGAACAGTGTGTTTGTCACTCCCAATAGCGAGATTCGTTGTTGAAGGGCTATGTACTGCACGCTTGAAGGCAACCAGGTTCGTCCACATCGACAACCAGTTGTTCCACAACGAAAATGATAACACTGTTACGGGAAACGAAGTTAGAACAGAGATTCCGCAGACAACTAGGGCGCGAAACTCACAAATTGTGTTGCACCACATGGAGCCGTCACTTCGAGTCTGCGCTTTTTTTTTTTTTGTTTTTTTTTCGCTTCTCCCCTCCTCCCCCCGTTGTGTTCCGAATAGGAGGGAACGAGGAATCCGCGCACAGTTCCCAACAAAGATATCGAGGGATATTGCTTCCTGTTCCAGTTAGAGGAACACGCTGCGCCTAATGAAACGATCTCTCGCTGGAGGTTGGTCAATATGCACGAAATGCTTCCGGTGCCAGGAAGCGAATCCTTTTGTTGGCTGGAAAAGTTGTAAAACTCACACAGTGCTCATGAAAGGCCTTCTAGCCGAAGTACTACACGTGCAGGTGTACCTCTGCCGTGCGGATTCGATCGGGGGAATCGACACGGTGACCTTGAGAAACAGCGATCTTCAATCCGGGGCCGTGTTAACAATACACATAACACCTGTTGTATCTTTGAGAGCATTTGTAACGAACGAAGACGAGAGACAGGTAGATGAGGGCAGTAGATAACACGAACCAAACTGATTGTCGAACAGAAGAAGGCAAGACAGCATCAACGCCTTCGAGCATTAGGAACGATCCGCATCATCAAACATTAACACCGCAACCGCCATGGCCGCCCTTACCGCCGACGTCCATAATAAAGGCAAGTTGATGAGATGCTGTGACTTTTTCACCAAGAAACACACGCAAACGAACCAACAAGCCGAACGAGTCAGACAGCAGTGCCATCTGTACGTACACCTTCCGCTTGAGATCGAGCCTGCGTTGCGTCTGGTCCATCCCTGGATGGATACCTCCTCCATGTCCTCATGAAGAACCTGCCATCGACGACTATCTTACCCGATACGGTCCTCCATGCGAAGCGCTCGAAGCCGAGCTGGCGATTTCTGAGAAACTTCTCGACAAAAAGTTTTTTGAATCACTCTCTCATGTCTTTGGACAACCACGGCACAACCTCAATGGACTCATCAGAAGTGAGAAAATATTAGAATTCCATTGAGATCGTCTGCTGGTGCAACTTCAGGACATCTGCGAGAATAAATAGGAACCTTTGAAAGTCTCGATTTACCTACTGTCGGATTCGAACAGTCTTCATCGAGTTCGAAGCTCGCACGACGGACTCCCAGTTTTGACTCGTTCACCAGCGCCCGTCACTCTATTGGAGCTACAGGGCGAGTTGGAGAACGGAGAAAGTTGGACATCGTGAGACGGGGAGCGAAATCAGAGCGGGTCAACAATAGAGGACAGGATAGTCGAGTGAAAGGGTTCCTTCAAGGGATCCTCCATGAGACTAAGATACGGCTTCGTCGAGATAGATGTTATCTATAATTGCTTTCGGTCTCCCGAGATTGGAGGCTTCCTCAGCACTCCTGAAGACGTGAACCGCGGAGGATGACCTCACTTCCTTCGAGTATGATCCGCATGAAGCAGTTCATGAGTTTTCTGAATTGTTTTGCATCGATTTGACTACTGAACAACGGAGGGTTTCTTGCATGCATGGAACCCAGGGAGAGGAGCCGCGCCTGCAGTGGCTGAAGCCAAGGGGAAAGATGAAGAGGAGCAAACAGACAAAGTTTCAAACTCTTTCGCGACGAGAGTAATCAGCTGATAATTTGCGCCAAGTTTCCTCTCCTCTCCTCTCTTTCTTTCTTGATCCCCTAACGCTCCTATTCCCCGCCGTCCTCTGTCGGACGGCGGCGATGGCTTCTCCGACCGCGAATACAAAAGGTGCAAAACAGAGACAATAACTCGAGGCGAAGAAGAGAGAATTTTTGAGAAGCCACACGAAGAACAAAAGAAGCAAACGGCTGCAGCTTCGCTGGATCTTCTCCTCCGCTGACCCTTGGCCTCAAAGAATGGCGATTGTTTCAAGCGATGACAAAAGATTCATTATGCGGCTCGGCAATCTGTTGACTCATCCATCACACGCTGTGCACGATGTAAAACCCCGAGAATCGTTCTCGAATAGTCTTTTTCTTCATGAACTTGAGAAAATTGAAAACCTCCATGTCATTAGCTCAACTCGGTGGTCGGAGGTTATTCAGCAAAGCCGCCAGATCGAGAACACTTCAGGGATCGCCCCCGTGGTTTGAGATTCAACTTCGGTCGAGGATCCTACAGTCCTGCGAACGCTCCGTTTCTGTTTTCTGTTGGAGTTCGGGGACAAAGTGTCCTTCGCATACCACCGATGCACATCCTTCTGTCACTGCTGCTTGCTGCGAAGGTTTCCAACTCACTCAAGGAATGCTTTTCGAGTCTTCTATCAAGGTACGACGAGTCTTTCCCAATTGCTGTTGCTCTGAGAGTCTATCTCTATGTGTGTCCTTACGAGTGTGTCGGTCGAGTCCGGCGGAATGGGGAGCGGAAGCGGGGGGGATAATTCTCCTCACGCCTCAATCAGGTTATTCTGAGCCATTCATCCGTGCAGAGTCTTTCTTTCATTCATTGCGTCTTTCTTCCACTTCTCGTTGCGATGTGTCCCGTGCACAGCCTCACAAGTGGCGGCCGACCACCACTTGTGTCCCACACCTTCGATTCCCCTTCCCTAACCCCGATGTTCTCCTGCCGCCTGGAGTGCTAGTCAGAGAGATAACCTGCCCGCCCGCCCGCTCGCTCGCTTCCCTGCTTGCCACTGAGAAGGAAATTAAACCGGACTACCCCCTCAGCGACTTGAGTGGCGTCTTCCCGGCGACCCCATCTGATCCACGGTGTCAGCAGTGAGCCTCACACATGGGATGGATTCTGCAGTTTCGTCGAAACTATCAACAGATAGAGAAACAAAAGATGAACAGAGTTTCAGAAACAAAAGCGGCCTTCCTTGCACCACAGTTGCCGGAGCCGGCGCGGTTTTAAGGTGTACCTGGGCTATATTTGTCTCTCCAATCTGTTTTTACGATTTCCTTTCCGATAGCTCGAACCGGGGACTGTCGCCGACGTCCCTCGACTGTCTTGTCGCGCCGTCGAGTTGTTTTATAGTCGCATTAATATCGGATCCCCTCCTCCTACCCATTAAACGATTACATCACAGAGGACATTTTATGGCTGAAAAGAAGCTCCTTCCTCAAAAAACACCGGGTCAAATATGTACCGCTGCTCGCCACGGTCGCCGTCAAGGACACAACGACAAGATCGGCAAACGAGTTCTGCTGAATTCATCGAATATATCAGCGATATGCAGCGACATGCTCGTACATGACATCCACGGGAAGCTTGAGAATATACGGCAGTGACCACTGACAATTCCTCGTCGATCATTGATCCATTCAATTCTGGCGCAACGACTCAAAACAAACGAACCAGAAAGGTATAACTTCCGTGAGTTCGCGGAAAGATACAGAAGGCGTTCGAACCTTCGGAAAGATACATTGCTTCCACTTCTCATTTGCTTCCATTTTTCTTTGACTCCGGCCGGCCGACTCACGAGTCGTGAACCGTTGAGACACCGTCGACGCCTTGAGTTCGAGTCAATATGGACTTGATGTTGGTACCACACATGCGAATCAGTACTCAAGGTGCTCACCTCTCGACTTCCGCGTCCCACTCGGATCTTCGTCATTGAAGATTTCTCATTTGCTTCGTTCATTTTATCAAAACTCGCTGATGCGAACGGCTGATTGTAGTTCGACGTGATGACGAAGTCGAGGAAAAGTAAAGCTCGGTCAAAGACCGCTTCCCGGAAAAAGCAAAGCAAACAAAGAGAGGTTCTCCCAACCAAGGCGTACTTTGGAGTAATCGTGATCGTCCGCTATGCGAAGTTTTACCTAAATCTGGAGTGTCATTTCTTCCTCGACAGAGAAAAAGAGTCTCAGCTTCTCGCCCTTTAGGATTTGCCACAAGCCAACGGGAGAGGCGTTCACTAAGCGACTCCGGGGGGGCCACTGCAGCTAGCATCACCGTTTCGCTCGGTCTCATTGGACAAGAGTATCGAAATATATTCCATGAGCTGAGTGATCTACCGAGGTAAATAAGTCATCTGTGGCGTGTGTTCTGATCTACCGGACTCATGATTATTCCGGTTTTACGAACCGTTGAGAGTTCTGACCCCTTCCGAGATGAAAGTTCTCCGAATCATTTCGGTTGACACTTTGCTGAGTATTTCGTTAACTTGCAGTCCTCACGACAATGTTTTCCGAAATGCCTGCTTCAATATCCAGAGCTTCTTGAATCATAACAGCATCATCCAAGATCACCTGTATCCTGCCGAGCAATACGTCAAAGAACAGATCAACTTGTTCCTCTTATCGCTACTGGGCGAGGTGAATAAGCGGAATTTCACATGTGGCCTACTGCGAGAAGGCGTCGAGAACCTCTACCACATGGCATCCTATTTGTATACTGTGGAAATTTCACTCGGTTCGGTTAGTTGAAGAAAATTTTATTCCAAGTGAAATATGATCTCAACAATGCTTGCAACGGAAAATCCGTCATTCTGCTCGATTTTCGTTTGCAGCTCGCCGCAAGCGATCTGTGCAGTGTAATTCTGATACTGGAGATGGTCCTCAACCTCGCGGAGACTCTTGCCGGGGTGGCCAACGTGAACTACACGAGAGTGAGAGAATTCATCTCAGCACAGTTTCCCGATCTTCATAACGTCGAGCGATCTTTTCCTTACGGCAAAGCCAAATATTTCCGCATTCAGAAACTGCTCGGTCAGTCCTGCCTTCTTCGAATTGGCAAAGTTTTTCTCTCGCGTTGCCCTTACAACCGGAACATTCTCGGAAATGTGAGATTCGAGAATATGCCCTCTATTCCAAAGCCTAAGGACTAAACTTCTGACAGGTGCGGGAGGTTTCGGCGCCGTATACCAAGCATTCGTCGGGAACATCGAGTGCGCGATGAAGCATGTCCCACTACGACTACTTCCTGATCCTGAGAACGCGACCGTCGACAAAAAAGTAGCATCGCTTATCAATCACAACTGTCTCGTGAATTACTTGGCGTGTTTTTGCACTGAGGAAAGTTACGTCACGGTCATGGAGTTCATTCGAGGCGTGGATGTCATCAAACTACTTCGTAAATGCGGAAAACTTCCGAAGGAACTCGTCAAAATCATCTTAGCTCAGCTCGGCTTGGCTGTGCAGCACATGCACTACAAGGGCTTCATCCACAGAGACGTCAAGGTACTCGACTCATGACCAAAAAAACGCGTTAATCCTCATCAACACCCGAAAGCTAAACCGAGAAATTCTCCTATTCGTTCAAGCCAGCAAATATGATGATTTTGCGAGGCTGTCGGGTGAAACTCTTCGATTTCGACACGGCCAAAGTCAGTTACGGCAAGCATCACAAGAAGTACATGTTTTACTTCTCGCGGAAAACTTCCGCAGAGTTCAGAGACGGCGAGATCGCCGGTACCATAGCATACATGGCTCCGGAAGTGTTCCAAAAGGAAAGCTATGGCCGGGCTGCCGATTGGTGAGAATCTCGAGATTTCGATCGATTAGTCCCAGTAGCTGTCGACACCGTCTCCTGGGAGGAGGGAGGATTCGGATTCTTCGACGCTAACGGAATGACGCTTCTCAAAATAGGTATTCCGTCGGCGTGACCGGTTTTGAACTGTCCTGTGGCAAACTTCCGTTTCGAGTAGACGGCAAGAGCTTTTCCGATCAGAAGCAGACCATTTTACAGGGACGTTTAATTTGGCCGAAAACTCACGAGGACTTCATTCTACAACTTTTCGTCGATTATTGTATGCGATCGAAGAGACGTACGTACAAATGCCTTTGTGATCAGCTGTGTGGTCTTTGGAGCGCCTGTTAACTGAAATCTGGAAAATTTCTAGATCGTCTCTGTACGAAGCGTTACTTGGAGTTTCTGTATCATCCTTACTTCGACGAGGTTCCGTGGGATAACGTAGAGAACGGACAACCACTGATGGAATTCGAACCACTAAACCAGATGCTCGCGACTCAGTTCGGGGAGACGACTGCGAATCCTCCCGCAGCCGGTGCCTCGGTAATTTTAGCGGATCCAGCGAACAGCGTAATGAAACGAGTCGAGTTACTTTTCGGAAACACGTGTCCAGAATTCCATGAGAACCCCGATCAGAAGCCAATGTTCGTTTACTCCTCGTTGGAATTTCGAAGACTCGTCGAGACCCTCACCGGCTGTCAAGCATCTACAACTGATCACGTGCGCAAACCGCCGGAACGAGTTTACACGTCTGATACTAAAGAAAACTTCGAATTCGAGGGCGTTTGACTTCTGGAACGTCCTATGGTACATGTTTTGAACAAATCTGGTTTTTCATCATGGTCAACAACTGAATGCAATGTGGTCCCTCGTGAATATGAATCGATTGAATGAATAACTGTAACAAAAGCTCCTCTTTCATCAACCATGTGTCAGACCAGGACGAAATCGTTTCCATTTTTATGAACATCGAGAATATGTCGTGAATCCTGAGTGAACACCCAAAGTCGATAGAATACCTACGTTGCGTAATGTGTGTAGTCGATGTTGTGGGTGGTTAGAGCACCGGAAAATTCGTCGTGAAGTTGGGTGGACCATCTGTTGTCGTTAGTCGACTCTTAAAAAAGTGTACTCTTTACTGAGAGCGGTCCCCATAGAACGAACGAAGGCACGCACATGTTTCCGACAGGCTCTCCAACGCGGGGTGTCGCTAACTTTTCCAATCTCCATTTAATTAAGCCGCTGGCCCCTCTCTCGGTGACGAGGACGAGTCTTCAACACTTGTCGCAACTCTATTTGAAATGTATCGTGGCAATCACTATTTCACCACTGCGTCAATGCTGAGAACGAGTTCGCGTGTTGGCGATGGATTCGATCGATGGACTGTAACGCGAGCTTTAATGGAATTCACCATCATTTTCCACTGGCTACATTAGCTTTTCAAAATCCGAGTACCGATCGGTCTTGGGTGGAGTCGTTCTGTGAAAGTACCGGAGGAGATCTGACGGCGGCCAGCAGAAAGATGACGATGAAGGAAGGAAAGGGACTTCGATCGAGTTTGTCGGAGCTAGCCGGCACGAGGAGCAAAGCTAATCCAACTTCTAAGTCTCCACCCGATATGCATCATCACCCAGACGGCCGGCCCTGCACGAGATCTATTCCTGTGTGTATCGTCGTCGTGATGAGTTTATCTATTGTCCCAGTGCACCCATTCGCTGAGGGCGGGTATAATCGAACAGCTCCAAACAAAACACCATAATGTTTCGGCTTCGTGACCGCATCCTGGCTCAAAACTGAAAATTGGACTTCTTCTCCGCTATTTCGTTCTTTTTTTAGAATCCCCTGATCGAGCCTTAATGATCTCGTTTGAAACGAGCGCATGATCTCGGAGGTTGATGATGCGGTGGCCTTCACGTTTGCATCCCGAGCTCCCACGGGAATGGACGCGCAGATTATTATTTATGAATTCTCGAATAGTCCGATATTGAACAAATCGTGGCGCTTGAAAGAAACTTCCACAGACTGCGTTAGTTTTCAGTTCTCGAATGAAATTCGAGATGATTCCAAGAACGAGATCGCTGAGCCCGTTCCGAGAAAGATAGGCTCCGATATCATTGAAGCCAATCTTCACCCGTTCGTGCATCGGTATCCATAACAATTACCGGTCAACTCGTGGCTTGCGTGGCGGCTCCCTTCGATATCGGGAGGGCTGGTGGATAAATAAAGTAGATAAATAATAATTACTATGGAGCGTGGGATCGACAGGGCGAGAGAGAGAGAGACAGTAAATAAATAAACAGGGTCACGTGCAAAATTGTGGAGGCGAATCATTCTAGGAGCGAAAGATACATCGGCCTGCAGCGCGATAGTGGCCGAGGCGAGGTCGACTTACGCTGAATTCTCTCTCATTCATCGAAATCCTAGTCATGATATTCTCCGAGCGAAGGATACTCTCGTTTAGGCGGTTGGAAACGCATCGCTACAGCGGTTTTCAGTCTGCCTTTGGCAAAAATCTCGTATTTTCGAAGAAAAAAGTAAACTGAATATTCTGATAGGTTCGTGCAGTCGCCGGTTCTCCGAACTTGTTCGATACCGGTCAGGGAAACATCGTAAAATAATAAAAGGAAAACGAAAACTCGATGTAATGCTCGGAGATCAAGAAACGATGTTTGTCATAAATTCTTCCGCATCTCGATCCAATAGAGCTGCCCTCTATCCGTGTCCCCTCTCTCGTGGGATCCAGCGAGTCGAAATGGAATTTCGTCGGATGCATGCTTTTCTCCACCCTCGAAACGCTCTCGTGCGTGCCGGTTGAAGTCGGGCAACGCGAGACACGATGTAACTTCTTGGTTTTCTTTTTAAATCGGAAGTTCTGCTAGCAACAGTGGAGAAGCAAAGCCGATGGTCACCTCTGTCACGCGGACCGGGTGTCGGTCACGTGCTCGTTGGTTCGGAATGATCTCCGAAACCAACACGGCTCTAGACGAACGCATTGCCAAGCGCCGGTCACTCATGCGTCTGAATCCAACACTTCGATGAGAGCAGCGTGCAAATTTTCCTCTCGAGCTTTCGGCTTGGGGATCAGCTGCACAGACTTTGACATCGGGATCAGGAAGTCGGGCGGTTTTCACTCGAAGGCCACTGAGTGAGGGGAATTCGTCATTGGAAACATATTTGGGAGAATGCAGCCAAACTTCCCCGGGAGGATCCTTTCAGAATAGAGGCTGAGCACTGAACTCGAGCTCTCTATTCAGAACGCAAAGGCTGGTGAATCCGAAACGCTTGTGAGTCACGAATTTGCTCGAAACACGTTGATGGAGGACGAGGCAATTGTCCTACCCTAAAATGGATGTCTGAACCTTTCGGCCGAAACCAAACTCTCGGCGAAGGGGTGCGTCACTCGAAGTTTACTTGCTTCTAGAAGTTTGCGGAAAAAAGTTGTTTCGAGACTCCTCGAAGAACACAAGATCGCTGGAAGCAGTGATTTTTTTCCGTCTCCCAAATGAGTTGAAGGCGCACTCGATGCACGTACGTAAGGCGGGTTGCGTGATCTCCTGCAAACTTCACGCAGATGCAGCCTCTGAAATAGGTCTGCATTAAACGCTTGTTATGAGCCTCGATCGGTCGGTGATTCGTTTGCTTGTGCATTGAATCAGCGGTTCGGCCTGTTCTTCGCGATCGCTCTCGAATTAGCATTTAGTGAGATTAAGCGATGTCTTATCAGTAAGACGAGGAGCTTCCGTGTGGGGCAAGCACGCGGAACTTCCCCAATCGGATCATGTAAATGAAGAATGCTCGCCGAGAGTTCTGTCTCAGACTTAATATCGCGCCCTGCAATTAGTACTCTTTGCTTGTTAGTTATTATCAATCTCGAAGATGCCCAAGTTATTAGCAGCTTTCCAAGAGAGCCTGCTGAGGATACAATTCAAGGAACAAACCAAACACAGATGTGCCACAAACTCCGTTTTCACACACGGTGTCGACTCGACGGGTCGGAATCCGGCGACTGTTCAATTTGAACGGTCCTCTCTGTCGGCGGAAGCTTGCCGTGAATGTGAGTGTGGGGAAAAAATCTCGTTGAAGGCTTCGGCGTTTGGCCTTTGCCTCCGTTCGTTCCAGGAAACAATAATGGCCACATGCTAATGCCGATCCTTCTCGCCCGGCAAGAATCTCATTCACACTTCTTTTAGAGGTAAATGGCCAACTTCGGCGAGTCCATTCGACCCGATAGCTCGGCAAAAGGCTTATCAACTGCGCCTCGAGTCACTCGTTTTCTCTGCTTGCTTCAGTTTCCTTCGCTTCTATTCTTTCACTCTTTATTTTCAGATTGAAGCTCTTAGGTTTTAGGTCCTCTGAACTGCTTCGATCCCCTGACCGGAATCTTCGTAGAAGACTTGAGCGAAAACGGACAGCGCAGGGTCGGAAAAAGAAATTCTCTCGCTTTCAAGGTCAAATGTAGGAGCATCAGATCGTTCGTTTAGGGCACGTGCGTTCACTTAAAAGTATTCGATGTTCTTCAGGAGGTTTATACTCAGAAGAATTTCTGAGAGTTCCGCTTCCTCACAGTGAGGGCAAGATCCATTCCTATCTAGTCTGGGGAAGGGCGCCACTATTCTTTGGCAATTTTTCTAGGAAATTCGAAAGAGCCTTCATTCGATTGAGATCCTGCGAGTTCTTCCGGGTGTTCAACGACTTCACGAGGCGACTCATCTTCAGCCAGACATCTCCGTCCACCTGATCGGAAGCCTCTTGTTGATCGCGGAGATTTTCTTCTCTTCTCTCAGCAACTTCCTGCTTCCATTGTTTGTACCTTGAAGAGAGATTTCATTTCGAGATCAGAAGGACTCCAAGAAGAAAAGGGAAACAGTACTAAGCGTGCGAAGCCTGGTTAAAACGAGATGAAGAACGCACCATTGGGACTTTTCGTCGTCGGCCTGCGCTCGGAGTTGCTTGATAGCCTCAGATTCGAGTTCATCTTTCTTCTTGAGTCTTTCCTCGAATTCCTTCTTCCAGTTCTGCATGGTCTCTGATTCTTGGCGTTTTCGTCTCGGCCTAGACTTCTCGGCCTTGGCCATCGCGCGACTGATCTCTTCTACACTGGCCACTCGCTGTAAGCTGATGCTGTCTCTGCTCCTCGCTTCGACCTGTTCCGTCGTTTGAGGTTTTGTTTCTTCGTCGTTTGGCACATCCTCTGTCACACTCTGGAAAGTTGGATGAGTTCACTCGATTGGTTGACATTCAGCGTTACTTTGGCCACCATGGAAAGCGAGGTCAAATGACGATTTCGACCTTTCGTCAAAAACTTCAGTACAAAAGGTAAGCACCAGTGTGTTTTTCCTGCTCAGTCTCGCTCACTACCCGGAAATCATTCAACTGACTGAAGTTTCCAAACTGAGAGAAGCAAATCTCTGTGGGCTTGAAGTCAAGTCCTATGCCAAGAAGGCTACCGTTCGAGAATTGTCAAGATCTCTGCTATATGCTCGCGAAAACATTTGAAGTCGTGTTGAGAAAATCTTCGATGGTGATCACCTCCTTGAACAAGAACACTCACGGGACTTCGCTCCGTCTCATTCAAAGAATCTCCAAGAGTTCACGCAAACTTACCCCGGATGACTCAGGGACTTCCTGATTGGCAACAACTTCGTCCGCAGTCTCGTTTCTCAGGTCTTCGACTTCGGATTTTTCTTCGTTCTGCAGCGGAGTTTCCGTTGAATCCACGTGTTCGACATCGTCGCTCGTTTCCATGACGTGTTTCCTTTCGATCCAATCTGTTGAATCACCGTTAGAACAGTTTGTGAGCTCGATCAGCCAGCTCAGAATGCCACGGACGCTAAAAGGCGTTTTTCAGCGGCGTTTCCACTGTTGTCGAATCGGAAACTTCTCGCTCCTCTCCCGGATTCCGCCGGCAGCGTTGTTAAAACACAACGGAATACGAGACCGCTCTGAGAAATTCACTAATGTTCTGAATCACATCGATCATTCAGCGGAGTCACGCCGGGTAATGTGTTTGACTTTCGGAAGAGGTCGCAATTCACTCCGTCGCATCGACTTTTCCAGCCTCACGTTTTCGAATTAACATGATAAAAATCCGGTATTGCGCTTGCTTGCCTCCGTGAGCAAAAAGAGGCCTGAGCTCCGTGATAGCGGGGAGACAGAGCTGACGGATGAGCGGAATAGAAAGAAGGAGAATCTGACAAGAACGCCCTCGATGGAAAAAAAGTCACTCAGGCCAACCAACTAACCAGCGATAAGACAGTCTTGCAGTTGCCAGCCATCGACCTCAGCGTGACGAAGGGTCGACGCGGTCGCGGGTGGTCTGACGAACTTCATGAATTGCGAGTCGATCACACGGAACATCCACAACATCTATTGCGGCTCAGTTTTCGCTCTGATCGTTAGCGACGTGTTAACAGACGAGGCAGACGATAGGGCGCCAATTGGTCTGCAAGGGTTGCTGGGACACCGAATCGATCCGAACTCTCGACTGATCAACAAATTCCGCGAAAAATCGATCATTATTCGTGTCTAGATCCAAAATATCTAACTCCTCCAACTCTATTCCTCGTTTTGTCCAGCAAAAAGTATCGTTTGATTCAAAAACGTTTCGAGAGGTCTGATCTTGAAATTTGACGAAGAAATCATTGCGTCTGCTTCGATCCTCGATCCAGGAGAGCAGTGACGTAACCTCTCGGACATCATGAATCTCGAGACAATCGATCTAGCGCTCGCTAGGTAATTGCATAATTCCACAATTCTCATATTTGACCCTGCGTCCGGTACGACGGAACGGTGGCCTCTCGCGAAAACCGCTGGCAGAGCGATCGATTAGCGATCAAAATGTAAGGCAACATTTGTCACCAAATGAATTCTATATCAGCGGTCGTTGAGCTCGGCTCGTGTTTGGTCCAAAAACGTTCTCGGTCTCTCAGCGGGGTCGATCTATTCCGAATTCCCAGTCACCGTACGCCCGTAATGAATGCGAACTTCAGAAGAAGTTCGAAAGGATCGATTGGATTGCCACCTGGATACCGTTTGTGTTTCATGAAGGTTTCGAAATAGAACCATATTTAAGCCGCAAACGTGTATCTTGGAAATAATTCAGTCGATCCGCTTCCCTCACATTCGGAAGATATTCAAGTCGTTGTTTCCCGTCTCTCTGAGAATATTTGGACACGTTCCGATGGAAACACGGCGAGGCTCTTCGAAATCCATCAAATATTGAAGCGTTTGAAATTCTGAGATATTTGAAACTCCGACTGGAGTTTGAAGTTTGAAACAAATGGAGACTCCTCTGTGAGTGCTCCCGAGTTCTCAAATCTCCGAACCTCGCTGTGAGGCTCGCTAATACGCTATTTTTTCCGCCGAATCCTGTTTTAGGATCGTCAATGAAAGTTGTGGACATCTTTGCCCGAAACTGGCTACTCGAGAAACCGAATGACTCGGTCAAGGAAAAATAGAGGAAGAGTGAGCAGGGATCGCGATTGAGGCGTTCAACTCTTCCAAAACATTCCACTGACTCGACGGAAGCCTTGCGGGTCCACTGGAGCTCACGCAGATCATCTTTTATCTAGTACGGCACCAGCAGAATAATTCACCATTAGGGCACAATTTATCCGTTGCTCTTTTCATTTGCGCGCCAGCGACTCACTAGCCAAATGAATGTCATGATAAACCAACCCATGACCATGTTGCTCCATCTGGGATCCGATGCTGAGGCTGCTGGAAGCTACCCCGTGCCTCGACGTGAATATTCTATCTCTATCGGACTATGCATCATCTTCAGTGCTCGTTCTCCGGATGGCAAGAACTCCTCTCCTAAGACGAATGTCACTAACTAGAGATCTGACAGTGTTTTTCCGACTCGCTGAACAAACACCGCGTGATCGTTTTTCCCGAAACGTTGCCGCGAAACCCGGAGACAGAAGCTCCCGAATAACAAGGAGCGCGAGGGGCTTTCATTCAGTTTATCAGAGCTGCCACTTTCTCAGAGTTTGAACAGACATTGAAGTTGACTTTCGACAGCTGGAGCTTTGAGATGGGACATGATCTCAGGGTATGTCGTCAGTACACCACCACGTCGCGATCTATGTTGAATTCGAAACAAAATGGCATTCTAGATCGTGCTCTCCACTCAGAGAGGGCTCAGACTCTGCTCAGAGCGCTGATCAGATGAGAAAAAAAACGCGTTTCAACTCGTCAGCGGAACGGTTTCCACATGAATCTCAAGAGTCCCAACTCGAATCGTTTGCGAAAAACAAGGAGAAGGGAATAATCAGAAGGCATATGTTCGTTAACTGCGAAGAGCGCGTGTCTCGATTTGTCGGAGGGAGGCGCCATCGGTTAAGAGGACGATCGAGTATTTGGCCAGGGATTAGTTCAAGTGGCTTTCGATGACTCTCACCTTTTCAGGTTCTTCACGCGGGAAGCCGACATACTCTCAGGATTTACGCCATACAACTCCGGCAGATGATTCGCAGGAAGTACATAGCGAACTCAGAGTCTCAGAGGGAGGAGGATTATCCTTTGGGACATTAAATGCTGACGAATCCTTTCAAGAGACCAGCCTGTTGGCGTGAGCGACGCAGAAAGGACTCTGAGTGAGAGTAACGAGGAGAAACGCATCAGAGGTGATTGAGAGCACTCCATCGTTCCATGAACAAGATCGAAAGTGAGCATCGACAGAGGAGGCTCTCCGTGTGGCGACCTGAGTGGTTTTGCTTCGGCAGGTTGTTCGTTGGCCCACGGTTTTCTCCGCGCGCCGTATTCCTTGATTTTCGTTCTCCTGTTCGGAACGTCCCTTTTTTTTTGCTCCAGCTCGGAATACGTGCATTGGTGTGTGTTTACCAAATATGACCGCTATTCATAACGTCGAGTGTTTGCTCGAGCTCTCATCTCACTTTATCCGCTCTACTTGAAGTCAGGGAAGGTGGTCGCCTTGTTGGTCTGAGCGCTCGGTCGACGAGCTGGTCAGCCAAAGCTAGAAAAAACACTTGACAGTCCAAGAAGAGGCAAGCTGTTATCAATTCCGACCGCCATAACCTGCATACGACGGAACAAACCAGGTTTAAGCCCTCGGTCCCAGTGAAGGTGGAGGTGTTGGTCGTCGCTGTCGTCCCTTCTCTGCGCCTCGGTTATATGACCCGCTGTTGTGAATTCTTATCTGACTCGTACACTGGCCAACCAAGCACGACGCCACCACAAACCTGACCATATTTCACTAAAAATGACCAACAACCGAGCGAGCAACCGGACGAAAGCTTGATCTAAACTTGTGGAAACCTGTTCGTATCGTTCTCCCCTGAATTCGGGCAAATGAATTTGAGGGCAAGCAACGACAGCGTTGTGATATCGATGTCGTAGCATAGCAAACCGTGTTTTGAACATTCGCTCGACCCCATTCCGAAATCCAACGTGCATTATCGAATTTTCGTTCTTGTCGCTACGCTTGTCGCGCATCCGAGTTTGCACGTAAAATATATTTTCTTGTTTCGTTGGTTGTTCGGCTGATGAGACGTGTCGGCCCTATTTGGTCTACGGGGAAATCAGCAACCTGGAGAACAGTTCTCGTCAGCGGCGCCAGGTTCCAGCGGAAGGCTCGCTTCGCCTCGACGTGGCCGGACCGGCTGAGCGATCCATATTCCACCATCTATCGTCATACCGGCGCGTGTATCGATATTGAATTCTGAAAAAGATCTCCAAAAGCGACCGACAATACCGACATCCCTCCGAGCCCTCGCACGTGTGAACAAACTGATCGTGGCGCGTGATATCGGGAGACCGATACCGAAAGGAAAACTCTAGGCGTGTGACTTTCGGACAGGCAAGAGTTATGTTCGGATTCCTCCAGTTTCCGGACGTTAGAATCTCTCGAAATCGAATTCAAAGGATGGGTTTGTCAATGACTCGATACCAATGCGGAGCTTTGAGAGCTCGCGGATCCACCAATAAGTTCCATCAATTCATTCATTTCTTTGGTACTCACTATCGGGCGAGCTCTCGTAAGCTGTGCTCCTTTACGGTTGATTGTCGTAACGGAGGTTCCTCCCGCGCGTCTCCTTCCTTCTTCTGCCACAATGGCAACGAGAACAAAACGATAGATAGCGACGGCAAGTCAGTCAGTCAGTCAGCCACCCACCAGTCGGAAACCCAGTCAACCGGGCGCTCTTCAACACAACACGACAACGGAGGAATCTTTTGGTTTTTCCCTCGTTCCTCCTCCCGCTTGCTCCCTCCGAAGTGATGTCGAGGACCAAGTTGAGCACTGGGGGAAAAATGTGGTGAACAACTAAATGGAGAAAAACGCCATCGCTTGCGACGAGAATCTTTGCGAGTGAGTGATTCCTCTCTGATTGATACGAATCGACTGCGGGTCGATAGATTTGTATTGAGAAATCGTTCGCTGGTAGAAGAGCAGAGACACTCACAGACATATCGATAGGGCGGTTGCGAGACTCGACCGCAATCGCCTCCTACAGATACGCAATTTTTGTGCCTTTTCTCTGTGCCTGTGAGACTCCTAGTTGTGTTCTAGGTGGGATTTCCTGGCCCCTGAGAGTTTCACATCCGCATCCAGTCGCTATAGCTCGATGAAACGAAATCATTCATCCTCGTCGATTCAAGTCGCGTACATCTTCGAAGGAATTCTCGTGGAAAGTATTTTCAAATGATCTTCCGACGAAAATTTGTGCAGATAACAATCGACAACTCGTTTTTCTTTTCATCTTGATGGTACTCGTTGTCCCTGATTTACTTTTTGAGTTTATGTTCAGCTGTTCGTAGAGGGAAAATTTTTGGAATGGTGAGAAGGTCGACTTTTCTCTTCGTCAGAGTTTGGATTTTGTCGACGGGAATATATTGCGAGCAGTTTTTCCACGTTACGGCAGTCGGTGAGGATTTCGGTGTCATTCATCCTGGTCGGAAGTTAACTTCCCTGATGTTTCATATGTGGCTTTTGTTGGTTGTGACCCCGTTGGAGAAATATTGTTTTGTATGCACATATATTGACTTCTAGCGTAGTTCGGCGAGCTACCGACCAACTGACTGAACGAGCGAGCGATTTACTAATCAAACGGTGCGGACTGACCAAACAAGGATCGCAAGAGCGGACGACGACCGTTGACGAGAGACGAAGACGGCAGACCGGACGCTTGAACGCAAGATCGAACGGGAGACGGACGACGTCTGCTTTCTGTATATACATAAATGTGTGAGTGTGCCCGACTGGGCCGAGTGAGAGAAGAAGAGACGATAGGAACGTGAGCGTGGGATCTTTCAACACACTTCCGGAATAGGCTCTCGACTCACTTCCGGCAGAGCGAGCGAGCGAACGAACGAGTGAGGAAAGGCCCCGTCCGTATGGTACCGCTCCCGATGCCATAAGGCCTGCTTGCCACCCATCCAGTCGGCTTACTTGCGTGCCTACCCCCACCCTCACTAGTGGCCGTCGACACTGCTGCCACCACAAAAGAGGCTTTTCCGCCGCCGCCGACGTTGCCACAAGAACGTTTTGTATACGCTGGATGGATACCAGCATGCCACAATGAGCCGCAACGATGAGCTCTATTGTAGTGAGTTATAGTACCTCGGTGGACGTTGGTTGCTCGGGATATGTTTGGTATTGCTGGTTTTCGGCACAATCATACTCGCCCTTTATCATGGCATCAATTTCCTCTCATAAAGAGCTCACGTCTGTATCTATAGCCCGAGAGTGCCGTATTTTACTTCTCCAATCGATGGCGACTTCGAGTTTGGATCCACTTCTTCGATTCCCAAGTCAAGCGAGAAATCTGTAGCCATCTGCTCTCGATCCTCATCGTAGACGCGGGAAACTGGACGAATCTGAGACGTTGAGCTCCATATTAACTCCGTTAACATATTCATGATGAAAGATCAACTATCTCGCAATTCCATCCCTCAATTCGAGGGTATCACTTCCATTCGATTCTTCATCGCCGATTGTGGAATTGTTGAAGTTATCTTCCCTGGCCTCGGAATTCCGTTAACGTGCCGTGTTCTTAGATGTCAGTCTGATATGATCATTGAACACATCGCTCCCACAAGGATCTTGAAATCGATGATTTCAAACGGCGCATTCTTCAACAATCATGTCTTTGTTTCTTCCTTGGAGGACTTCTTACGAAGTCAAGCAATGCTGGCACGATCACTTGCTCGATGGTTGTTCTGAAATGATCGTTGCAAGTCTACCACGCTAGGGATGCGCCCCTTTACCAAGATTTCATGAATATTCTCCTCATTGTTTTATTCTGTGGAAACGAAACCATTGCTCAGGGATTGGGGAGGTACGATCACAAATAATCAGCATCGTATCTCGAAGCGCTTGACATTTGGTCTCCTCAGATGGCTGCCACTGTGCTTTCGATTTCCATCTTTTCCGCGATGCTTTCCTATCATTGGGAGATGTCGGGTTTCTGCTTTATAAGATTTTATTGGTTGAGTGCATTGTTTCGGTTACATCAAGCAAGCGTTCAAGCGATCAAGAATGATTATCAAAGCGCAGTCAGTCCACCTCACGAAGCGGAAAGAGGGAGCCCGCTGACCACTGGATTTCACAGTCGTAATTGAATTTCGGTTCTTTTAGGAGGAAGCGAAAATAATAAAGAACAAGCTTTTCGATTTCAAAGACTGTACAGCTACAACTCAGTGCACGACGCTTTCATTAGGCTTCTTCACGCTGAGCTTGATGCGATTCTATTCTGGCATGGAGCCCGAGCGCACTTACATACGTCAGTCGGGGTCGGGATCCTATAGAATGTCATTTCGAAATCCTCAGTTTTCCGCTCTGAGAATCGAGAATTTGGTGTTCTTAACTGATGTGCCCCAACGAGATTCCGCCTCAAATAATTTCCATACGAACTCTAACGGTCTTCAGGGATCCGATTCGATGAATCAGGTATCACGTAGCCGAGAACTCGCTAACGGTCGCGTGGGGATCAAGTGGTCTGGTGCCAAAAAAGAAGTAGGACAGGATAGCTCCCTTACCGAAAAGGAAAAGCGAAGCAAGGTGGGGTGGCGGACGATCCGAAGCAGAAGGACCCGACGGGCCCCAACGCGCGTGGTCAGCAACTGAGCTTTGATCATGTGTAATAGGTTGGCTGGCTGGCTTGCAAGCTCGGCGACGGCAGATCGACTCTACTTGGCCGTCCGCTAAGCAATTTATTTCAATGGCACTTCGCGGCTATAGCAAAGCACGTTACGGATGCGAGAACGGACGGAGAGCGAGCGAGGAAACCCAGAGGGTTTCGAGCCTTCGACCGATAGCACCCCAAGGATCTAGCTTAGCAAAACAGCTCGTTAAGATCTCCCTTCCCTCTGTGTACGCGTTCCTCTCATTATTTCACTCGTTTTCTCGCTTTTTCCAATAAGATTCAGTATAATATGATGCTTCTCACAGACTTGGAACTGCACGGACCCTCATGTTCCGAATCGTCACATTCTGCACGCTAAAATTAAGTGGTATCGGGGAGAATCTCCAGAAAAATATTCCATTTTGCAAGGACTCTATTGTAGTGTGCTTGGACGTGTGAAACAACTTATCTTTCCTGGAAATCGAAGAACTCAGCAAGAAACAATTGAAAATCGTTCAACTTGGGTGCTGGAATTGAAAGATTTATGCAATCACTCGAGACAATCGAATCAAATGGTGAAGAAACTGACACCATATCGTTCCAAATCAACTTCTCCCAGGGCTTACACTGACCCTGGATTTCCTTCCACTCAATTTCTCTCAGTATCATAGAAATATTGAGAAAATCTCTGATCTTCGAGGATAAATCAGCAAATCACAACTTCGAAGCCACACTTCGGTAACTCGGAATGAAGATCTACTTATCACCCGGCAACAATGTTCCGAAAGTTTTCGCTTCTTCGGATATTATCGATGCCTTAGGAGAAATCTGTGGCAGAATTTATCGGTCTGTCTGTTTATTCCGCTTCAAAATTTTCGGTAAAGCACTTTGCCGTCAGCGGCGGCGCCGGCGGCGGTCGGGACGCCGCGCCGCTTCCAATTCGTTCTGATGCCTTCTTCGTCCGCCGACGGAGCCGATGTCAATTTAGAGAAGACCGGCTCCCTCTTGTAGCAGCAAACGATGAACAGAGCGAGCTCTGCCCCCTGCTAGCACCTCATTATCGATTTTTAATATCCTTAATATCAGCAACGTTCTTACTTGACGTAGTTTGTAATTAAGCCAGGCGGGCAGCCGACGAGCCGGCAGCAATGACGACCGCGACGGCATTGACGAGCAAAGGACTCTTCAGGGATTTTTCTTTTGCTACCGAAACGCCAAATTCGGACGGAGACACACCTTTTGAGCTTTCATATTTCAGATGGCTAAGAAACGCGGTGCACACCGAGAGAACCTCTCGTGTTTACGAGAAATTTTACGCGTGGTTTGCAAACGCTATAAAAGCGTGTCTGCCTCGTTTCAGGAACGAAGGGGTTAAAGTTGAATAGTAAAAACCATGTCTCGGAACTGTGGGGCTTCGCATTCCGATTTTACTGATTTCAACCCAATGGAACGGAATGAGGAGCGCCGGTGGCAAGGCTAACCTTCGTTTCTCAGCTTGCTTGGTTGCTCGGTAGGTCGATCTGTCAGGAGAGCGGTCGCTAAAAGGCACTAAAAGCTCAGGCATCGTCGAGGCATAAAGCCCTGGCCTCAATTAAGACTCACGTCAGCTTTTCTGCTCGGTAGATAACTATTTTTACCGGTTCCAACCTTTTTTAACAGCTGACGACCCCTGAAAATCCAACAGCACTTAAATCTCGAGCATTAGACGTTCTGACATAAGACGACGTCTTTCTCGCTGCTGATCGTCCCAGCAGCTTCGTTACGCCTTCATCCGCTAGAATAGTTCCGATATTGATAGATGACCTGTGTTTCGATAAGGAGGACCGAATCGAGTTTGAAATTCTGCGGCAATCCCCTGAGGACGCTTGACCTTGGCGCTCAGGCTCAGAGTCGGTTGAGCTTCGGCAATCGAGTTGAGTTCAATGTGGGACGATGTCTTTTGGAGTTGGCTTTGTCGATAAGTTGGCCCCTCTGGGAGTTGGCATATGGAGCAAGGAACCTTAGGAGCGGAGCTTGATGGTATCCCAGGGAGTCTCAGAGTGACTCGCCGCTTGGAGGTTGGTAGCTTGGTCACTCCTTCCGTTCGTCCCGTCGCCTAAATGGGTTGACCACCTGCTGGGTTCAGGTCCCCTTTTCTCGGGAACTTAATGTCTGTCCCCTAGCCAATAAATGGACTTGTCGTGACCGTAGTCTCGGCCAGTAGCAAGGGACTCTTTATTGGATACGACACCCGGTGTATTAGTAATGCTGTGTTTGCCCGTTGACCGACCGACCCACCGACGGATAGACGGACGGACCGACCGACCGGCAACTATTACAACAGGCAACGAATAATAACAATCATAATCATAACATCTACAACATCGGAACGAGAACCATTCGTCTTTCAATATTCGATCCGTATCGGTCTCCCGTCGCACTTTCGTTCGGGGCTGAGCGGTCATGGCGAAATTCCTGCACTCTCACAAGCTCGCGGACTCATTTTCAAAGTGACCACGGCGGAGAGAGGCGCCACAACTCTTTGCTTCAAGTGAATAAACAGATTAGGCATCTGCCAAATTATTGATGAAGGGTCCACTGAAGAGCGAGCGGGACGCCATCGTTGATTGATAATGAAAATTAATTGAGTGGAACCCTCTCGGTGCCATCGGACACCAATCAAAGTCTGAGCGAGGCCTACTCGTTCATCTATTCGTCGCGCTCAAGAGATGTTGGGTGTAAAGCTTGTTAGTGGTGGACGTCGAGTCCAAGTTTGACTCCAAGGAGATTCCCAATACACGAGATTCCAAGTCAATCTCCTCCTCGTTCGTCAAGAATGGATTTCTGCATCAGCTTGCAAGGATGATCTCATTTCAAACTCGATCCTCAAGGAGAATTAGAGATTCCAGAACAGAGAAATGATTGCGTGCTGAGCATGCCGACATTATTCTCGAAAGATGTGAGTTTGCACGGAACATCTCCTCTTTCCACTTCATCAGAATCGAAGCCAGTCGTTTCCGTTTTCGATAATAAATAATTTAACAATTAGTCGATTCCTCAGCTTCCATGAAACACATCAAATCCCACGAAGTTCTGGCGTTCACTAGTCTCTAACTAGTCCAAGTCATCATTAGTCTAACTATATCTGAGGTATTGTATGTATGTACATCCGGCCTTGAGAGAGACCGTTCAGGCGCGAAGATTCAAACCTGAACACCGAATACAGTCGTGGACGTAGGGACTCACTATTGCCTCGGATGGGAAAATAATTTGCCCGCAATGAAACATTGCGTTTGCTTCGGTCTTGCTCCGAGAATCCACATTGTTGTTTTGAAACTGGAACGCCGCGCCGTGTAGACTCAGAAAGATTGCGATTTGAGAAAAGAAAGCGCTCAAACAGCCTCGTTTTGAAGTCGGGGAAAGTCGAGAGCTATGTCGAGGATCGAATGAAAATGTTGGAATTCCATTTCAAAAAACTGAGTCCTAATCGAATTCTGCGACCACAGAGCTCGGTTGGGAAGGGTGAGGCGCATCTTTCGCCGCTCGTTAAATCGTTGTTGGCAACTTCCCACCCAAAACAACGTTGTAACGAACGCACACAACGCCCAATTTGAACAAGTCCGTACTGGCTGCAGCTCGCTCGCTCGCTCGCTTGGCCCGGCTTAACATCGCATCGTCGGAGAAATAATGTCGCCAAAATTAAACGTACGCCCGAAATTCCTCCCACAGACCCGGACACGGTGTCCGCCCTTTAAACATTTAATACCTCAAAACGCGCTGTATTCGGATATTGGCCTCTACAGTGACGATCTTAAACCTTCGCCCTTTTTCTCGTGGAAGAATTCGATTGAGTTTTCCACACGACATCTCTTGCGACGGTGTCAATACCCACCCGCTCTCGACAAGAATTGGTTCGACCCCTAGAAGTCAATTTTCGGCGGCGCGGAACCCGTGGAAATTTCGAGAATGATTTCAAAAAGTACATTGTCTTCCCCTAGAATTCAATGCAACAAACGAGCGGACAAAGCATCGTACTATCCATATCAGAAAGTTCGTCTTGAGAATTTGCACGGAAGCTTCTGAAAACTGTAGGAAGCCTCATGTGCATTTCTCAGTTTGAGCAGCGCCTGGTAGGGGAGGGGAGGACGAACAGCCGGGGTAGCTGAACGAAAAAAATGCGCTGAAATCTCCGGTTGAGATGATTGTGGGTCCCAATTGAATTGAAGCTGCTTAGAAGCAGTTGGATGGAGTGAAAGTGCGCAGCGAGGCAAGCCAGCAAAGCGTCTAATCGTATGGCTTCGCTCGGGAAGCTCCTCGAATCCAGGCTCTTTCTTTTTTTTGCTTTTGTTTCTAATGGAGGGATCCACATCATGAGGTAAGGCCCGCCGACGTCGTTCGCTCCAAATGAAACCCGTCTTCAGTCATCCGCCGGCCGAAACAGCCATAAACCGCACGATCTTCACTGAAGATATCTCGAAGTGGTTCGTCATTAAATCGAAATCACGAAAATTTCCGCCAATGCTCCCATAGTCAATACCGAAGACGATTCCACGGAATCCCACGGAAACAATTTCCAACTGACAACGAGCGCCAATGAAGGCACGAAGAGTTGGTTTGCGCACGGAGTACTCTCGACGTTTCGTTAACGGAAACAAACTCGGAAGAAATAATTACCGACGAAGATACCAGCTTGTGCTCCCTTTTCCGTATTATCTTTTCAAATTGAGCAATCATTGATCTTTTGTTGTGTCGTCTGCTTGGTGCTCGAGCAGACGACGGCGGCAAACGATCCCGACAATCGTTCTGAAGACTGCGCCGTAATCGGGTGGCCTGAGATAGAAGAAGAGTAGGTAGTCCACACAATGGAGATAGTCTGAATGAAGGTGTGTAATGGGAAAACTTTGTTTGTTTATCACTGGGTGGGGTGTCTGCAACGACTCTGGCTGAAATATGGACTGATAACCCTACAAAGGCGCTTCATGGTTGAACCCAATCGCTGCTAGGCTTTCGCTTGAGAACGAAAACCGTTGTTCCGGTCGCCGCTCTTCATTCTTATCATCATCCAGTTGAATGTGACCGAATCACTGTCAACACATGTTTCCAGAGGCATGTCTCCAAAGGAGATGGAAACCGGGAAAGCTCCCGGAAACTGGGACAGCGTCAATCCTGTTGTTTCGGGAAATCTGCGCGTGCCTTATGAATTGCGCTGTCCGCGCGAGCATCTCGTCGGCCGAAGACGCGGAGTCCCGAGAATCAAGGAGTTTCCGGTACTCGCGATTGAGCGGTTTTCGGAATTCCGGAAATTCTTCGAAAGGTCGTCGCCCTTTCTCAGTTTGCATACCCTGGGGACTAGCGCTGTTTCGTGAGTGCCGAGGCTCAGGTTAGAGTCGAAACGAAAGCGATGCGAATAAACCGTTAAGAGGGCAATTCAAGGAATTCGGCAGATAGGTCTGAGCCTGCTTCACATCGCAAACTAGGCGGCTCTTTGTCTGCAGCCGCTGCCGTTTCGGATTGTGGAATTGTTGTCGGTAATTGGGGCGTTGGGAAATGAACGAAAACAAACGAACGAGTTTACAGAAGCGTTTCCGACTGCTCGTTTTCGAGCCGACTCCTTCTAACGGCGACGGCAACGACAACGATGTACGGTGGCAGGCACCGACTCCGACCTCTAACCCGCCACCTCTAAGCCGGGTTGCGGGCGGGAAGACGAGGGCGCGCGCGCGCACAGAGAGAGCATCCCCAACAAACCCTAAAGCACCCTTCGAGGCAGAGAATAAATGGATTCAGGAAATTAGAATGATCATTAAAAGCGAACGCCTGGAGATAACTCGCAGCAGCAGCCCATGGCGACGACTGTGTCGCCGCCGCCGCCGCCGTTCGTGCGAATGCGTCTACGATAGCCCCACTGACTGATACGGAGCCGCAGCGACCAACCGTTCCTTCGTCCGTGCGCTCCAGTTGCGGACGAGCGCAGGATTGACGGCCGAACGAACGAACGAACGAACGAAGCAACGTTCCGACCGAGGAACCTCGACTAACCAACAAATCCAGGGTAACGTAGGTCGAGCATTTGTTTTAGATTCCAGAAACCATGAAGGCAACGGCAGCTATGCTTTCGACTGCACCTGACACGGCTCCGATCGTATCAATGAGGGTAATCATTCTAATGGAGCCGAGCGAAGCCTCGCGAGAGACCGATGAAAGACGAGGGCGTTCGGTGAGTGAAGTAACAAATAGAAATCGAAGCTTAAACACCTCACGCGATGGACTGCGGATAAAAATCTGGAGAAGCGCAGTTCTTTTGAATAAAAACTGGAACGTTTCGAAAGAGAAATATCATTCGAAACTCTTCAAATGGCGCTAATTGAGAAATCGAGAATTCTGCGCAAAAGTGCGAAGGTTTTGACCGCGTGCTGTATCGAAATCGAGAGTGTTCCATTCGCTTGGCTGCTCTCTGCCACATGAACGTACACAACTATGTATGGGTAGAGTCCAATTAGCTGTTCGAGTTGCACTTGTCCAAGTCACAATTCGTTGAGTATCTCCCGCTTCGCAAGTTCAAATGTAACAATATAATAAGTTAGATATTTCTCTTTACCCACATGGATGGTCGAACTACAACTCCGGGAGCTGGCGGACGGGATGGTGGCCAATCGATCTGAGCTCTCGAGTCAGTCGCCACCAATCGTACTCATCCATTACTGGATAGCTTACAGCAAGAACTCGCAATATTACTCAGTTGTCTCCGATAGACAACGGTCCCTGTTCGTCGAGCTCTAACCTGGACAAGCTGGCCGGTCGTCCCCTCACTCCCTCCGTCCCTCCCTGGCCGATCGACACTCGCTCACTATTCGCTCGAGTGCAAACTGAATTCGGCCAAGCCTCTGATTTCGACGCACGACGAGCTCTCAGCTTTCAACTCCGAGCTCTCGAGTTTCATCCGAAAAAAACCTCGATTCGAAGTACGGTGTTCCAGAGTGTAGTTGTTTTGTTTTTTTCTTTTCCTTTCTTTCGCCTGATCGAGCGGCTATCTCGTTTCAAGCAGACAGCTTAGTCATAGGCTTAGTCTTTTGAGATGACGATGAGCACAGGAAGTTTGACCGGAAGTTAGTGAGATAAGTTTTTCCCAACTGTATGATGACTGCAGCTCGGGGTTTGCGCGCGGAGCAGCTGCAGCAGAGTGGACATTCGATGCGTGAGATGATAATGCCGAATGACCGCTGCTGTTTGTACCTCTACTGCTAACCGAAGTTCACAAGATCAGAGCTTTCACCGGGAGGGGGCAGATCCAGACCGAGGGTCGGATGTGGGAGCCATTTGCTCTGAATGACTTTAGGGCCCTCCTCCATCGGTAATTTACTTTGCCAGCTCTGCAATATCTTCAACGCGCTCTTAACTAAAAGCACAAACTGCAGACATTGCGAGTGAGACACCTTTAACGGCTGGATGAGACATCGTTGAGAAGCTCTATCCAAAAAATTGAACTTCAGAGGCCGAGGGACTATTTTGAATCGATATCACGAGCTCCCTCTTCTGACTCAACGCATCCCTTCTGTCAGGCTGTCGCTGCATCCTGGTCATGCCCGAATCGCCCGGGGCTCGGATTTCGACGCCGTCAACCACCAACCACCGATTCCACTGCCGCGTCATCGAACCCGCAACCGCGTTTGGCAAATCACCAAGAAGGATCCAAACAAAAGGCAATGCCGAGCTCAGAACTATTGGCTTTCTCTCGTGTATCGTACAGTTTAGAGACCACGGGACTATGCTCGTGTGAGGTCATGTTCAAGATCACTCCAAGTTTTTCCGTTTTTTCCTTGATCAAGACTTCGGTTGTATCAACACAGAATCTCGGGTCACCGCACCGATGATTTCACTCAAAAGATCCACCTTCCGGCTGCGTGGAGCAACTTTCGATTCGAACGGTGTAAAGGTTGCGTTCGATGAACTTTTGCAGGGTCGTCCAGAGGAGGAACAAGAGGACGGACGAGTGGACGACAGGCGATCTTCGCTTGGACAGTTGAAGCGACAGCGGCAGCGATAAAAGAACAGCGAGCAACGTTCAATGTATGATGACGATGGTGACTGATTATAATGCTACTTTTTGGGGCTGCTAGCCTTTTTGTGAGAGAGCTTTGGACCGTGTTCAGTGGTCGCGGCCTGCTTCGTTGGTTGTTTGGTTCGTTGGCTCGTTCGTTCGTTCGTTCGTACGTCTGTCTATCCAGTCGTTCGTTCGTTCGTTTCTCCCATGAATGATGATGCCGTCGGTGCTGCGACGGCCGCGGCTGCGAGTCCAACGATAAGCTGCCTCGGCACGGACCTCACAACCACCACCGCCGCCGCCGCTGCCGTTGTTGCCACCACCGCCGCCGCCGCCATCGCGGAATCTCGCTCAGAGCCCTTCGGAGCGACACTTGTACTCGCTTCCATTAGCAAGCGTTTTTAGGTTGTATTTGCCCTGTGGCAGAGGTCACGAGCCAACTAATCTGTCTCATGTGGTTGAACTCGAAGCTGAAGATTACCATCAAATATCTCCGGGCATCGGCTCGGCTTCCCTGATATCCATTCTCATCGGCCCTCCCCTTGCCCTAACTTGAGACCCTTGGTGCTCCGGTGATCCATTTCTGTAAAGCGTCGTGTCGTCTTTTTCTGGTATCGGTCCTCTGTGGCTAGGATCCTTTCCTGCTCTCCTGAGGTGAGATCCTTCCCTTCAGGGTTCACTCCTCGTATGTCTTGCGCACAGTCGGATGGCCGCCCACGTAACTCGACTTTTTGCCGATCTAAGGTCGGTCGCAGTTGGTGCAGCAGAACGAGCGGTACAAGATGACGACGCGACGTGAGGCCTCAGGGGCAGCGATGGATCTCCGATGTTTGCTCAGAGTTGTTCGTTTGGGACAAGGTTCGGATGATCGTACAATGCGAACTACACAGCAACCGTGCTGACTGGCCATGCCAACGTGTAGCTGAGTGTCTCTGAATTTGTTTAGGACCAAACGACGGCGAGCACGCGGTCTCGGTCGGCCCTGCATGCTATCCGCTCGCTCGCATACGATGTCTGTCGCCCGACGGTCCTCTCATTCGTCTACGTGTCGTCTACGTGCCGTCGACAGTCACACACTCGTAGACCAACATGCACAAGGACGGAGACACGGAAGAGCTGCCGCTTGGCTTGCTTCGTGTGTCTCTCTCCCCGTTCTCATGGGGCCCAGAACAAACCAAATGTCCTCCGCCGCCGCCGCCTCGACTCGGGCACAAACACAGCAATGCTCGAGACCGAGGAGAGCAATTTAGCGTAAACACTCCATGCACACCGATAATTAAACGGCTCTAGGTCATCGTTTCATTTTACAAACACGCTCCCCGCCCAACTCACTCGAATACAAATGAATCAGAGTCCTTCGTTCAAACGAACAATTTATTCTTGCGATTTGTTTGAGATCGTTCTAACCAAAACGCGCGCCCCTGTATCCTCCTCCGATTCCTCCGTATCCTCCTCCAATGCCTCCGTATCCTCCGCCGAGTCCTCCGTACCCGCCGTCGAGACCGTTCAAACCTCCTCCGAACCCACCGAGACCTCCTCCGATCCCATTGAGACCTCCTCCGATCCCCCCGAGACCTCCTCCGTATCCTCCTCCGAGTCCTGCGCCCCCTAGGCCACCGCCGTAGCCCGTGTATCCACGACCGAACCCGAAACCTCCGCCTCCACCTCCTAAAGGTCCTCCGAACTGACACGACACGAGAGTCGCGCACATCACGACGATTGCCAACAAACTACACGTCTTCATGATGTCCTGTAAAACACAGTTTCAAACAAGTGAGTTGAAAATCTGGAGGATCGATACTCTGCTGTTGTCGCCGAAGGCGTTTTCGATTGGAGATGCGTGAGTTCCCCTCCGTGCCTCGGTCGGGGTGACTGAGTGTTTTTGTCCTCATCCGGCTGACAACTCACCGTTTGATTGAAGCGGTCGATAGAGTGGCGTGCTCGTCGGACTCGTCGGTATTTATATTGTCCAGCTCAACGGGGAATACCTTTCTGGGAAAGACAAGGACTTGGCAGCCTTCGAATTTCTGGTTCGCTGTTACGGTAACAAAAGAAGTTACCACAAGCCATTGACCACAGCGAAAATTTCATTCGTTTCAGCTCATCTTTGCATCTGCATATCCACACGTGAGGAATCCGTAATTCAGAAGTCATCGATTAACAAAGACATCATGAGTTCTGAAGTTTGAAAACTGATTCTGGTAGAAATTCGTTCGTTTCGTTTTGATCGTGTGGCAATGGAAGCGATTCCCTTCTCAACAGTGTTCCGGCTTCGGAACAGAAGACCAAGTTTGCTTCGAAACGGTTCTTGCTCACTTCACGGAAGTCTCAAATACAGGTGCTCGACGCGCCTCGCTCGCGATCAGGATCGAATCTTCGATGAATTCGCGGTCACTCTGCGAACTTTCACTCGAAGCTCTATCTGCGTTCGCGAAATTTACCAAAAAAAAGCAAGTACTTAAGCATGGTTTGTCGAGCCTGACCGAGCGGACGTTTGAAAGTCTCAACGGATTTCCTCGAGGAAGATAAACATCCGATATTAACACCATCCGTGACGCTTCAGCGTGTTGAGTCAAGACAATCGGTTGTGGCATCACACTCACTTCCGCTTTTGAAGATTTGGCGTTGGTCGGAATCGGTGGATTCTGTGAAGGATCTTTTTCATCTCACGCGTGTCGTATTCCTTCCTATCGAACGCCCTTCTGGCAAGAAACCGCAGATTTACTTCAGGGGTTTTCCCCCAATGAGTCATCATCTGAATAATGAACACTTATTAACAAACAGTCCAGAAGTCACCACCTTCCTTCAAATATCCATACCCGAACACAGAATAAAGCCCCAGTCTGACGTTTGAATGATTTTCCAAACTTCATCCAGAGCCGATCCGGTGGAAAGAGTCAGAATTTCTCGTGAGATCGAAACTAGTCGGAGAATTCAATGGATCGCGAATCGAAACCGAACGGATTTCTCCGCTCACTGATTGGTCGTTTGAAGGAGAAAATTTCAGCGAGGAATCATTTCGATTGAATGACCGATCAATTTGAGCGGATGAATCGAGATTCCGAAACTACTGGAAATCGCGCCGATGGAATCTTGTCACGGCGAGCTCTCGATGGAGTTCTCTCTTCAACCGATCGATAGAGGGTTTTCATGCGGCAATGGAGAGCCGTTTTTCCTGAATTTCGCTTCAATTTGTGAGCCGCGCCGTGTCGCGTGATTGGTCTCCATCCTCCTGAATCACATTCAACACCGAACTCCATCCGAGAGTGAAAAGCGGAACATTTTGTTCCGGAGGAAGCTTCTTGAAATACTAACCAGGTGGCATTCACTGAATTTCCGGTCCGCTCCGACCTCATTCAAACTCCCAACGCCAGAAACCCGAGATCGAAAACACCGTTCTTCGATTTAGAGGAAAAATAGACTCAGTTGGCGTCTCTATGGGTGTCTGGTAGCGAATCAATGACCGAGCACGCGCTCCTCGATCGTCTCTACATTATTTGAATATACTCACATCCGTAGTCTCCACGATCAGCGTCGAGCCTGCGCTCAGCTCCTCGGTCTGGATCTTGTCGTCTTTTCGCCCACAGGGATCGTAAGCAGAGGCTTCGTTGCTCCCCGTTTTCCTCGCCCTCGTTTCTGCCCTTGTTCTGCGTGCCCCTGTTTTCCCGACAGCGCAGCAAGGCTGATTCAATTAATAATGATTTAAATTTTGCTGCTCGCCGAGGGAGGAGTGGTGGGACATGGCAACATCAGCGACAGGAGGGAAGTTCATTTGTTGAGTTTTTGCCTCGGGCTGCGATTCACCGAGTTTGAGCTCGCGTTCTGTCTCTTTCTCTCTCGGTGGTTCAGCGGTCCGACCGGCCGGCCGGCCGGCCATCCATCTGTACTTCTGACAATCCGAACGAACGACAACTCTCTTTAGTTGAGAGCGAAAATCAGTTCCGAAAAAACCCGATAACCGCGTGTCTTTTTGCAGCTACAGCGGTGGACCGTGTTCGTTTCCCCTCGTCGCGGTTTTTCCCGCGTTTTCCGCGGAACGCTCGATGTCCTCTCGCAGATGACATTCTCGATGTCCTGCTCCAGGCTGGCGATGTTCTCTGCGGGACGGGAAAGCCAGCCGAGGCGTCTTGCAACCAGCCGTCGTCCGCGTCCCGTCGAAAACCATGCTCAGTTCTCAAAAATTACACAGGATCCAATCCCAGCGATATCAGTGCACAGGAGCTCAACGAAACTTCGTTCAAATCGCGAGAAGAAAAACAAGGTACCGATTCCTGGACTTCGGACAAAAACACAGACCAGGCTTTCCAAAAACGGTTTTTCGTCTAATAACGCTCGCGATGCTCGTTCCTGGATTTCAGATTTGGTTCCTGGACTCGCATGAAGCCGTCGTGCGCGGTCTCCGTCTTGTTGTTCATCCGTTCTTTTGAATTTCGATGCTCCGCTGTTTGAGCGAATACGGATTTGTAGGGGGAACCGCCCGCTGCCACAGCGGAGGCAAAGACGAAGCCGTTGACTACCACCACTAGCTCTCGATGAAGAGACGGCGGCGGCGGCGGCGGCAGCAGCTGTCGCAGCAGCCAGCAATGACTCGCGCAGTTCCCCCGAAACAAGCGAACAGATCGAGGAACACCACAACGGAGGCGACGACGTTATTTGTTCGTCAGATATTTTAATATCATTTCCGCTGTTCCATCCGTTCACGTTGACTTCGAATCGACCACCAACGGAAAACCGATGGCAGAAGTTCTCCCGCGACCACGGAGTTTCCAGAGCCGCGACACAGGATCTGTTGCCACGGAGTCGAGTAAACTCTCGGGGTCCCGGACGCACATATGAGAAAAACTCGATCGATTAAACAGACCCACGCGCAAACATCTCGCTCTAGAATCTTGCCATCTTCTGAGTTGACAAAGTGGCCGTGTGAGGTTAGTTCGGACTTTTCCTTTCGGATTTGGGTCCGATCCGCGGTCGGTGGATCTGTTGGCAAATCAGTGGAGTCTTACAACAGGCAGAGTAGTCCAGAACGAAACGGGCTTTCAGTAGAAGCAGACAGTCAGACAGACAGACGGAGGGAGGGAGTCATTTGGTTGATCCCGTCGTCAGAAAAAGAAGCTTGTCGGCGGCTACGTAGGGATTTGCGTAGCTACAAGTTATGAGCGACCGAGCAGGCGGGACAAGGCGAAGCAAGCAGGGGCTTATGTCCATGCAAAGATCCACCAGCAGAGAAGTTCGCTGTTGGTGATGGAGATGGCAGTGCTGTTGGTCGTCGTCGTCGTCATTTGGGTGGAAGCGCTCAAACTGGAGATGTCTGCTCGACGAACGCCTCGTGCGAAAGCTCTGCGCAGAAAAATGAAAACGGCCAACTAGCGCGGGATGGAAAAAGGAAACGAACGCGATTCTCAACGACACTCACATCGGTACGCTCCATTTCAGAGCTCGGAAACTTGAGGCCGCCCAGCACCGAGCAATGGCTCCCCATCGGTCATTTTCTGAGGCAGGTAGGTAGTTTGCGTAAATCCGCGATCCGGGTCGCTGATTCACCGTTTTTTGGGAGTTTTCGACTCGCGGCCACTTCCTCGAACATTTATTCGTCGTGTCGAGCAACACCGCATCGAGATTTGAGAACTTCCACCGAGTCTGAACGAAATCGTCCTCAAAAGGCTCCTCGTGCGGGATGGACGACAGGGAAAAAGTCGACCCGGAATCACTCATGGAAAGAAAAAAAAGAGACAACGGTTCACTGGTTCTATTTTCATTTTGCCGAGTAACTTTCCCTTATCGGTTCAAAACGGAGAGTTTGAGGAGCCGATATTCAATCCTTGGAAATTCTGTGGAGTTCCATCGAAAATTCGAGCTGGTAGGCCTGTCGGTCAGTCAGTCGGCGGTTCTCGAAAGTCTCGTCGAAAGTTGATTTGCGATAAAGCGAAGCTCCACACGAGGAAGTCCGGCCGGCTGTCTGGATAAAGGTTCGAGAAGTCGAAACCCTTGAAGTAGTTCTTTCTGAACGCAGGAACGAACCCGACGTTCGAACGAAGAGGAATTCCGCCGAGGAACAAGAGAAAGAGAGGAAAAGGGACCGGCCGACCGGCCGGCCGGCTGACTGACTGGCCACCTGAGGGCTTCGATCGTCTAAGCCGCTTAGGCCCCGCAGAACGGAAATTGGAGGGACAACGCATTCGCAAACTAATACTATCTTCCGCCTATACCTTGAGAACGAGTCCGCCAGCATCTCGAGCAACACTTGCTTGCTTCAGTTACTTTCTGTCTTCTCGTGGAAGTCCGCGCACCGAGATGAAAACAAAAGGAACTCGATAGCGCTTCCGGATGAGGAGCCCACAGGAAACTTGCAGAACACAACAAAACTCGGAGTTTCGAATCAACTCCGAGGCTGGATCCGATTCTTTTCCGGAAAAGAATATTTTCCGAAATCAGCGAGCGCCAACCCGGACTCGCGGAAAATCAGCGGCGGAACCTTCTTGTGTCAGCAGGTTGCTCGACAAGAACTGCGTGCGGAACAAACTTCGTCTTTCGAGGCGAGTTTTGGTGTTCGGAATCGCGACGACGACCTTAGGAAAGCAGTCGAGAATCTGCTCAGCGGATCCAAAGAAGCGCAGTCTTCAGCATCACCCAACCAGTAAGGGAATGAGTAAGCGAGAGGAAGTGAGCTAGTTAGCAATGCGAACTAACCTCTTTGATCCTCACTGATGAAATTAGAGCCGCCCAAAGCAAGCAAAGTTAACCAAGTTTCAGAGATTAGGCGTCTTTAACTGCAATCCACGACAGAGGCAAGCAAGTCGCAAAAAAATCTGAGTCGGCGTTAGCTCTTTCAAACAATTCCAAGCACATGCAAGCCCCGCGCTCGAGATTTGCATCGCGTTCAAAGACCGCCTCGAGCTTTGATTTTCTGTCAGCGCCGCTCTTCAACTTCCAGGCCGTACCCACGATCCTTTCTTGAATTTATCACGGGTACTGCGAACGAGCTCTTCTAGAACGGCCGACGCCGTTTCCACCCGAAGGGGGATCCTAGAGGGTACGATGCTGGGCCCTCTGAATCTGTGGATGCCGCCGTGGTCACAGTTCCGAGGTTCCGTTCTCAAAGTGAAAACCCACTCCGAAACCAGTTTCAATCAGGACGTCGAGAGACTTTGTGACCAATTCGGGGTAGCCGATCATCGCGAGATTCCTTCCTCCCATCCGATTCCTCACTCATCAACGTCGTGCATCGACGGAGCAAAAAGCGAGCCTGCGGGAGTAGTCGAGGACAGGAAGGAGGATGATGGCAATGGATAAGGATGCTGAACTTTGCGCTTGGTGAAAATTTAACAACGTTCGCTCTTCTTTTGGATGGATCTCCTTCCGATTCGAAGTCAGCGATCCCTCACAGCAAGCCATATGCATGGTGGAAATGTTCCCAATCTCAGCCAAGATCGATGTCTTCTCTCGGACGGATTCAAAAAGAAATTTCTCCGGCGCTGTTGCTGCTGCTGCTAAGGCCGCCGTCGTCGTCGTCGTCAACTTCCCTAATTGAGGAGAAGCAGCGGCATTGGCATCGAAGGGCTCTTTCTCTCTCTTTTTCTCTGTAGCCAGTGGATGTGGACGCTGATGATCGTCCCTCCGAGTCCCGTCCCGTCTCTGTGCCCGTTTTAGAGGAAAATTGACAATGTCGCTCTCAGATTGAAAGTGAACAAAATACAGCTCGCAGTCGCTTCGCCAGCTTTGAGTTTCTTGCGGATGATCGCTCTCGGAGCTGGCCGAGCCCATCCAACGGGAAGTCAAGTCATGGAGGACTACGACAGTTTCTTGTGCGGTCCGTTCGGTCGCGTCGCATTGCAAAACTGAATATCTCTTTGATGGACATGTGGAGTCGAGGATAATTTGAGGAGTCTCGTGGAGATCAATAAGGGGGAACGATATGGAAAGATGATGGTCGTATTGACACTGCAATTTCCAATGATACTTTCCTTCTCCCCTTGGCTTCACTTTGCAGGTGCTTTCAATCCGTGCACAAGATTTCTGACAACTCTCATCCCTTAGAACAGCGTTTCTCGACCTGGGTTCCGAGGAACCCGCGGGTTCCGCGGACGATTTTTTGGTTTCCGTCGACATTTTTGTCGCGGAACCTGTGGGCGTTTTCCGCCAAAAACACGGGGAATGCGGAGGGCAACATGCAAACAGTAGGGGAAAGAAGAAGAGGTGGAGTGGGAGCAGCAATCGCGATTCAGAGGGTTTGACTGACCGACTGACTGAGCTCAGTCGACTACCTGGGTTACGAGCGATCGTCTGACTGTTGGTCATTCGGTTGGTTTGTAAGTTGGTCGGTCTCTGTTTCCTATGTCGGTATTCCGGCGGGGGACCCGAGCGGCCGTCTCGGTAATGTTGATCGGAAATAAATAGATAGATAGCTAAAGAGATAGATGGACATGTAGCAGAGCCCGGGACTTTCCCTTCCAACTCGGTGCACATAGAGATTTCCTCGTCTTTTGCCCTCCCCCACCCCCTTCCCATCTGTTTCTTTTCCTTCGGCATCTCAATCTTCCGCCGGATTTTATGAGATGCATATCAGCCATGCCGCACTGTCGAAGTCGATCGAGGGGGAACAGGAATCAAATCGAATTCTTCGGTCTTGTGGACGACGTTTTTCCGACGGTTCTCGAGAAGAAGACCCGTTGGAACTGAAAATGTGTCAAATTAAAGCTCAGCTGAGAGAATACGACATCGGTCTCTGGGGTGGGAGGCGGCCGCCGCTGGTCGCCCGCTGGCTCACTCCAAGACAAAAACTAAGCTCGACCAAATGGTTGTATCATTCGTCCGTTTGGGGTGACATCCCTTTTGCAGATACCGCACCCCGTCTGTCGCGCTTCTTCTTGCTCTTCGTTGTTCATCCCTCACTCCAGATTTAATCTGATTAACATTGTCCATTTATAATTTAAAATCGTGTCGAATCTGTTGAGTCCTAACTCCCCGACACGGTGTCCCTCCCCCGTCTTCCGATCCCCACTCCCTCCGGTCGCATATCCAGCGTCTCCCGAGAACGAGCCCCGTTCCAGCCATCCTCGCGAATCTGTCCGACTCTCGCTTAGCTTTGTCCGAATAGAAACTCAGCTGACCCCGGCGGAGTTTTCTGTCAAAAACGTTCCTTCCGGATTATAGAGTAAGAAAGTCCTCCCTCTGAGTGGAATCACGCATCAACCGCATCAGCCATCGACCTGGGGAGATGTTTTGGGGGGGGGGAGGCGGTGACGGCGGTCTATTCGTCTCTACCTAGATGGAATATGCAACGAATTCGACTGACATTTCGACCAGCTCAGAAATGCAGCGGTTCTGTTGCATCAATTGAGGTCGTCCCCCGCACCGCCGCTGTGGCCTTTGACTCTTGCCCAGCTATTTCGTTTGTCCATCGAAATCAAATCGGGAATTGCGTGGCGCCTTATTCGTGATCAGTATCAAGTTCCGAGCAACTGGAACGGATCCCGAACTAAAATTAATCTCCAGAGATTCTGTTTAAGCACCGAATCGTTGATAGAGTTGAGGACTAAACCTCATGCTTGATGCTCCTGATGAAGTTCTTCAAGGCGAAGAAATACCCTTCAGGGCGGAATCTCAAGAAACGGTAGCTAATTTATAAGCTTGCAGAAAGAATTCTGGTAGATGAAGTTCAATCCCCAGATTCTCGATTTTCTCCAACTCCGAAGCCTCGTATTCTTGCGCTCTTTTTCCAGACCTGCTTGACAGTTTCTCTCGCCGAGTTCCCGGAAAATGCGAGTCATGGTACGCGAAGCGTTTCCATTTTGTACCTCATCCACTCCCACGTTCATCCTCGCTCTGTATCTCACCCTTTGCGCCTTGAAAGAAGCAATCTAATTCAGTTTGCTGTTGCTCCTAGTTTTTTTAGGGTTATTTACCGACCGAAATAATAAATGTCATTTGTGAAGCCTGCGACGTAATTCAATCAACAGGTCGTACGGCTCTGCAGAGCGGCCTCGATGCGACACCCAATGCCCTCCGAGCGTCGTCTGCTTGAGCACTTGCCAGCGAGCTAGGAGCAAGCAAGCAAGCAAGCAAACCTCTGGAGTCAAGCAGACAAGCGGGCAACAGCTACAATCTCATAAACACACTCTCAGTAGTAGAAAAAGAAGAAGTAGTGGCGGCAGTTCACAGGCAAAGCTGCATTTTATGCTGTGTTATGCCGTTTTATGACCTGAGTCCGCGGACGCTCAGCGGGCGCCACCAAGCTAGCCTCTATTTGATCTGATCCTGTTAGACTAAGCCGACTCCAAGCTTGTCCAAATTCGTCCTGACAGGACACACAGCGTGAGGTGTAATTCGGCTTGTCACCTTTTAGCAAGAGAGAGCATTTTAAAATTCTCCGTCTCCTGATTCCTCTCTCTTCCGCTGCCTCTAAGTTTTCCATCCCCTCCCTCCCCCTACCTATCTCATTATTTTTGATGTTGTGAACTCATCGCACACCGCGTTGCATCTATCGCGCGAGGAGCGGTGGAAAGTGAGCATCGAAGTCATCGGTGTACGGAAAAAGACATTCCATCCGGAAACTTGCGGAGTCCGCTTCTCGGGTCATGAGTCTGAAGTCCGAAAGCGAAACGTGTGACCGAAATTTCGGTCGGAATCGAGAGTATTAGCTCCAAATGTTTCGGACAAATATTTCTGCTGGTTCGTTTCTCTCGCGAGTTTCCCTGAACCGCGTCGCTTTCTACTAATGGGCTGAGTGAGAGAGAAGCCTGGCGGCAATTTGTCGAAGCTTGCGAATTCATTTCAGACGGTAATTGACACATTGACAGCTGATTCGATTGAATTGCTCATTTCAGGTGCGAAGTTTCCCCCTCAAAACACCGTTTGAGCAGAACATGTGTAGTTTTTTGAGTTTCAAGCGGGAATTTTAGAACAAATACCTCGAAGAAAAACCAATGAACGTTCCTGGAGATGATTCACGATGGACTAGTTCCACTCGAATAAAATTCTCATTCGATTGCCTTGACATTGAGCCGATGAGACATCGGTTAAACATATTTTCCAAACGATGTCCGGCACCTCTGTCCACGGTCTAGAAGTTGAGCGAACTCCGAGGAGCTTGGATCTCACTCAGTGCTCGTACCATCTCATATGAGGAGTCGATTTCCAAACGGAGTTAAGTCCAATTTTGACGATTCTCGTTTTTTGATCGATATCGACTCAGAAGCGTGTTCCGCATCGAATGCAAGCATCGGTTCGGAGCTATCTGCCCGTTATCCATGCTCAAAAACGACTTCAAATGAGATTCATTTCCAAAACGGGTCAAGTTCAACGGTAGTTTCTATCTAGAAGGAGTCAAAACCACTAAATCTCCGGAGAAAATTCTCTCACTTCACTTTAGTGCGATGGAGAGGTTAATTCCAATGTTAGAAACAACGAATTATTCTTCAAGCGTTCGAAGACTGATAGATTCAGAGAGTATCCTATTCGATGAAATTAATGAATTTTTCACTGGGCTCTACAGTCCGGTGTGCCCGCTTTGGCGTTTCTTGAACCATCAATGCGAGCAGTCGTGATACGACACCAAAACACGTCAATTTCGACTGTTTTTCAAATGTTCATTTCCAAAAAGCGTAAAGTCCAAAAGACCTCAAAGCTCTAGCCGCCTACACAGGACTCATTGATTTGCGAGTTAGCTTTCATTATGCTCACGATTCCGTCACCCATCGCATACCGAAGTTTCATCGTGATCCTGTGCAATAAGAGCATACCAGAAGAAAAAGTCGATTATCTCGAAATTGGAAAAATGGACTTAACTCCGTTTGGAAATCAACTCCTCATATGACAACGATTGGTAGGACGGCGGCAATGTTCGGAGAGGTAATATTTCAAAAGCGTGCCAGAGGTCCGAAGAGTAGCAGGTCTTCGAGGTACTGACTGAGTCACACATATCCCCGGGCGTTTCATTTCTTGTAATAACATTACACCGAAGACAAAGACGACTCGCCTGAGATGCTGCCACAACGAACGATTGAACGACTGAGAGGAAGCGATAGAACCGGGGGCTAAGTTAGGGAGCGAAGGTGATGCATGAGGATGGGGTGAAGAGCAGGTTACATCGTGCAAGCAAGCAGGTCGCCGCGCCGGCCAACCTGGCAGCCGGGGGACTGCTGCGGGCAAACCCCACAAGGCTTCGAAATGTGTCCAAGAGGTTGAACGAAGACAGGGAACAAGAGGGACGAGTGCGTTCAAAAGTGTTCGAAAGTCAAAGACCACAATTACTCCGTGGGGAAGACGAAACGCCTCGGTCATAGATCGGGTCTGCCAATTGGTCGTCGTGGCCCTCTTCATGTCCCATTGGAACGGTCCTCTGGCCCCCCCTCCCCCGTTGGAGTTTGCTCCGTCGTCGCTCCTATGGACTTTCGAAACTGAAGCGGAATCGAAGATGGGAACAAAGCGGACGTTTATTGCGGACGACGACGGCACGGCTGCGCGATCTCCGATTGTCGCTCGTGACAGCGATGCTCGTTCACCGAATATGCAAATTCCCAGAGAGATCTTATGAGCAAGAAAGGACGTTCACAAAAAAAACAACACCGGCAAAGGGGAGGAAAAGTGAGAGATATCCTTGGGTACTCTCGTGTTCTCCCGCATTTCGCTCAACAATGTCATGATGATCGAATTTCAGCTGCTCAAACAGATTGCCACCCCGAAAGCAACACAAATCGATGGAACTTTTCTGCCAGATTGCATCTATTTTCTAGTTGGCTAACTCCCGAGGCTCGTGTGCGTCTTTCGAAAGTAATCTTCTCATCTTCTCGTGATGCTTGCTACCACGACGACGATGCTGATGCCAGACGATGAGTCCGGTCCCCATCGTAGAACACACCGTCGGGTGGTGTTCGCTCTCTGAGCGCGGGGATTATTCACGCTTCTGCGACAACCTCGAAAAATGAGTACATTCATCTCGAATTTCCCGCTTGAGAACATTAGCACTGAGCACCGCGGTCACTCGCGAGCATACCATAGAACATACACGAAGAAGAGAAAAAGAACGAAGCCGACCGCCGAAAACACCCACGAACTGGACAGAGCTCCAGAGATTTGGAATGAAACGACACTTTTTGCTCTACTGGTGTCGAGGAACAACCGAGCTGGGTGACCTTTGTTTTTTTCCCTCAAAGTTTTTTCTAAGTTTTGAGACCCAGGCGAGCCCGTGGATGAAACTATATAAACGAGGAGAGCGCTCCAGATGACTCAGGAGTGGAAGTCAGGAGTACAAACCATTGGTTAGCCAGCGGAGCGCGAGAAGACTGTCGTCGTTTTCACTCAGGATGGATGTCGGTCGGTGGCTCCGTCTCTTGGTCGCTTTCAAGCCCAAATTTACTGAATGCGTTTCCTTTCTAGGCTGGCAGTTTATCAAGTCGCTCGTGCGAGTTCGGATCTCATTCCATAAAACAGGGCCGTGATTAAGGTTTACAACTCGGCGCCAGCCAAACTGGCTGAGATTCAGGGACAAGATCGATCCGGAGCTCTTCGTCGCTTCCGAAACTCGGCTCGATCTAATCGTCGTTCATCTCTTATGCAGAATCAAAGAGAATTCGTTTTCGTTTTTGAGCGTTCCGACTGTGCCTCGAACGACGTTTCGACAACGATGCATCGTCGGAAATTTGAGAAGAGACTACGAAATAGTTTTCTCCGGCTACGCTGGCTCAGTTTTCTCCAAACTTCGCCCTCTTTCGCAGAGTCTAGGGATTTAACGATGAACCCTTTGATCCAAACTCTCCATTATTTCTCCCTCCCTAATAAAGGATCCTCGTTTCTTCATTTTTTCAGAGGCACCGTTAAGGCGGCCGACTATGCCTGCCGAGGCGAAAATGTTTCCTTGTAGTAGGCCGACACTCGACTGAGACATGGAGTTATATATTTCGTTGAAAACGATCTCGCAAAATTTTGGTCGAGAATTCAACGCCTTATGGTGAATTGGGAAATCCAAAAACTTCATCACTGCTGAAGGTCTTCATCATGGTTCGGATTCTCAGTCGAGGCCCGCTTTTTAAAAGCCGCGTCCGATACATTATTAACATTATTAGCATGATTCACTTTATAAACACCATATTGACGTCATAATCATTATTAACATTACAAACAATAATAAAATTATCAACATTATGATTATTATTACGATATTAATTTATTAAATGACACTACAAGATCATACACTTTTGATATAAGACGGTATAAACGGATGTCCTGAAATTATGAACATTCTCAACAAATCTCTTATTCGTTATTGGGACTCTGTTCGAGAATTCCGCGATGTCGCCGTGATTTGAATCGCTATGAGAACCTCATAGAAACATTCTGCCGAGATCCATGCATGAGCTTCATCGGGTTTTCATGCTCAGTGCTTCCAGTGTCGTTCCTCGTTTACTCGTATCGTCTATTAGCAAATCGCTTAACTATTTTTTATGTCGCACCCAAGCCTTGTCGGCATTCTCCCATATCAGACGGGTAAGAACAACTCGGCCGATCCACTCCGGGGTAGCAGAATGGTGTAAAGTTCCAAATTCATCCGCCCTAAATGAGCAGCGAGGGTGCTTCAAGTTCTGGTAACAGAGACGCGCAAAATACGAGAACACGGTTTCCTCTCTCGGTTGCTCGGTGGTTGTGCAACAACAAATATGGATAACAATCGAGAAACTTATCCGAGTATTCTTATTTCGTATGCCGAACAATATCATATCAGTAAATTTTCGGTGTTCTATGCTTCGCAATGGTAGATGTTGGATGAAAAAAAATTGATTCAACGCTACGAGCTGGTTGTTTCTCGGAGCGGGCGTCCGAGGCCAAAGCACCTTCGTTTGACTGACCCTGGTCGTGGCCATTGATTCATTCGAAGCCACTGGTCTGGAACAAATCGTCATCTTGTCACCCAGCACGCGAGTATCACTCTAGGTGCGACCCAACCAGAACGGAGAGGGGATCGGGTAGTGCTGGGGAAAGCGGACAGACATCGATTTTGATATCACCAATTAATTCAATGACGAGAGAGTTGACGGTACCCTTTAGGGATCCCTTCTGACTTCCGCTTGACTTCTTAATAAGACCACCGAGGGAGACAAAGGAGAAACTTCATTACTTGGACGTCGTCGGACGATGTTTTGGATCGAGTCTGAAGCCGAAGGTTCTAGATTCTTCGAGGTTTCGATCGGGTCTCGATCTTGACTCAAAATCCGCTAAGAAAGTCAAATGGACAGCAGTCGAGCTCGGAGCTTCTGCAGCAAATGACTTCATGTAGAGAAGCTATTGTGGTCCACTGGTTGATCAAAGGTTCGCTTCTTGTTTTACTTTATTCCGCCGCCACAACGAGAAAAAGAGAAATGGCTCGCGAGGAGGGAGTCGAGCGGACGTGGGGACATCTGGCAGTCACCGACTCCCAGCCAGCCAGGCGTCCAGGCAAGCCGCCGCGCCGTTTCCTCATCAGCGAATAAAAACTATCGAAAAACGACGAGCTGCCAATGTCAGCATCACACTCGTCTGGCTTTAGGCTTTTAGCCAAATTAGCTGCTTTCGTTCAATTCAAGATTTTCACCGCAACATGATCGCGGCCTGTTACACATAGGGGAGGAGTGGCACGAGGAGCGAACTTGTTAGAGCCGCCTACAGTGTTCGCTTGTCCCCTCTCAATCTTCCGTTCAAAGATTCGTGAAGTGTGAATCCTCTACTTGGCCATTCTCTCCCCGATGAAGTGAAAGTTTGTCGTTATGTGCGGACATCGCCTCCCTCTTGGAAAATTTTCTCCTTCTCCCTCTCTGTCCTCCGTCAGTTCGAGTTCTACGTTGAACATATTGAGTTTTCAGCGCTACGCTCGAGGACTCGTCCGCCGAATGAAGAACGCTATCGTCGTCCTACGGAGTGACGTCAATGTTTCGAGTATTGCGGCGATGGTCCCTCACCGCAACATACCGTTTAGAGTACGTTTCTCCCGGGGCCCACCTCCGAGAGGAAAACGGAATTTCTAGGGGACGACTTTCTGACGGGAACCCCGGGCCTGGCTGGCTTCCTTGCTCGCGACGGTCGTCCATTCGTTCGTTCGTTCGTCCGGGCGGTCGTTCGCAATCACTCAGCGCAGTTGTGGAGTGACATTAAAGCTCGAGAATTTTTTAAAACAGCTCTGGATTTTATGCGATCTCCCGAACGTCCCCAAACCAGTGGGGAACTCGGACCTTATAAACGTGACCAACATAAGTGGAACCCAGGACGGGGGGCGCTTTGTCAACACGGTCTTCGGAGGCCTGCCATCCAGACGCAGTTTTTGCTGCGAAAAGAAAGTGGGAAACGAGGGAAAGAACAAAGAAAAAGCAACTCCGACCTCGAGCGGAAGGCCGTATTGGAAACAGTCGTTCCAAATGTTCCGATGACTTGGATTGTGTATTGTCTTCGGGCTCGAGGTCCTCTCAGAGGGTTTCCTTCCTTGGCGTCGCGGCAGTTGATGCTTCCAAGAGTTCTCCCCGATATTCGGAGGCTCTAGAAGCTCGATTCCGGGGGTTTTGATCCTCGACTCAACGGAGGATGGCAATCGCAGCGGGCCATTTGCTTCGAAGAGAATCCGTAACATGCGAGCAAGATATGAGGCAAACAGCTACATTACATCATGATGCATCTTGCGCAAAACTGCGTCGCGTTTTACAAGATATCGCTGCTCAGAAAGAGAAAGAGTTGTTTTGAGAATGGTTATAAATAGAACACGGTTGGCGGAGTGATGGAGATGAAGTGGAGGTCCGGACAGTGGAGATGAAGAAGAGCAGAAAGAGAGGAAGCCGGAAAGTGTTTGCACTCCTTCGAGTAAGAGGCGCTGAGCCTTGGAAGCCAGCCCGGAGCCTAAGTGCTCAGCGAGCAAGGAAAGGATAGAAAGTTCTCCTTCAATTGCGCACCCGAACACGCAAGCAAGCGGACAAGCGGCCTTAATCGACCTTATTCAATCCTGTTGAGAGGAGCTCTGTTGGCCGCGTGAAGTCTCCGTCAGTCAGTGCTTGGGGTCGAGAAGGCTAGGGAAACCGACTCCCGTTACCAGAACTCCAAGACAAAACCACAGCGCCTCAGGCTAGAAGAGCTCCTTGCGTTAGCATTCGCCCCAAGGGAAACAGAAAGCGCGCGCAATTTCAAAACTGAAATGAGCGCTCTTCGCGAGCGCGGAATCATCATCTCGATATCCTCGGTCCACAAACTGGAGGTCGGGACGATGGAAACTCTTGTTAATGCGGTTATTTCTGTTGATCGGACAAGTCGTTGCTCATCTTGCTCAGTCAGCAACAATGTCATCAAGACTGCTTCGGTCCCATATCTCTTCTCTCCCTTTATCCCGAAAGTCGAACGAGTCAGAATGAAGCGACAAGGGCGAAAACGAAGAGAAAATCGGACGGATGATATATTATCTCGATCCTCGGTCGGAGCGACGGATTGATCGCGGGCTAAAGGAAGTCCGATCGCCCCCGAGCAGATGAGCAGCGTACGACAGAGAGTAATGATGAATTTCGAATTCAGAAAGCCCCCACGATTTCGAGGCGCCATCGTTCGTTCGTTCGTCGCTTCTGCATCGGTTCTCTTGACTTCGATCGAATATTGGATGTCTCGTTGCCGTTGAGACGTCAGCGACGAGGACGGTAGTGGCTTCAACCGAAACTCGAGAAGACGGAGAACAGGCTCAACGAAAAAAAACTACTTGTAATGGAAGTACCTGGATTCGTCGAGACTCCTCGAACCAGGAGCACCGAAAATGGATGACAAGAAAAAAGGAGAACCAGGTACTGAAAATTGCCCCGATTTTGATTGAGTTCGAGAATCTTGTTGAGAATTCTCAATTGGTTTGCCCGAGAGCTGAGACGAAACGGAAACTATCCTTTCTCGGGGCAGAGGCTGAAACGAAAAAAATGTTTACAACCTCTGGTGTCAGAGTGTGCTCCGATTTAGGATTTTTGCGATATTTCCCGTTCGCGACAGGCCCTAATCGTCGCAGAGGCAGCAGCCCCTAACTTTAGAACAAACTCGACCACCCCACCGGTGCTGTGAGGGGTCTTCGGGATACATTTGGGAGTTTTAGGCAGAGCCGGTGGGTTGCGTTATGCAAACTTTGGCCCAATATTCGCTGTCACTGCACCGGAAATACGGCTCTTCTCGCTGTCACGAGACCTGGAGTGAGATTTCGCTCAGCCTGGGGAAGTTGGGAAAAATCGCGAACTGCATCCACGCTGTCGGTTGGTTGGTTGGCTTAGCGGGCCGGGAATCGCAGGGAAATCATGAGGTTCAGGGGCTTGCTCGGCAAGCAAGCGTCTGGGGATGGTTGTAAAAAGTTGTCCAAATTTGTCCGCTTACCAAGCCAGTGGTCAGCCGCGGCTGGACCGCCGCTACTACTCTACTTTGTGTGATGGTCTTCCCTCCGTTTTGGCTCGGTTTTCCCTTGGTTTTGAGTCGGTTTCTTTCCCTCCGAGAGAGAAGTTCTGACTTGACTGGTGATGCCAGCAGTGGCAAAGCTCATGAAAGCCTCGGGCCACCGACCGATTCAGTGTCGGGCTGTATAGTGCTAGACACCTATATCGCAGTAGCGGTGGTGGTAGTTGTGGTAGAACGCGTCATAGCGGGAGGGTGGTCGGGAGGGAACGTCTACAAACGGGGTAAAAACACACACAGAAAAAAATAAGGTAAACAATTGTAAATTATTCAAGAAGTTTTCGTCTCGGCTCTCAAACCTCGAGAGTTCGAGTCTTCCTGTCGAGATTTTTGTCTGAAAAGAGGTAAACTTTCGTTCAGGTTTCACAACCTGGCTGCAGGCCCGACTCGTTCGAGTACGTCAAGCCCATGAAAGTTTTTCTTTCCCCGTTGTGCTCCAACGTGTTCTTCGTCAGAATGCGACATCCGTTGTTCCGAAACGACCACAGACCCATGACCGTTGTCTCAGTTGCGTCATCGGTTGCCTGTGGCCACTGGAGGATTCTCCTCTCTAACGCTGTTGGAGGTCGTTCGAAAGCGAAGGACCGAAGGTGCTCGAAATGATGATCTTGACTCGAAGTCCATTGCAGGGTACCGAATGGAATATCTCTGAAATGTGGTCGACTGTTCCCTTGCCTCCGAAATGCTCTCAAGTGTTTTCATACAGTTTTGCTCACGAAACGTGTTCTGCTTGACCATGTTTTGCCGGCCTCTCCCTTGAAGACTCACTTCCTGGTCGATCGATGCATTCGTTCGACTTCATTCTAATCTTCTCAAAAGTGCAAATCCCAGAGAGTGCGATAAACACCACTGGCCCGACGATCGATTCGTGTTTCTAAAGAATTTCATTATCCTTGCTCGCACAGTTCTCTGATCTCGATCTCGAAAAGCTCTCATCGTGATATCCGCGAGCGAGACCGGCGTGAATCGTGAGAAATTGAATCGGACGATTTCGAAAACCGGAATCAATTGGCCTCCATTCTTCGGTGTCGAGATATAGCTGACGAGAATACCAACGCCCAAGAGAATATTATCATCTCTGATGTCAAGAGAACTACAGAACATCGTATTCACTCTGCTCGAAAAGCCCGAGATATGGCCCAGCTCGAAGTGCATCGAGTCCGTCTTCGAGAATCGACTTTCATGAGATCACTTCCGAGATCCTTCGCAGGGAAATTCTTCGACGAGTTAAACCGCACTCGGGTGCGTGCCGGCTTGGTGATAAACACTTGAGTTTTGTGGAAAAGAAGCGTAGCTGTGTGAGATGAATTCATGCATGGTCCACTTTTGTGTGATCTGCATTTTGCTTGTTCGGCTATCAGACCTTCGCCCCGACATGTGGTTCTGTATCATTGCGGATAGAGGCTGGAAGTTGTTCTCCTTTTTTATCGTTTCCTGCTTCGTGTCCCATTTTCAAGTTGTATCCTCATCAGATATGACGTCCTGATATTCAGGAGAAGGCGGAACTCTGATTTCCAGCGATCACCGGAAAAAGTAGTTCGCGGAAACAGAAACAACAAACTGAGTTTGTGAAGGAATTCAACGAGTGTGAGGATAACAAATGGATAGAAAACTTCTGATTTTGGGACTGGAAACCTGTGAATCGACATCATTCGAGGACGGAAAGAAGAACGGGAGACTCGCCCCCACGCTTCATTGATCGTGTGTTTTCGAAGTTTCTCCTGACCCAATTGTTCAGGTAGCGCCCCGCGAGAAAACTGAGTCATGAGTGCAGTCAATAATAAATAAGCCTTGCCCGCGACTTGTTCGTCGTCAGATCCCTCGCTTCCATCAACAATGAGGTGAAGTATTCGCTTGAAAAGGGTCGGCGATGAAGTTTTAGGCATATTTAGCAGCCGAGTGGCAAAACGGGTGACTGCCTCAGCTCCCTCACCACCTAGCTAACTGGGGTCGTCGATGGGGAATGGCAGCAGCAAGCAGGTATGAATTTGACACAGAGCAACTGACAGACAAGCTGAGTAACGAGCTCTGGGAGGAGCTGATTGAAGATTGACAGCCGCAGCAGCCCCATCGGTCCAGGAGAAAGCGGGAGCAGGTCAACGCGGCCCAAAATCCAAGTGGGGTCCGACCGACCGATCTTGGAGAAGCCTTTGTTGTGCACCTGACTTAGAGTCCTCTGAGGGTTTGCTCGGCTTTCTGTACAGAAACAAATGACAGTCTCGCTCCGATTCGTAGCGGCCGTTGTGAGAGTTGCAGTCGTCTTTGTAGGAATGGCACTCGTTGTTGCCGTTGCAACAGCGGGCAGCAAGTGGAACTATCCGCTGAGCGACGAACGGAGTCCACGGGACTGCGGAGTTCCTGGTGGGAAGTTCCGTCCAAAACTCGCTGTCACAAACATTGGACGCAGAAGGCCGAAATCACTCGAAATTGTAGCGGAATCTCATCCGGTTGATGATTAACAGTCTTGACGGATATTAAACGCACCCGGCAACGAGACCTCGGTGTCAATCCACATTAGAAGTCGCCGCAAGTCGAAGGAAATCTATCTGATCAGTCTGTCACTCACTCACTGAGTCGATCTCTCGATCTGCTATCTCCTCTTGGTGAGCCCGAATCTCGAAGACAGATTGTCGTCGACTGTCGACAATTTCAATTCGACCACCGACAAATATTCCAGTCGAGGGACCGCTGTCCGAATTCAAGAGTAGTTCACTCGACCGCGTTCTCCGCCAGGAGTCCCCCGTCAGGAGCCCACCTTCAAGAGTCCTCGGTCAGGAGACCTCTGCTAGGAACTTTACCCGGCGATCCCGTTGGGTATTCCTCTCAACGTGTTCCGTGTCGAAAAAATCGATATTCAGAGAGACTCGGTCGACAGCTTGACGAAATGGCACAAAAAATTCAAGAAATATCACTGACATAGCCCTGTCGTTTTTGCTCCTAGCGTCGAGGCTCGTCGTGTCTCCAACACAAGTTGAGCTTGTAGCGGTGGACGAGCGGAGCCGTTTGTTGAGCCGAGTCGGGGTTAACCTAACCGACAGCTCCGCTGACAACTTCCTTCGCCACGCGTCATTTACGAAGGGCAGCTTCAAGCTATTTAGTGATATGCCTGTATTTCCAACAACGTAAGATCTTGCTTACAGCAGGACCAGAGTGTCTATTATATGTAGCAAGCAGATACGAAATGAAACAAAAACCATCGTTGTTTCGGGAAAGACAAATTTTCTCCGCTCGGACGGCTGAGTTATCAAGATGTAATACAGAAGCTGCTTTTGTCAAGGAGACTTCCATAACTCATCAAAACGAAATGCTAGAAGAAGCATGACGTAGCTTGCCTGGACGTCGGAATCTGCGTAGGCTGAGCTCAATGGAAAATCCGACCGGCATTCTCTCCACAGTAGCATTCTGTCCTCGGGAGCCGATCTCGTTGGGAAAAACTTCCATCATTCACGATTCTGATCGAAGAAGTTCGATCTCTAATTGAGCGAGCTGCTGAGGGAGTGAACCTTTCAGCAGTGCCGTTTTGGCGGGGTAAGAAATGCATGCGAAAGAGCAAGGGTCGGCGGAAACATCCTCGTCTGAAGCCTGGAGTGGAGTTTTGTGCAGATTTCGAGATCAGCTTCTCTTCGATACTAATCGGAGAGTGACACTCTCTACGTCAAGCTAAGAAGGAATTTCTATCGAGATCATTCTCAGGGAGTTTGCATCGCTTGTGAGAGTTTCTACGGAGCAAAGCAAATGAATTCCTTCAGATCCCCACGCTCGCCAGCTGAAGAGCTCGGTTCACCTACATGGAGAGTTCCTCCTCATATTTATATTCCCGATCAGCGTTTTCATGTTAAGGGTATATGTAGAGAGAGATGACGGGAAATACATATTCAGTTATCACCAGCGGACTAGATCTGTAAGATGTTTGGCTCTAAGATGAGATCCGATCGGGGATTCAGAGACGCCGGAGAGAAAATCGAACAGGAGAATATGGAGAGGCAATGAATATCGTCTCGGATATTTTCAGATCGTTGTTACATTGGATCACAGTTCACGTTTTTCACATATTATCTAACGAAGAAATCTATAGCACATATCGATAACCAATAACCGAAAATCAGCCTTTTATTCACATAGAGATGTATACCTATCGCTTCTCGGCGGCTCCCGCGGTGAAATTTTCTGCAAAGTTTAAAACGTGGAAAAAAATTCTGTAATATCTGTAATAGCAATATCATATCTTCAATGAAATGCGTTTTAAATTCTCTTCGTCTGGAACGACATCGAGTTCAACCGCGGCGGCTCGCTTCGATCGTGATGTTGTGAATTGTCGCTCTCAGTCCTCGTCAAGAGAGATGACGAAACTGATTAAATCGTTGCAAAATCTCTGATCTCGTTTAAGTGATGGAAGCCACGAACTCGGTTCGAATGTGACCTGGAATAAACACCACGGAAGAGAACGCAACTTGCGTCGTTCATGATGATCGTCCAAAGTTATGTTATGCGAATGCCGATTTGATGATTCGCACCTGTGCATCAAGTTTTCTCGCCGGAGTTGTTCGCACCACGGAGTACACTCGACTTTGTTTGCTGTTCGTTGTTGTGGTCTTGTCGTCTAGTTGCTCGGATGTACGCTCGTGCATTGTGCTTGATGGAAACGCGCACGCCAAAACATTCCATCCCAATGGTCTTTACAACTGTACAATCCTGCGACCTTGGACCATGAATCTGGAACGGAGTTCTTTCGAACACGAATCGCAAAAGGTCCCGTGTGTCAGAGGATGTCTCGCTAATTGATCATTCCGATGTGGCGAGTCATCTTCATCAGAGTTGTCTTCCTCCCCGACCGGTGTTGGGTCGAGCGACGTTGAGCATGACGAAACTGTTAAAACAATATTTGAAAATTTCCCGCTGCCACCCCCTTGATCGTCGTCGGGCCGGCGCCGCAGGATGGATATATTTAGACGTTGGCTATTAAGTGAAACACTAAAGCCAGATTGCGATCGGAGTTTCCTGGCCGCGCGCTCTAAAACGTTTCTCCACGCTCTGGCACCTTTTGAGATCAAGAAGCGATTTAACACACTCGAGAGCGAGCACCCTCCTGAATCGCTGACGAAACGCCGTCGCTGGAAAGCAGTACCCTTTCCGATTCTGGAAGTCGAGGAAAATGGAAGCAAAAAACTGTTCTTTCTTGTCGGAAAACCTTTCGTTCCGCCGCACGCAGCGGAATTTATGGAGCTTTTGAAGAAAGCGCGGACGAATCTTCACTCATGATCATGACACCTGGAAGTTCCTTCCAAAGTCCTCTGGAATTTATCGATTCAGTGATTCATTTGCTGCGAGTTTTTGAGTAGAATCATAAGCTGCTTGGATTCCGGGTGTCCGTGGCTGAGTTTCCCGATGATTCCAAACAGATTCATTGGGTTGGAATAGGAGGCATTTTTCCTGAAGGGAAGAGAAGAAATCAGCCAGATTTCCCGGTCAGGGAGGAATGAATCGGCGGCAATGCGTGGAATGGAGGAACGATCCCTGGAGAATCGTTCTCCTCTCGGTTTTCTTTCATCCGCAGCAGTCGACGAACTCCTCGAAGTCGACTGTTTTCTGTGGAGGAAGTGAATATATGGATGCGAAAATGGAAGAAGCAGGAGTGATGGAGGAACCAAAAAGATAAATAAATGAACGAATGAATCAGTGAGTGTGTTGAGTAATTTGAATATTCGACTTGACGGCTGACTGGACGAGCTGGGCTGCGATTCGAGCCCGGGGCACGCTCGGCCCTCGGCTCATCTACATAGCGGGCCAAGCCTGGAAGTCAGGGCCGAAGGCCACCGCACTGTTCGTTCTGATTCGGTCTTGTTCGACTCCGCGATTCCGAGGCGAGCGAGTTCTCTTCCTGATCTTGGAAATCAGAGAATACGGGACACCCCCACATTCTGATCTGACAGTGATTTTGACCAAAATCCTTCGCCAAGGACCGTACCGTGTTCAGAGAGCTCACGAAACTAGTTCTGCCTCCAGTTCATAATTAATATATAGACCACATGTGGATTCCGATTCCGAAAGGGACAGATCATGAATTTCTCGAGGTTTTAAAGTTTGCAACAACTGAAACTGACACCATTGCCCTGGCCGCGCTCTCGGCCATTTCGATGAACCTGCTTGCTCAGCTGTCTGCGACTCTGGCGCTATTTTTCACTTTAATGGATTTGATTTTTGAGAGACTCCGACTCGTGAATTTATTCTATTGATGGATTCTACAATGAGCCAATACAGGTTGGAACGGGACAGTGGATCCGACCGGGTCGAGGAACGAACGAGCGGAGCCTGGGCTCTCGTCTCGTTTGATGCGGCGTGGCGTCGGAATGCCTGAGCTTCCTCGAACTCCCACTAAGCGTCGCTCACCTGGATTGGGAAGATCTTTTGGACGCGGACAATCAATCTGGATCTCTTTCATAAATATTCCACGGGACGACAGAAAACTTAAGGCGGGCGACAGCGACCGAGCATCCTGCAAAAGAGTCGAGGAGGATCAAAGCCCGGGTCGGATCGAAGAGCTGGCGAGCAGCTGCGGGTCGCCCTTGCCGCTAACAACTTGGAGGAGAGTCCGATTCTTCGATGACGGTAGTTTGATCTTTCCGAGAGAGAGACAGAGAGACGCAAATCTTGTGAAACTTCGCCTCCGTTCGTTTGTTCGGGCTTGTGCGTGGTTGATTTAGCGATCTGGAAACTGCGATTCGCGGAGGGCATACCACCGTTTCAGAGAGAAGTGAATCGAGTGGAACAAGCAGCCTGCGCGGACCAATATTTATTATCCTGGAATGCTCCGCATTCATTGATCAACCGGCATCCACCGAGTCAAGGGCAATCGACCGCCTGCTGCTTCATTAACAAAAGATTCGTGTATCGGATCCGTCGAGCAGGCTGATCGTTTCACTGCATCCAACATTGAGATAATGCTCACTTCGCGCAACCAATCGTCTAAAACTTCTCGGACGAGTCGGATTGATGTGGATCCTGAAAGTACGTATTTCGTCATGTGAGTATTCCGATCGGCGACTCTGGAACGGCGATAACTCCCGCCTGAATCGAAGCTCCTGGGAAATCTCCGCGAATTCGACCGAGCTGTCGTGGAGTCACTGCGCAATAGTTTCCGTGTGCAGCCACTTCAGCGCGGAGAATCGTCGTCGCAGAACATTCTCGAAAGTTTCGCAAGACTCGGATTCCGAATCGGGGATTTTAATTTCAGGAGAAGCCGGAACCATCGTCTCTTAATTTTCTTCTTCTGAGAACTCCTTGTCAAGGAGGCAAGACGTCGTGTCATGCTTTTGTTCATCTGGATGTTGTCCTTGTCGTTGTTGTGTCTCGACGCCTCGCGAACAGTGGAGGCGAGAGCAGCAGCAGCAGCAGCAGCAGCGAGAAGTTGCGAAGTGAGAATCGATCGCTGAGCTATAGAGTTGCGAGATGTTCAAGTTGGAGAAGGAGGGAGAGGGGGGTGGCTGAAGTAGAACTGAGGACTGAGTTGGCGCGGGAAGCCCGATGGTGAGCTGGTGAAGTAGGAAGGTGGGAAGCTAGCGTCAGCAAAACACAAATAATACCTTAAGATTTAAAAGTTTCGGCTCCTTCGATCGGCGTCTGGCTGTAGCTTCGTTGCTCGCTCGCTCGCTCGCTTAGTCCTGAAGTCTTCGGCTCTCTGGGCGCCCGCCCGCCCGCCCGCCCTCGAACGCGCCCACCCGCTTACCGCGTCTTTCGAAGGAAGGCTTAAGTGGATTTAGTCTTTCGTCCGTTACTGTTAGCCGACCGTCCGCCAAGCTCTTCTTTTTCCGCCTCCTCCTTCACCTCATCTTCCTCAGTGAACTCCCGTTATTCCTCACGACCTGGCCTGTCTTTCTGTTCTCTAGCTCACTATGACTTCGCTTTGAAGACATCGCTTTCTTCCCAGCTTTGAATCCCCCGCGGCTTCCGACGATTCGAGTGAACTTCGTGTGATCCTCGCATGTCCTTCGAGTCATCATCTACAGATGTGGAAAACGTTTCCAAGCGTATGCTCTCATTCGAACGCAGTTTTTCGACAAGAACTTCGACTCAAACCAACATCGGAACGAGCTCCAGCTCTAACCGATCCCGTAGTCAATTAGTTGCGTGAGGCAAGTGGTGCCTGTGGCGTTCACTTCGTTTCTCCCTCCGACTCCGGGAGTTCATCTGTTTGGATTAAAGAACACTCTGGTGGATTCACACGCTGAGCGACATTCCGAGCGAGCGAGCAAGCGACTCGTATGACTCGGTTGACAAAAACTGTTGTTTGTGCGTTTAACGAGCGGCTTGTTCCTTGGCAACTCGTACCCGGGACGTTTGGATGACTCCTACGCACGTCTCTATCTATCGGCGTCCTCTCTTCTTTCCTCGTGCTCCGTCGGCTTCTGCTTGTCAACCCGGATCGAGTCGAGTTGCCCACGTGCTCTTGTTCTCGTGCGTTTTGGGAGTTCGCTTGGTTTGTTATCTTCTGGCGCGTTCATTCGTGGACGAGTTGACAAACTCGGAAGCCAGTTACGTAATCCAAGCCTTTCCGTGCGACATCGATTGGCAGTTTCCCGCTCCGCTGGTTGACGTTATGACATTGTCGTCCCCAGCTGTCTCCCCTCTCTCGCATTCTCACTTCAAGTCTGAAACAAGCGCTCGCTCTTAGCACATGCGAGCAAACGTTGTTGAGCTTATTGTAGTCGAGAAACCCGACTCAGGTTGGCGGTGGAGCAGAGCAGGGGAGTCTGGAGGAACTCGGGATGAGCGGGAGCAACGGGAAAACGCCGAGGAGGAAACAAACGCCACAGCTTGGCGTAATCCCGAAGCTTGGTAGGCAAGTTGGCGACTGAGTTTCTTTCTGCCGTTCGCTTCCAAGCCGGTAGCAACTCGGCATCATTTCACTGAGCGCAGCGAGCTCCGGACGAGGCCGGGAGTAGCGACGCGCAGAGCTTCCCGTTCAGGCTGCGTCACCCACAACTTTTAAGCTCAGAGCGCAGCTTGACTTGAGAAATCACAGAACAGGAGCGAATATGGAAACTTTCAGAGAAACACAGCCTCGACGCTCGGTAGAAACACGGGAGGATTCATGGAACCCTTGATGTTCTCGCAGGAATCTCAATGAAGTTCCGAACTCTCGCATAGATCTTCCGGAGCCTCCCTTGGCTCAGAATCACCGGGTCGTCTTCTCCGAGATCGAGCTTCCAGATCTCAATTCATTCCTCCGCCATCACCGTCGGTCTGGTCGGCAGAGCGACCGACTGACGGGCGGACGGGGGCACGAACGAACGAACCTACTCGCTCAGTCAGTCACTAACTCGCCGAGTGACGTGACCAGAGAAACTGCGAAGACTCTTCCGCCGGGCCGTCCTGCTTCTATAAACGAGTCATAAACTCTTTATTGCATTCTTCCAATGGGAACCTCGGTTGCATCGTCCCCTCTCTTCGTTTCCTCTGAGTGGACATCGATTCAACTTTCCAGTCGACCAGATATCACTTCCTCCATTTCCAGAATAAGAATTCCGTCTCCCGTGCCTCTAGTACGGCCACGCTGTCGTTGATAAGGGTCGCGTCCGCTGTTCTTGAATTCGGATTAGAAGACTAAGGAGTATTTCGGTCCGCAGACTGCTTCAAGAATATCTTCTAGGCGGGCCAAAAAAAAACAAATTCAGAAAGACTGCGATGTCAGAGGCATGGTGGCAAATCCAGCAAAATGCGGCAAAGGCGTTGGGTCCTGAGATACGAGGAGCAGTCGAGGACAGGCTGTCGTTAACGTAGACTCTCGGAGGCCTGGATTGTTGAGGTGCGGGGACAAAGTCTCCGAATAAACCGAGCCAAACTCGCTCCTGTCCTCGCAGCAGGAGGAAAAAACAACGACGACGAATCGTGATGCAATCTTTCCACTTTGTCGATTCCTCGTCTCCCGCGATGCCCTCGAATTACAGAGACGAAACGGTGGAAAGATCTGGACGGATGAGGGGCAGGGCGATGGAGATGAAATCGGAGTTAATCAGGGAAGAACGAACTTTATCAAAAGTGGAGTGAACTCAGTGCTCCCCGGCTGCCGGCTGTTCCCCGCTGTGGATTTTCATTCGTTTCAGCCTAAGGGCGGACCACTGACCGACCGGGAGGGACGTCGATGGTTGAGAGAAGAGGGGAATGTCTTTAAGAGTTGGCAGTAAAACTTTAATTTGTCGATTTCATGACGCTTCATTTGCTGGTCTGGCGGCAAGACGCTTCTGTTTCTTTCTCGAAACTCCACTAGACTCCAAACATCATGATGTCTTGCTCCGATCCTCCGAAAGAACCCCGAGAAAATCTGACCACTCGACTGCTCCATTCGATTCGGTCGTCGTCAACATTCGTCTACTTCGGTTGACGTCCTTCATGAGGAAATATCGTTCTGCAAACCAGAGATTTCGCCGATTTTCTCTCGATACCGACCTGACTTCGAGGTTTCAGTTTTGCGCTTAGATTCAAGCGTCTATCCTTCCTTCCCGTAGAGCCGGCAGACGAGGTATTGAAAGATTGTCATCGGTCGGATGCCTTGGAAAAAGTAAAAAAAGCGGAATAAAACAAAGCCATGAGCTCCTGGAATTCTTCCGCCGTGCTGCTCAGGCGGAGAATCGGGCAAAGCGGGCTTCAGGTTTCGAGAAGAAGAAGGAGGAAGGAAGGAAAGAGTTGGTTCCTTGCCGTTCGTCGAGATGGCCATCGTGATGGCGCCCCCAAGGGAGGAAATCATCGAAGCGTTACTTAAGATGTCCTCAAAGGCTCACTCGTTCGCCTTCCCGCTCACCATCGCACTCATCCGTTGCCTGCCTGCTGCTATCCAAGGCAGGGCCGCCGGGATCGCCAGGGGGCAAGCTGTCCCAATAGCGGCAGTCGAAGTCTAAGCTGCAGCAAAAGTACGTTCAGCATACGAGGGAGGAGAAGGAGATTCGTGAGCCAAGCGGCTGAGCGACCGACAGACCGACAAACCAAGCGAGCTACCAACACGTGATGATAGCGCACAACTGTGACGCTCTGCTGAGCTGGAAACCGGTGTAGACTGCGACCGATCTCTCTCTCTCTCTCACTCTCTCAGACTACAGAGTTCCACCCAAAGCGAACGATGACCGATTCCATATGAGCAAGCCGTCGTCGATTTCGTCCTTCTCTTGGACCAATTCACAATCGAACGTGACTGCATCGACTACGACTACAACTGCAATGCCGAGGCGCGCTCAATCAACGATGGCCGAGTGCCCTAATTGGATGCTTTGAACATTTGGATCGACCGGAACAAGTGGCAATATAACGGAAAATATAAACACTCTAAGGAACCAGAGGAGTCACGGGGGCTCATGAGGAGCAGATGGAGAACATCAAGTACACAAACGGAGCTCGTCAAAGAGAACGCCCCTCCGCAAAGAAGGGACCACGAGGAGGGTCGAGAAGAGGGGCGAAAAATTGGAGGGAACAACACTCGTCGAGAAGATGCAGCGGAAGGGAGGAGAACAAGGGGACGGGGAGCAGGAGAAGGAGTCGGAGCGAAAGTAAAAGCGCCAAGTCAACGAGGTAAACAAAACGAGATTGCTTGTTAAGGAACTCCGGCTTGTGTTTCGCTTGCTTCTCAAGGAAACAGGAGAATGCGACTCCTGGCGGAGTAGTACAACTAATTAACTTGGCTCTGTCGGTCTTCTCGTACGTGGGCTTCTCCCTCGGTGGTTCGCTTGGGCGGGACCCGAGCTCAAATCTTCGTCGGTCGTCAGATCGGACGTCATAGAATTCCTGCTCCTTGAGCAAACGAGATTTCCTCGGGTTCCGCCGCGAGTACCCAAGAATATTTACCTCTCGTTCGCGATGCCGGTCTTTTCGCGAAACGGAAACAACCGCAAACGATCGTTCGAGAGGTCCGATGCGAAGGTTTAACGGCATCGAATGAAATAAACTAGAGCTCTATATGGAGCGGTCAGTGCCGCATGATCTTGAAACTAGGATGTCCTTTCTGAATCCATTACGCCAGCGAAGGATCTCTGTTTTAGCGCGGCAAGGCTTTGCCCGCTCCAAGATCAAGGAATGGCGTGCCGCGCAAGGTTTGGGCAAATATAGTTCCGCTACAAAGACGAGGACGACGAATGAGCGAGCGACTCCGGGTACTCCGCGTGTAGTATGACCAGACATTTTCAATATGTAGTGTCCAAACTGCTCTCTCGGTGGAATCAGTCCGTGCTTGTTGGAGCTGGTCATTCAGCTGTCGAATAATAATCCGCCTAATGAGCTTTCGGTCGTTGGTTGCAAATGCATGCATAGCCCACCGGGGAGAACCTCCTCATGGATCGGAAACGAGAAGCGCGGCCGAAATCATTCAAAATAGCTTCACTTTGGCACAAATCTCGAAGAATCATTCCAGGATTTGAACTTCGAGTCCTCGATGTGGATCGCGTGAGGTCGACTTTGAGCGGCATTCCTTCACTTGGAACTTACTCAGCGAAGGCAACACCGCGGACAGAAATTGGAAGTTGCGAAGAACAATCGGAATATTCGGCTTGTCCCCCAGCGTGGTTTTCCTGACGCGTTGTCGTTGTCACTCGTTGTTGTTGTTGTGGCTGCTGCCGCCGCCTTGTTGACGCCCGAGTTTAGCACTCATCTAGTTTCCGCCAACCTCATGTTGTGACCGCGTGCCGAGACTCGCTGTTAGCGACGACGTTTGGGAACGACAGCAGAATGTCAGAAAGCGAGATGCTTCGCGCGACTTGAAGAACTGCTAGCTAAAGAGTAGAAGTTGAGAAAGCCACTAGCAGCATCGCGGCGGCGGTGGCGGCTGAGTCCATAGAGGCCGTCACAAAGTTTCCTTATTAGAAGAGAAGACGTTCCATTCACTGGGCGGAGGCTCACCCGCCATCACCCGCATTCCCCCTCTGCACGTCCGAAGCAACTCTGGAGGCGATGAGCACAAAGTCAACCAGCTCGTCGGCCGACCTCGAACTAGGATGAAGCTTAATCATAATCTCGACGACAATATTCAAATCGATGACTACTCGTTGTGATGATTACCGATCCTCGATCCACACGATCATCGCATTCCATGAAGAACTTGAGAAGGATTAGTTTTCGAAGTATAATACATCTTGTGTTTTTAAAGATCATGATCTACACCACCCGGTCCCGGGCCGGGAGCGGTCGGAATTCGGGGCAGGTAAGACGCCCTTCATGACAAAGTGTCGAGCTGTAGTTTCGAGACCGACAGTTCGAAAACAGTTGGAGTCTGAGGTCCGGCTCGAGTTCGACCCAGTCGAGTCAGCGCCCGTCTCCAGGGCGCTCTGCGTAAAGTGTGTGTGTGTTGTGGACTCGATAATTTGTGGCCATCATAAATATTTGACCATTCTCCTGGTCCACTCGGATTTTCTTTCTGTGCACTCATTTCTGCTCCGGAGGCCAGGAAACCAGACGGGAGATCGAGAGGTCCCTGTATAAATCCCATCGGAACCGAAACCAGCATATCTGTGTACGATAATTGCGAGGGGAGTAGATAAATCTTTCAGCTCGCTTCGCGTGACCTTGGTACGTGAGCGGCTTCCCGATGCGTAGGAGCACGGGAACTGATTATGGAAAACCTTTTACCGCCCAAACCGGTTGTGTCTTTTGCTGAGCAACCCAAGTAGAAGGGAAGAGTTCGGAGCCGGGATCCGACCTACTTCTCGTCAAAGGTAATTGTTTCGTGTTTTCGAGGAGATGACAGAATGTCGGAGACCTTTCGTTCTTGAGGCTCATCGTACGGTACGGCCCTCCTTGCTTGAGGTGAAGTGCTCCGTGCTCCAAATATCGCTGTGGATCGGTGTGTTTGTTCCCTGCGAGTGTATTTGAGAGATGAAGGCAGACGATCACCTTATCATCGGCTAACATTGATCATAAAGCGATTGGTGGGCTCCGCAAAGTTGACGGGATGGCAAATCTGGTGATTATTTGCCTTACTCACACGGGCTTATAGGCACAATTGCTGCCCACCAACAAGGGGCCGAGTTATAATACATAACGGATACCGAACAAGGTACCGAACAACTCTCGACTGGCGAAGCTACCCGGTGGTTAGCTGTTCGATCCGCCTTCCGAGGAAGTGTCTAGCGATTGAGGAGAGATGGTTGCAGCGATTTAATGCGATGAATCTGCAGCAACGAGAGATGATTGTGGATTGCATTCCAATCCACCGAGTCGTCCGCCTTGATAAGTGATGCGATGTTCGCCGTTCTGCCTCTAGCGAAGGCTTGCCTCCCGCTGGTAACCGGTCTCGCTGTGTTCGAGGAAACTCGTTTTCGTTCGAAAAGACACGTTTTCGGTCTCTCGAGGCAAGGGATTCGTCCAAATCTCGAACGACGAGCGCCTCCTACCAACGGTCTGCTTGCCAACATGCCACGGCTTCATGCGGATCTTTCTTGCACAGTGGATTGGCCGAGCTCGCAATAGATTTCGTTATCGATGCATTCAAATGCCGCGTTCCCTGCAGGTGCTCTTACCTCTCCTCTCTCTTTCTCGACGAACGGAACTCTGTTTTGCCAAACGCGCAGATCGCGTCTGAAGTCGTGTAATATGCATTATAGAGCTCATACGTGACGACGGAGGAACGCGGTGGCGGGGCGCAGCGATGCACGGCTCCTGCCGTAAAGAAAAACCTCTTCCAAGAAAACCATGTTCCCCTCAAATAATTAATGGAAAGAGCTCCAAAAAATCCAGCATTGTCTGAACGAAGATTCAAGATCATCTCTTCTCATTCATTTATTCAGTGAGGATGTTGCCAATCGGACACGGAAGAAAAGCGGAGGGGCAAACAGTTCTCCTGGGGCGAGGCATTCCGCCAGTCTTCCGAGGAGGATCGGAAATCCTGGCTCCAGTGTCTATGGTGGACGACCAGATAGATTTACGCGAAAATAGACCCCACACAAACTCGGATGTCATCGGCCCGCGGTGCAAAGATGGTGAAGGTGAAAGCGGAGGTGGAGTAATCGAGCTTTCGGACGTTTGTGGGAGCAAACGGTCGCTCTCGAAGTCCGAGTTGCACTCCCGCCAGGAGGAAAGATGAAGAGATCTCTTCTGAAGGGACCGACCGAGCTCACTTCTCCTGTCTATCACTTTTTGGTATTTTTTTTTCATTTTAATGCGAACTTTTTCCGCCATAGACACAGGATAGGAAAAAGACACTCACTCAGATCGGCCGGCCGGCTGAGAATTTACTGAGCTGTTGAAATTCGACCTCGAGAACATGGCGAAATTTCATAGCAGGCGAAACTGGCAGTGGGGTTCGGAGCCCGGGGCGAGGAAGACGATACACGGTGTTCGAGGAATTCCTTTGCATCGCTCAGGAATTGAAATACCGCGCCTTTGCTGAAAACCACTCTCCATATCCAACGTGCAAACGCTCGCTGATATTCAGAGTTTCGGCTCAGCCGGACGCGTTCTGCACCGCCCGATTTTTTTGGTTTCCAAGGAAAATTATTAGACGACAGCCGATTTAGTCACGAATCTTTCATTTCAGGCTCAGAGACACATTCATCGGAATTCGAGAGACCTTCAGAATGAATTTTTCTCCAGGTGTCTGACGGGCTCGTTTCGGGCCCAATCTCATGATTTGTGCTGATAACGAATGAAAAGAAAAAACGAGTCTGAAGAAGGGCCTGACTTTGATTATTCAATCAGGCTGAGGAAATCAAGTTTGATGCAAAAGTCTGTCATTTTTCTTCGCCTAACACTTTCGCAGACGCTCGTGCGTCTTCGACAAATTGAGATAGATTGAATCGACCTATATTTAAAAAAACTCGTTGCTTGTCCTTGAAAGTGAAGCGACGCTGGGGCCTCGAACTCGTCACGCTGTGTCGATGATGATGACGCCGCCGTCGCCTGCGACTGCAGAAACGGCAACCAACGCCCTCGTAGATCGATGAAGTCGTTCGACTCTTTCTCGACAGAGCAGAGCACCAAAGGAGAGAAAGGAAAAAAGCTCGTCGACAGCTAAAAATTGTGACTCGCTCACTGATTTATGATGCCCGTAACAAAGCGGACGCTTAAAGGACGACGTTTTTAGATCCTGGCAACGCCATTTCGCGTTGGCCTTTTTTAAGCACTTTTGCGCCACAAGAGATTTCTTTCGGTTCTTTGTCGAGACGAGAAATGCAGATGTGTGTAAGTGAGTCTAAATGCATCGCTAGGCCACGGGGCATTTTTGCGCCACTGCTGGAAGTCCGAATCTCGCTGGGTCTGAGATTGTGCCGACCCATTCTTCGGTAGACTAGGAACCACTTGCGTCGCTTCTTGTGCTTCTGCGAGAGTAAGCGGCGACTTCTCCGGAGCTTCCTCAAGGCTAGCATATATATATATATATATATAGTCATATTCATATTATGCTTTATTCGACGATCCTTGACGACGCATCGAGAGAGATCAGTTCCGAAAGCCGCTTTTTAGGTAGCCACGTGCGCGTTCGTCCTCTTCCACTCTCGGCGAGTTCGTACGAAGTGCTTATTCCGAGGAGGAGTCGCGAGGAACTTTTCAATCAAACGTCCGAATCAAGGAACAAGTGAACGAAGCCTTCGGGCCCGGTCCTGCAAGAATTGCTTATTTCCATCAGTCATACGATGCCGCCAGCCGTGACTTTAATTAATCCACGTAAGGAACTCAGTGCACTCAACTGAACGTTGATTTATGGAGCGCGCAGAGTTACTGAATGTTCAGAGAGAACGCGACTCGCCTTTCCTCACCATTGCCGCCCCCTCCCCCTCCCCTAATCTCCCTGGTACGATTTTTCTTCTTCGTTATGTACCGCGTACAAGCTACATGCTTTTAACAGTTCTGAACTAGTTGCATAAACGATCGGTTACGTAATGAATAAAAGATCGATGAACAACCTCAATAAGCGGCTAGGTTTCTTTTCGCATAGTTAATGCAATCGATCTATGATATCCCTCCGTGGGAATTCGAACCATGATTTTTCCCGAACGAAGTGGATTGAATATCCTGCATGACAAATAGTCGATCGTCCTCTGTCGTCGAAAGGTTCACGAGATGGGTTCAGCCGGTGAATTCATTTTCTCGTACCGGAGAACTCTGCCTTTCTGGGTCGCTTGGGGGCAAAACTTTCTGCTCTTCAGCGTGGATTCGTTCGATCGTTGATTCGCAACTTGATGAATGATTTTTTCTCGGACAAACACGGGAGACGATGCCCAACACGTTTCGATCCAAGATGGGGACGGACAATCGCGGGGGGCGGGGGAGGGGGCAGCTCGGACAAACCAGGAATCATTCGAGGACACACTGCGTCCAAGTGCTCTCTGTGACTCTGCTCCTCTGAGCCACTGTCGTCACATAAAGACCAGCCGCACTGTTCGGCAAGTGTCGCCGCTGCCGTTGGTCTCGGGACGACTATCGTCGACGGGATCCTCGATCATAAATGAGGCTTTGCGATGCTTCGACGCCAAGAGAGTAGATCCAACGACGGACGCAGGCGACGAGACATGGTCGGCAATCCAACCATCCGAGCAAGCAGGCAAGCAACCAGGCGGGCAGGCATGCATCCGAACTAGCAGCCGAACGGGCAGAGAGTCCCATCTCGCGAATTCTAAAATGGTCCTAAAGCGAGCCCTGAATAGATTCCTCAGACGTTGCGTGCAGACTTCGCTAACAAATAGACATCGCGTCGTTGTGGTACATCGGGGAAAGCCAAGCGCGCAGCCGCCCGCCCACCCAACCAACCGTCTACGCGGCCACCAACTGCCCCAGCAGAATGAACTACGAGCTGCCCCATATTACCACCATCAACGCGCCGCGCCGTGCCGCGCCGACTCGAAGAACGGGTAAAACAAGCGAGACGAACACCAAGTTTGCGGAACTCGAGAATTCTCAACCCAAAAACGTTTTCGGGTGTCTGCAACTGAGGCGGTCTTCGGTGGGGTGGCGAGAGCTCACGAGTTCGGAGCTAATCTGCGGATTTTCACAAAAATCTTTCGACCCAAAACACCATGCGGATCCGCGCATGTTTGGGAAGTGTATTTCGAGGTATAACAAACACGAGAAGCAGGGCAGGCGAGTAGTACACTCAAAGGGGGCGCAACCAGAGCGGACGAAAGCCTGTGAGGTAGACACGCTTGAATCGTACGCCTGCGTCACTCAAATTGGAGTCTCTGCAGTCTCAGTCCACAATGTGGAGCATATATGTACATATTCAGCAAGGTAGCGGCCGTCGGGTTGCGCCCTCGTCGTGCCCAGGAGGGATTCGAATGTGGGAGAAACGGGAAAACGACGGGAAAAACCTAAGAGAGAGGAGAAACGAAAATGACTCGCACTCGCAACGAAGGGGTTTCCCGCTGGAAGGGTTGATAGTGTTTTACGTGGAGGCCTCAGTCACCCGTTAACTCGTGAACGCCTCGGGTTTGTATGAGTGTGGGCAGCCGTTCCGTCGCTCCCGTTGCTGCCGCCGTCGTCGTCGTCGTCTCCTTCCCACTCGTCGTCGTCGTCGGTCGTGGACTCCTGACGAGAACGAAGCCTCTCCGTCTTTGATCGCCGTCGCCCAATCTGCATAATGGTTCTCGTCGACGTACAACGTACCCTACTACGAGTAAAACCGCCGCTGCGCCACAACCACCGCCGCCGCTACCATGAGGGGACGAGTTGGAAATCTCGTCAAGTTTCCCGTGTTGCTACCAAAGATGGATGTCAACGACTTTGATGAATCTCCCCGTGCTCTCTTTTGAAGATCGGTCTCTAGCCAGAGACAGGAACGAAGGTTAGGATGTCAGGACCGAACGGAAAGGACACCAGGACCACAACCACCCGGATAGCGGCACTATGTCGTGACGTCTGGCTTCTCGATGAAAGATTCGTCTCTCCCCTTTCTCCGAATAGCAATGTACGTGTGTATGCGATCAATCCCTCAACAGGCGCGGCAATCGCTCATCGTCGATTTCCTCATATCAGCTCATAGCGTGGGCTTTATCTGTTTCATGGCGATCCACGTTCTTTGCCCACACACACAAACACTCTCTCGAAGCATGACCTGACTCTTGTTCCTTCTCCTGACTCTCCTCCCAGATAATCTTCGTGTTTCTATCCGAATCCGAAGTGAACCGTGTTCAGACTCCCTCTACATAGACACGTAAGCGACGATATCCAGAATCGGACAACAACCTTAGCAACGACAACATCAGAGTTAAATTGAAATAGCCTTTTTGTGTAGCTTCGACATGGATTGTCTTTTCGATAGATAAACGATTATCACGTCACGCAAACCACCGGCACTACTACTACGACAACCATTCCAGAGATAATGAAACACAGCTCGTACGGATACTCACGACCTGCGGCCGTCCACCGAGCGCTGCAAGCACACGTTCCCGAATGTGACGAAACTTCTTGTCGTTCTGTGAAAGGCCGGAAATGGAATTGGAACTCTTCTGGAATTTGCTCTTCCAAATCTCCACAGAGCGAGAGCACGGAGCTTGAGCTCAATTAGGGGCGGAGAGTTCACGAAAAGCGGTTGGTTCCATAGGCGTTGGAGTTCTTCATCAATGGAATGGACGCAAGCTTGAGACAAACGGACGTCCAAGTGCGCCAAATGAATGGCAGAACCTCCCTCTGTACTCCGTCTCAAGCAAATAATGCCCAACCGCTTTCAAACACTGTCTGAGCGTCCGTTCAAAATCCAAGTCGCGTCGACAACGCGGAGTCTCAATCAACCAGAGGTCATCCGTGCACCCATGAAAGCCGTAGAGGACGTCCATCTGCTTCAAACCACGGTATCGGAGCGGCGACAAGCGAGAGCGGTGTCGGTGGCCGTGGTTGAGCGAGGTGAAAGCGTGTCGCGATTTTCAATTAGCGTAATATTAGTTCTTATCAGCGGCGGCAGGGTCGCGTCGCAGACGAGCAGCTGCATCGCCAATCCTCCTCCTCTAGCCAAAAATAATAACACGACAAACAGCGGATGTCAAAAAGCTTGGCTGCTGTTAAGCTTTCGCCGAGCCGACACTGACTGGCGTCGAGGGCTGATGAGGGTCAAGGGGAGCGATCTCCGACAGAACTGAATGCGGATGGTGTGAGGTGCATCCCTCGCCCCATCAAATCGAGATAAGTTACACTTCGCCCGCCCGCTCTCTCACCTCCGCTCCACTGCTGATTACGGACAAACGGTGACACCGAAAGATATGCGCACGTTGACCGACTTGGTGACCGTCTGACGGAAGGACTCTACATCCGATCCGTCCCCGAACTCGTCGTGAGTCTGCTTGCCATGCTTTCTGGGCCCCGTGACATCGGACACGCCGCTCTCGTTCAGCCATAGATGAGCACGATAAACGTATGGCGCCACGTGCGAGAGACTTCAATCTAATATGGATATACATACACACACACACATATACAGCTTATGTATGCCATGGCTATTGCCGTTGCTACATCCAACAACTCAAGCAGACGGTCAGGCCGAATCGAGTCGACGGCAGCAGCGGCGGCGGCGACGGCGCGCGGCTGGGGCAGATAGAGAGTGTTCCTTCGTATCAGCAGTTGCGGAAGCAGCGATCCTGTTGTTGTAGTCTGTGCGCTATCTCCTTGTTGTATCTCTGCATGTACTCCCGCTTGTCTGTGCTTGCAAATGCTCGCCTCCCGTCCGTCCACGAATCCGATCGCTCGTTTGCCCGTTCGTTCGTTCGTTTATCCATCCATGCATCCATTCGCAAGCATTCGTCGCGGTGCCCCGTTTGCCATCGCGATTGTTCTAACGTAACCGGAATCGCTTGTTGTCCAGTCAACGCTGGTGGAAACTTTCCGAGGAACTAAATGTTGTCGCTTCTCCATGAAGGATTTGAATTCTTGGATCAATGTCAAACCGGAATCGAGTTTTGATCCAAAATATGGACCTCACCGACGGGATGGCCCATTTGCTAGCGGGTTCTGTCACACACCTACACGTCCATACGATCACGAGAGTTTGAAATAGTTGCTGAGGACCCCGGCGAAACTCACCATCACCGAAGTTGCGCTTCCAACATTCGTTAGCTGATTTTTTCTCCTTCTCGATTCGAACAGAGCGCTTTCAGGGAGATAGGTAGATAACTTATTACCGCTGTTTTGAAGTCGAGTAGTCTTCGTGCATTTGTGTGAGCAAGCTTCACCGACCGAGATGATGGCTAACAGATGACGGTGGTTTGCTCGCTGCTTCGTTGGCTCGTCTCATTGGGAGTCTTAACGAGCGCTATTGAACTGGACGCGGGGACCCTCTGGACCGCCCACTGGTCGTCCCCAATGATGTTTACATTCAAAAACGACGAAGAGCCAAGCCACAGGCGATTCGCACACTCCCCCTCCCATATCCAGCATACGCCTTCATACACGACCTGCCGGGTATGCATGAACATGCGCACGAGGAACTAGCAGATGGGGTTATTTGCAAAACGATGCCTGATTACGCCAAGAGACACTTGATGAGTTCCGACGATGCTTGTTGGTCACAGCATTTGATGGCGGCTAACGAATCAAAGTACGCCCTGAATGCAAGAATGTGCGATGTCATTTGCAAATGGCACTTGGGGAACGTTTTCGATTAGGTGAAGCTCTTCTGGACGGAATTCGGGCGAACGGGTCGCGGCCGGCAAGAGAATCAAATAGCCACGTCCCTCCGGGTGCATTACGTCCCGCTTCGCTCCCGTCTCTCAGCCTTCCGGGCTAGAGGACAACAGCGGTGCCTGTCGACCGTTTGTCTGTTCGTTTGTCGACCATCGATGCTATTTACTCCTTTTACCGGTTCCCTGCGCTCCGCGTTCTATCAGGAAGGGATATTTTATGGGTCATTTGAAGGCAACCCAGCAATGACCTCCAGATTATGGGAGTTTGCCGAGCAGGACCGAGCCGTCGGCCGGACCAGAGCCTCAGCCCCTTATTTTTCTCCGTTCGTTTTCCCACCACCACCTCCTCCTACACCATTGTCCCTTGAAGGGCTGTCCGAGCGAAAACAATGCCGTCCCAACTTGGTTTTCCAACAGAACGAACAAACATCGACCGACGGGTCAGGAAACGCTGTTAAAATGCTTTTCCCAAACCGAAATATTGGGCAGCAGAGACTATCAGAAGTATCCGACTACCAAAACGGCAGATGCACTCCGTGTCCAGCTTCAAGATGGCCGAGAATTGTTTTTCCAACGAAAAGCAAGAGCAGAAGTCGCAGAAACTTCGAAACTATCAGGAGAAAAATGGTGTGTTTAGAAACGGAGAATCAACTGACTGCGATGGATAGCTAGGGAATTGTGTTTTATTTCGTTATCTCTCGCCTCTTATATCCTTTGAGTGTCGACCATGGAAAGTCCCAAATCTCAACAGCCCCCCTCATGGTAGACACTCTCGCTGATTCCCAAGCGATGTCTCATCGTGATGAACTTTTCCGGGGTTAATGACTTCGTGAATATATCTGCTAATTGGTCACTTGTTGAGACCCGTATCGCCTCAATGACCTTAGTTTCATGTAGATGACGGAGGAAGTGAAACTTCACTACGAAATGCTTGCTCATTTCCCGAAACATGCTGCTCTTTATCAAGGACTCCGCCGCTGCATTGTCAATGTACAAAGGGGTCGGTGACTTCTGAGGACGCCAAAGTTCGTCGAGCAATCCTCTTGACCAAATGATTTCTTTAGAGCAGGAATGTGCAGCTACATATTCAGCGTAGGTTGTGGAGTCCGCTACGATTCTTTGTTTTTGCGATTTCCAAGACACGAGTCCTCCATTGAGAATCAGACATAGCCCTGTGACTGATTTGCGTTTCTCCAGATCTGAGGCCCAACTCGCATCACTATAGGCCGTTAGTATGTCCTTCAACGGAGTCGCAGAATACGTGATTCCCAATGACAGGGACCCCTTGAAGTATCGTAGCACTCTTTTTGCGGCGACCCAATGATCTTGTGAATAGTTCTCGAAAAACTGTGAGAGTTGGCTCACCGTGTACGCTACTTCCGCCCGCGTTCCGAAGGCTGCGTACATCAATGACCCGAGTAGTTCACAGTATGGTGCTTTGAATGGGTCGAGCAGTTTTCCGTGTTCATCAACGTTTTTCGTGAAGACCTGATCTGGCCTTTGAGGGGTACTCACTGCGTTGCAGTCTTCCATCTTGAATTTCTTCAGCAGGTTTCGTAGATACGCAGACTGATGAATGGTGATTCGACGTCGCTGTCGATCACGTACGATCTCGATCCCAAGGAAGCATGAAACGCGTTCATTTATCGTGAGCTTGAAGGCGTCTCTGAGAGAAACCAGGAACGTATGGATCACTTGCCTCGACCGAGCCATACAAAGGCCATCATCCACGTACAGCGCGAAATATAAGTTGTCTATCTCCCTTGTGAATACGCACGGATCGTACACTGAGGGGGTCAAGCCCAGATCCCGCAGGACTCCGACGATCTTCTTGTGCCACTGAAGGGGCGCTTGTTTCAGCCCATAGAGTGATTTCTGCAATTTACAAACTCGGCCGCTGTTGTCGTCGTAACCTTCTGGCTGCTCCATGTAGATAGTTTCTTCCAGGTCTCCATACAGAAACGCAGTCGTGACATCGCATAGTGCTAACTCCAAATCATTGCTCGCTGCTAGTGCTAGCAGGCATCGAATTGATGGAAGGCGCGAGACGGGGGAACTTATCTCAAAGAAGTCAATACCTGCTTTTTGTGAGCACCCCTTCACCACGAGCCTTCCCTTGAACCGATCGACCGATCCGTCGGGTAGGAACTTTATCTTGAAGACCCATTTAGATCGAATGACATTTGCACCTGCCGGCCTCTCTACTAGTGTCAAGGTCTGGTTCTCCATCAGTGATCTGTACTCGCTATCACAGGCTCGCCTCCAATGTGCAGCCTCCGCAGACATCATCGCCTCTTCAAATGATGTCGGCAGAGGGCAGTGTGTCTCTGAAGAGAACATGGCCTCCACTGCGGTCGCGTAGACTTGATCACAGTCCGGCCAGTAGATAGTCTTGTTTTCCCTTGCTCTCTCTGATGAGGACCACGGTGTCCCAACTACGGCAGCAGAAACATCGGAATCGACTCCAGTCGCTTTGCCCTCATCTTTCATGGAATCCATTGGTACAGTTCCAGAAGAGATCGTTTCCACGAACCGCACGTGTCGTGCGATATGCACATCCTCTGTGCCCGGCAGCCACATCCTGTATGACTTTGACTTCTCGTCATACCCGACAAGGATTCTGCGTTCGGCCCGATCGTCGAGCTTTCCTTGGTCCTCTAGAAGAATGTAGCCGACGCTGCCCCATATCCGGAGGTGTGCGGCCGATGGTTTTCGGCCATACCAGACCTCGTAGGGAGTCTTCCATCCAAGTCGTTCTAGGGGCACCATATTGCGAATATAGCCGGCTGCACGAGCCGCTTCTGCCCACAGTGTCTTTGGCAACTTGGCAGCTGCTAGCATGGTCCTTGCCGTTTCCATGATGGTGCGATGTTGGCGTTCGATGCGACCCATTTCGGCTGGAACATACGGCGTAGAGAATTGATGCTTGATTTTGTTTTCGTTGAGCAGAGCAATCATATTAGACGACTTGTATTCACGAGCATTATCGCTTCTAACGGCACGGATCTTGTGGCCTGCTGAGGATGACTCGACCAAGACTGCTTCCATACACTGCAAAATATCACTTTTCGATTTCATGGGAAATACAAATAGGAAACCACTGAAGTCGTCGGCAAAATTCGCGAGCCATCTACAGCCGCGGGGAGAATCTACACTCATCGGTCCGCATGTGTCAAAATGGATGAGTTCGGCGCAGTGTGTCGCCCGTTTGTCGCACGGTTTGATCGGAAGATGAGTTTGCTTCCCCAGAACACATGCTTCACAGAAAGCTTCTGCTGGACCAGTGGTTTCTTGTATCTGCAAATCTCGTAGTGAATTTCTTTGCACAGCTTGTCTGACAGTACGGTAGTTAGCATGGCCAAACCGTTCATGCCACACTGCGAGCGTTTGAGCACCACTAGCAGCAACACTGGCATCGTGCTTGATGATCACTCGGCACTTCAGTCTGTAGAGACGTTCATGTTCTCGAGATCCTACGGTGACAACTTGTCCATCACGGAGAACTCTCAGACCTTCGCTGGTAAATCTTGCTTCATAGCCACCCTCTGTCATCTTCCCAATCGATACTAGATTCTGCTTCACATCGGGCACGTGAAGAACATCGACAAGTTTGCCAGGGATCCATTTTCCATCGACCAGACTCTCCAAGAAGATTGTCCCCGAGCCTTCGGCATAGATTACATGACCACTGGCTGAGTAAATTGCGTGCCTTTCCGTGAGGCTAGAGTAGTGACTGAACCATTCACGGCGGTTACACATGTGTCGTCCAGCACCTGAATCTGCCAACCAGTCATCATCATCCAGGACGATACACGCAGGTGTGGCGCTGTATAGAAATGACTCTGAACTTTGAGGGCTCAGGTTCTGAGTCTCTGGCGTTCTCAGATCTGCTTCAGGAGCTGCCACGTACGCTTTACCTTGGGTCCTTGTACTGGTTGTGTCTTTTTGACGTCGATGTAACTGATGGCATTCACTTTTCCTGTGGCCCATTTTTTTTCAATAGAAGCACTTTCCGTTGAAGCGTCTCGGCTGCCCCCCTGCGTAGCTTCTCTGATCGGCTCTGTCCCTTCTTTCTTCGGTGTGTTCTCGTCGATGACCATGGTGTCGTTGTTCCTCGCCACTTTCTCTCCTGAACCTGGGCCGGTATTCTTCCTCGGAAGCTTTATAACGGAAGTGTGATGAGAAAGCGACGGATTCTTTTCCACCCACACCTGTACTCGGCTCCCCCTTCTCAATTTGTTCTGCTTTCATCAACCGAGGGATCAGATTGGATCTTGTCTGTCGTTGTTCTTCGAGATTATCCCACGCTGACACGAGATGTCTGTACTTCTTCGGGAGTTGCAGTAACTTCTCGATGACTTCCAGTTCCTCAACAACTTTGCCTAAATCTTTCAACCTCTGCACCAAGGATTCAACGGTCGCGATATGCTTTGCCATAGTTCCGTTTTCCGGCATATGATATGAATAGAACTCTCGGAGAAGAGTTCCCACGGAGATCTTGGACTTCGATTCATACATTTCCAGGAGCCTATCCCACATTTCTTTAGCCGTATCCAGGGATATGATCTGCCTTACGACTTCTTTTTCAATTGACAGCAGAATAGCTGCTTGAGCTTTAGCATCTGCTTTAGCGAAGGAGGAATCCGTAGCTGTCAGCGAGCCATCGACTGCCCGGAACCAATTATTTGCTACAAGATAAGCTTTTATCTGTTTCTTCCATACGACAAAATCTTCCTTCCCGTCAAACTTCGCGACCTGATGCTTGTCCATGGATTCTGTATTTGAGCTCGCGTTCTACCTGACTCAGGGCACTCAGCGGTTATTCTGGGCCCATAACCTTTAGAAACGGAGAATCAACTGACTGCGATGGATAGCTAGGGAATTGTGTTTTTATTTCGTTATCTCTCGCCTCTTATATCCTTTGAGTGTCGACCATGGAAAGTCCCAAATCTCAACAGTGTGTCGAGAGGATTCCTGTCTCAACCGATGAAACACGGGGCGCAGCAAGGCTTTTCGGAGCCTCACAATATCTCGAGTTCGCTGAATAGCGTTACGGAGTGCCGACATTGGGGACGTGACAGTCAGACAGGTCGTAAACTCAAACGAAATCCGTTTACTTATCAGTTTGTGGCGGTTTTTTAGCTTGATCGTCGCGATTGTTGCATCATGCCGATCACTGGAGCTTGCACGGCTTCGTTAAAGGCACGATCGACGTGCCAGACAACAAACAGCACGACGATTCAACATTGACGGGCAGCCACTCTCCTGCTGTCCTTGAACCCCAAATGAACGGGTTAGGGTGCGGCTACAATGTGTGCGTCGAACCAGGCTGCACGGTCCTGGTTCCGAATGCATGACCCCGTTGGAGATTACGCTCCATTGAAAACACGTTCCTCCATAATGTCCGATTAGTAAGTTGCGTCGTTGGTTATCCGCGGCCGAGGTCGGGGTGGCCAAGGCCGTCACGCTTCGACCAAATACAAAGCGCCATCGGTTCAGAATCGACGTCGGGAACGAATTCCAAGATGCTCGACCCTCTTGCAAGTGGACTAATTGATGCGTGGTTGCAGTGTATGCAATCATGAGGAGTTTGGTCGCCGAGTCGAGGAGACGCTCGACCAGAGAAGAACTGGGGACAATGGCGGAGGATGGACGCGATGAAAAGCGATAGAAAAGTAGGAACCCCAAACGAACGAGAGCAGAATCTATTCGGCATGGTCTCATGAATGGCCGTTCGGCGGAGAGCGATGGAAACCAGCTTCGAAAGCAAAAGAAAAATCGAACGGGACCGACTTGTTAACGTCGCGAACAGCGAACTCGGACCGAGAGTTCGCCACCGATAACTGAGATAACCCGCGAACGAATTCTGAAGCGCAGATCCAATTGGTCCAATTTCCCCGACAGCCTTTCAGCTCGAACAATGATTCTCTTCTTTCGACAAGCTCCCCTACTTCGCCGCTGTCATCATCATCGGCTGCCATCGTATTCCGCCCTCGTTCTTCCTTCCGGTCGAAGTGCGCGAAATCCACTGAAAGAATTCTCCGACTTCGAAATCGTGCGATGGGGACTGCCCAACTCCACTCCATTAGGTTCTGGAGGATTGTCACCGGTTAGAGCCAGTTATGGAGGAGAGCCAGAACCGAGTTGAGAGCGAGTTCGCCTCGAACGAGGATTCAGGGCCTGATCAGTTCACCTCGTGATCGATTTCTTCGACAAAAAGCAGCTTTTTTCGTCTGCGATCATCGAGGATAATCTGTCCAAGAAGGAAAATCGGGGCACACGAGCGCCACAGAGAGAACGAGAGTGAGTTTGTCCAGGAATAACAAGCTCGAAGAGCTAGTCTATCATTAGAAGTGATGGCAAATAGTTAGAGTCTTGATTCGGGTGATTTGTAGTCTAGTCAGACAACCATCTCTAAGACCTCCAGGATACGGGAGGTGGGGTGGCACGAACACGAAGTTCGTCGCGGTACCTCACAGCTCGATGCATAGTCCCCTGTCCTGGATTTCCCGGTTGCTCGGCGGACGATGATCCATTCTGGGATTTCCCGTTTCCAGTCGTTCCGAGTCTTGAATTTTATTTTCGGAAAATCACGTGCGGACCAGAACGGAACGCTTGCATCGGAAGGTAACACGGTTTCATTGACCCACTTCTGCTTGAGTGCAGCCACAGGACTGCATGAAGGCAATCTCAATCATTCAGCAAGAGGCATTGAGACGTATCGGTGATAATCTGTTAGCTCCGCGACGCGCTCCGTGGATACGCCAGGCAACGAAGCGTCAGCACCATCATCATCGTCATCGAACCGACTACGTTCGAGATACTCAGCTCACTTCAACGATGGAAATCTGTTTCGAAACGATCGGGGACTCGAGTTCGCTTCGTTTCAGTTTCCGCTATAGGGATTGATTCCGTTGAGTTTGAAACGAACTATGAGTTCTCGCCTGAAATTATAAAGTTATGAAGTCGGAATCTCAAGGACGTGTGGGGGAACAGACATCGATCAGGAGACCTTCATCGACTGAAACTCCGAGAGCACTCTCTGAAATGGCGATACAACGGGTATCGTCATTCAATCTCTCGACAGAGTATTCTTTTTCTCAGACGAGCTCCAAGTCTCGCAGCGCCGTCAACGTCGTTCGTATCATCGCGAGCATCTCGACGCCATTGCTATCTAGAAAAAAAGCAAAATTTTCAAATCAAATTCCTCTTCCTTTGCTGCTTGTATCTTCTGCTGTCCTGTGGGGCCTCGTCCTATATCTCGTCACGGGCCATTCGGTTCTTCCCTTGCCCCCCCCCCCCCTTCCCCCGGCCCTCCTTCCGTAGTCCCTCTGATCCCCTTTTTGATGTCCCTGCGATCTCTTCGCTGTATCTTCCACAACCGGAACCCTGGCAAGTCCCCGGTCCCCTTCCGTCTCGGAGTCTTCGTGTTTCCCACGGAGCCCTCGGTCCCTCCCTCTCCTCCTCGAAGTCTCCAAACCGAACGGCCATCGCTTGCGCTAGATGAGGCAAAAACTAACCCAGTGGAGCGACTTCTTCGATAGATTTCGCTTTCTTCACTTCAGCCTCAAACTGAACCGCGAGCGCGTTTCGAAAACGCAGACAGCAATGTTTCCCAATCTTGTTTACCCCGGAATCGCCGGAACATCATCTGGAGAGCGAGGCTTCGATTAATCGAGGAAGAACTATCGCGAACCGTCATCGATCGTCGACTCCACGGCCTCGTCCTGTTCACTTCGCTGCCGGGCGTGATCGAGTCCGGCGAAATTTTATCGAAAACGAGCCGAATGTATCATCGACTGACTGACTGACTGAGATGACAAATCATCGGACGAGTGGGCGCTGTAACCCGTTGTTCACGAAGAGAATTTATAACAGTATTGTGTGCGACTACTCTCGCTTGCCCGCTTGGAAACAATGTGTCCGGAGAAAGACCGCTAGCAATTCGATCATCAGCACAATCCGAACAATGAGTGTGCTCTTCACGTACATTTGTTGTTCGCGTCGCTCTCGGTCCGCTCCGCTTTCTCTCCGAGAGAAGAATCAGCAGCAAGGGAGTTCGTTCCGTTCATTTGTCCCTCACCCGTGACCCAGATATACAAACCGAGGGCACAGGCAAACTATTCGCAGCAGCAGCAGCAGCACGTGGATAAGATGTATAACGAAGTCGTATGCGAGAATCATTATTTTTATTATTACGTATTGCTTTATTAGCGCAATTGTGAGCGAGCAGCATCGCACGCTACACGATCGTGCCGCAGGAGATCGATGCTCGTCCATTGGCACTCGAGGAGTGGAAATGTTTTCTCTCCTGAGCAAGTCTGAATCGAGTTCCGACCTTTCCGTGCAACTGATCTCCCCGAGTTCCGAGCTTTCCGTGGAACTGATCTTCGGCAACGTCGGTTTTTCTCCACAAGGCCTAAGAAGCTAACGAAAAACGAAGTGGAAGAAAGTTCAAACGAAACGATGCTATCTATTGCGAATTGTTGTTGGCTGCAAACTTTCTTCGAGTGAATCTCACCGTCGTGAGATATCGCTCTCCGGGTTTTCTATTTGCCTTCTCTCCCCTCATCCCGTCCCCAGCAGCGTCGTTTCAAGACGGGAAAAAGGAAGAGCATCTTATCTTTTCGGAACAACAATCCAGTTTGGCTGATGGTGAGCTACTGTGTGTTCTTGCCGAGTCGGGCTGAGCTCTTGCCCTGGCCTATGACTCAGCCGAACGGCGGGATCTCTCCGCCAACTTCTAAGTGAGTCCAAACACTCGCTCACTTGGTGAGACAGAGGGACGAGAGGTATCAGGTTTTCACTTAACCTATGAAGCACTCAACGATATTTGCCTCGACAAACATTAGAGACGACTTCAGCCGTCCTCTGACTCGAAGAGAACGGGACAACGGGACTCCAAAATTTCCTTTCTCTCACTCTGCTTGTTTAGCAACGGACCCCACAGCGAGAGACCGCGAGAATAATCTAATAATTCCAGACTCGGAAGAAATCGGCGGCCAATGAAGGGTGGGTGAAGTGCGTTCGCGCCGAATCCTCGGTCCGAATGTGGCCGTCGTCGACAGCAGTTCCAAGCTCAGAAAACGGAACCCGTTTGTCCAACAGAGAAGATTAGATTCGTTCTCGGGAGAGGGATGAGACCACCGTCGTCGATTTGATGCGGACGCGGCCGCAGCTTTCGCTAAGCCTCCCACCACGAATGTTTACGCGGTCGTTTATCCATTCTGATTTTAAGTACTGCTCGCTGGCCGATATTCTGAACGGACAGCATCCGTTCCCCGGAACGTTTTGACTTCACGACGAAGACAGCGACAGGATAGATGATGAAGACCAACATCGTTCGCCGCCGTGGAATCATCGCTCTCAATCATGACTCGATATTGAAAAACATCGTTTAGCGCGCACGTAGTGAAGGAATTTCGAAAACCGTTCCGGTCGAGAGAATGAGGTAGCACACGGCCAAAGCGGGAACCCACGCGAGATGTCCGAGTGCTGGCGTGCTGATAGACCTCTTCGTTTTCGTCTCACTCGCCAGTAACGTGACACGCAGTCGGGCTTCTCGAAGGTATGTTCGTCAACAGCAGCAGCAGCAGCTTCTTCTTTGACATTGAAACCTCACTGATATTTGGCTGGACGACGCTCTTGTCAACTGCTGACGAAGAAGCCACCAAACCGAGGAGCTGCTGCTGCTGCTGCTCCTGCCAGCGAGACGACTCCGGGACCTTCGCCGCAGGAGGACCGCCGCGCCGGTTCTCTCTCTCTCGTCACAGGGTTTTGACTTTTCTACTGTGGCCTTAACTCAGCAGCAGAGGCGCTACGTGGCGTGGTCAGAGCCGCGACGGGGCCGGCGAAGACATTTCAGAGATGTCGTTGTCGTCATCGACGTTTTCGCAGTCTCTTCGAACGAAGAGGCGACCTTTCGAACCCGATAGAGCAACGGGCACCGATCAGGAGGGAATTCCCGCTGAAAACTCCTCCGAGATTCAAAACCGAACGCGGAATCCCTTTTTTTCTTTGGGGAGCAAGTCGGAAAGATCCGTTCGCTTTGATTCCCCTGTAGCGATCATCCTTCCTCCGGTGCAGTTCACCTGACGACGACAACATCTATCCATCCATCCATCTGCATAATACTCTTGTAGACCTTATGCTTCGATGCCGCCGCCGGCGCAGGAACAGTCGTCGACGACGGTGAAAGCTCCGGCGAACGATCGGCTCAATTTGTCTCTCTCAAAAACTCGGGGAAGATCATCGCTATCCTGGGAAGATGAGTAGTGAAGACAACAACAACAACAACGACGACGACGACGACCACCACCACCGAACGGCGTCCTTATCGCGGACGTCTACGATAACTACGCCCACGGAGTGTTTTCGAACCAAGACGAACTCACACGCGAACCAACAAACACAGACACGACGAATACATACAGAGTCAGAAGATAGAACAAAGATAAACGCGCTGTTTGAACAACGGTCGCTGTTTGATGCATTCGAGAGCTGATAGCAGCGGCGCGTTCTGACAATTCCGGAGACCGTTCAAGCTTTCTTGGAAGTGCCGACTCGGTTTTCGGTGAAAGTCGCGATCGAACGTTCGAGGATGATCGAGATTCTCTGAAAGTTTTCCAAACGAAAACTCAAATGACCTCAAATTCGAGTATTCCCACTATTCCAATGACAAATGTACACGAAAAAGAAAAGTAGCTTGAAGATTCAAGTAGGATCGTCTCGGGCGAAGATTCTTCTTAAAATTCTCTCAAAACTCCTCGAGAGAGTAGAAAGCGAATCAGCGTTCTCTTCGGCAACTTTTGGTTAAACTAAATATCCAATCGAGAGCGAGCGTAGTTCCCAGGAAAAGTGTAGACGATGGAAACCTGATGTTTTCCGAGTTCATCGTGTTGTGCACCAATGCACTTAGTGACTGCAAACAGACGATACGAAGAATAAACACTTCCGAGAATCTCGTCGCCCGTCCGGGTGACACCGCTCGTGGATTTACAGTTGGGTTTCCAGAGAAATTCCGGAATAATAAATATTGATAAGAAGAAGCGAATATTTCCGAGCTTTGTCACCGAGTTCTGCGACGATACGCGACGTGGAGTCCCCGATTCTTCCATTCGTGCCACGGATGACGCAAGCTTCGAATTTCTGAAGATCTTTCCAGGAAGCGTCATCTTCCTTTCTCTCTCTCTCAGTCTTTCTATCATTTCACATCGAAAAAGTAGAAGAAGACGATTGATATTTGGCGTCGTGTTGTGATACAGATGTTCCAACGAGGTCCATCGACTTCTGCCCCACATCCATCTATCTATCTATCCATCAATTCACTCATCAATGAAGCCATCGATCACCTCATCCGACCATTGAACCACTGCCGTTATAATGATCCCGACTCGGAGTTTTCTCGTGAACTCTTTCTTCTCACTCCATTAGAACAACGACGCCCCCGTCCCATTTCAAATGATTCCTTCACAATGGGCGACCGTCTCACTGACTTTTGAGTTCGTCATTGGACCGAGTTTTGTTGCCGCTCGGGCGACCGACCGGCCAACCAGCCGGCTTCTGTGTACGATGCCCCAGGGCACCCAACCAGGGTTAGAGTGGCACCCAACGCAGCGGCTGCCGCCACCTCACTCAGTGGGGAGCGCACCTCATCGTCTCCCGGAGCGGACCCTCGCTGGACCCCCCGTAGATAGCGGCTCTGTGACATCATTTTGAAAGAAAGAAAGAAGAAAAGCAACCAACGCGTCGCACGCCACACAGACAGCCGCTGCGCCAACTACCGAAGACTATGGACGCTCGTGGCCGATCTGTCGGGCAATCTATCCAACCGGAGCCGATCGGGCACAACTTCGATCCTCACGACCTCCGGGCGCCACCACCGCCAACGCTTTGAACTTCACAACGTGCGTCGCTTTGTTTCGAACGATACAATAAATTGATGCTAAATGTCGAGCCGATTAGAACTCTCGTTGCTGTTGTTGTTGTTGTCTCTGTCCGATGATGATTTCTCGAAAAAGGAAAGTCAAGAGTGGAATGGGCGACTACTCTATCAGCTCTAACAGACACAAGCGTGTTTGTTTCTATCGATAGCCTTCCCGGGAAAAAGAAGTTGATATCGGTTTCAAGAAGAGCGCCTCGGACCCTAACGAATCGTCGTTCTTCGTCCAAGAAGAAACATGTTCCAATTGTCTGATCAATGACTTGAATCGTTCTCAATCGAACGGAATATGTACTACAATCAAAATGACTGGATGTTCGCTCACATCTCGAAGCTGTCCCGAGTGTTCTTGGTTTCGACAAGAATTTGGGGTTCGTGATTCGCTCTTGGAGAATTAACCTTTGTTGATGTTCAGGGTTACGGTATTCAATTTGTCTGTCTTCTCTCCAAACGACTTCGCGGGTCCGCTCGCTGCTTTTAATCCGTTCTCGCAGCGGGTTCAGAGCGTCGTCCAGTCCAGAGAAATGCGGAAAAGCAAAGGGGAGGGAGACGACAGATTGAAAATCCCGCGTGTGGTCAAATCGAGCGTCCACGGCGCGTTCTTCCAGTCATCGCCCACGGAATGACAGCTGATCCATCGATTCCTTCTTCAGATGGAACTGGTCCTTCGCAGACAGCGAGCGCATATTTTCACTTCTGGAAATCTCGCACGAACACTTCAAACATCCGAATTACTTATGGATATGGGATAGCTCGCGATGTCCAGAACCAGGGATTCCAGGAGGATCGAAGCTGCTGCAGGCAGCATTTTGCCCCAACGGATTAGGCTCATGATGAAGTGGCGCGCATATCCTGTCGGTTTACGGAACGTTGTCACAAGAATCACCGCACCTAACGAAACAGCCGAATCGTGAAGGAACGGCCAGACGGGCGGGCGGGCGAGCAGGCACTCAAACAACCTTTATTACCTTGGACTGTGAGAAAACGCGCCGGTGCGCATCGAGTGAATTCATGCACATTCAGCTTCTGTGTTTCAATCGGAGTATCTGGTGAACTTCGAGACATCACGACTGCACGCTTTCGAAACATGCATGGGAACTCCCGTGGACGCTCTACTTGAACTGAAGTCTACTTTCGGTTTTTGAAGTTTTCACGAAGTCTCTATTTCGACTCATCTGCAGATCGCTCCCTGCTGCTCCATGAAATCTGGAGAATTCCTTCTCGGACGGAGACGAGCTCAACGATTTCCCACCTCGGACATGGCATACAGGGTCCTCTATTTATCTTTCAGTTCCTCAGGATGCTCAGGAGAAATTCGTACTGCGCTGGGAAATCCTCCACCGCAGTCTATCGAGGGAAGGTAGCGATGACGGTAATCGAGAACGTAGGATCGGATCGGGGAAGCGAAGCAGGGACTTAGTGTTCGGAGTTTTTCCACGACAAACGATCAAAGTGTGAAATGAAGCCGATTCTCGAGAGCTGGCGATTGTTCGAGCGATTATCATCATCGCATATCGAGAGCGAACGAAGACGGTCTTTCCCGAACGGAACGAACTCCTCGTCGCAGTTTAAGTGGAACCCCCTTGAACAGCAGCGTGACGGGAAGACAGTCTTCTCGCTTTCCCGCGTCTCAAGCAGGAGAGCCTCGGGCTAGTGAGTCGCAGAAATAAGGAAATACTTGTTGCGTTCCTTTTCTCCTCTTTTCTAGCGCGACGCACCGACGGCACTGTCCTCTTTCACTCAGCAACGAGGTCTCGCAGGGCCCAGGAAGGCCTGGAAATCTACTTCGCGTTCGTTTCCTGCGTAACGGACCTCGCCAACCACTCGGCCGTTTCGTCGAGCGATGGTTGTTGTATTGAAAGAGTGTCAGAGGAAAAGATGTGCCTCAAAGATTTTTTCAACAGCAGTGAGATCCGCCATTTTTTCTAGCTGTCAGTTGTGACGTAACGAGAGACAGTGGGTGTCAATTTGGATTGATTAGACAGCCAGCCAGCCAGCCAATCGAGAAGATGGGAGCGTAGAAGAAAAGAAACGGGAACGAGCAAGAGGAAGGGAGACGAACACATGGAAGCACTACAGTCTTTACAATCGAAAGGAAGCAAAGCATGGTGAAGGTGGAGATGACGTCGACACATGTTCATTCGGGGACCCCATCGTTCTCCGGTTGTTCTTTTGCCTCGGCTGGTGTCATCCGTCCGTCCGTCCGTTCGCTCATCTGTTAGTTTATCCGGTGGTCGCTTAGTCCGTGCGGCCACTTCGCCCTTTGGGTGGAGAGAGGCCTCAAGAAGGGAAAAGAAGACAGAAACAAAACACGACCGATCCAGCAGAACCGAAAACCATCATCAAAACAACGCAGTAACCGAATGTAACGCCCTCAGAAGGTCACGACAGTCGCATTGCTCGAATCAACCTCACACCTAAGCCAGGCATTCAACAGGACACGCGGAGGAAATACCAACGATGGGATCCGCGCTCTGGTCGTGGGCGTTTTTTGAGTGATTCGGACAAATTCAATAAAATCACTTCGACTCGATGCCGCGGACCAACCTATGCTCGGAGTTTCGAAGTGCGGAAAATATCTTCGGCGTCACTAACCAGCGGCGAATCAATGGTTCATGTCATGGTAAAGATTGGTATAATTCATCAACCACCTTCGTCAACTCATCAATCATCACAGGATATAGATAAATTGGTGGAAAAGTCGATGGATGCTGCAAGAAGAATAACCATGAGGCATCATTCGTTCATCTATTCATGATAGATGGATCATGAGTAGAGCTTGGAAGTTTAGGCATTATTCATTAATCAGCCTCCATCAATCCATGGATAAATTGATCGGAGGTTGATTACTTCGATGATATTTACCCAACAAAGTCATGGGCTGGAATAATCAGGCACTATATCACTAAATATCCATCAATTCATATTGATTGATGGAGGTTCAAAAATGAATAATGCCTAAACTTCCAAGCTCTAATCATGAGCCATTGAATGAGTGAAGTCTGAACTATCAAATCGGGATACACAGCTTTTGAACTTTTGTTTTTTCGAAATTTTCAACGAACGGAAGGCGTTGGTGGAACGAGTGAATGTTTTCAGCAAAAAACTTTCCGCGGACCTTGGTTCAACAACCTCGAAGAGAATATTCGGTGCAGAATGCGAGATTCACATCAAAGACGAAGCGGTCGGCGTCTTTTGACAGCGATTGGCTTCTTTCTAAACAATTCGGAACGCACTCACTAACGAAGAGCAAACTTCCTGATCGGAGTCAACTTCTACGAAAGCCGTTCTCGTTGCCAATTACACTTTCAGATGAGGCTGGAAGAAGAAGAAAAATGTCCGCGGCACAGGACACCGACCGACGTCGAAAGGAATTTATTCCAAACCGAGCGAGTCCGTCCGTATTTCGAAGCGATTCGTTTGTCTCTGGCCTGAACCACGCAGAGTGTTTGGAACGGAAGCTGAAATTTTCTGAGTTTATTCGAACACTATCCGGAAATCCTTTTCATTCGGTTGAAATATTTTCCGAGAATTCTAACGAACACTGGAAAAACGTCCAGCCGGACCAACGAACGCTTGAGTGAATGAACTTCCGTCCGCTGTGGCGGCAAGCCGATTAGAGAGAATTCGATTGTCGCCAACGTGTAGAGAACACGCTTTGCCCTTCCGACAGCGAATAAGACGATAGACGACCGCCCTACCAGCAAACGGGAAACAGGGAACCAAAAAAAAAGAGAAAAACGCCCTCAGCAAGACGTCATTCATCCGTGGAAACTTCCGGTTTCTCCACGAACGAGTTTTGGAAGTTCTTGGGAGAAACAGCGGACGGAAGAGCGACAAGCCCGCCGAATCCAAGAACGGAATTCCGCGACCTTCTTCCTTCCGAGAAATGCAACTACACGAACAGTGAGCGACCCGAGCCGCCTTGGAGACAAAAACTCGAAGTCGAATCAGTTTAGATCGTGGTGTCACCGAGCCCGGCATGAGCTTTGTCCAAAGAGTTTTTTGTCGTTCTCGCTAATGAACGCAATTTTTGCAAAACGTTGTTGGACGTTTCTAGAGTCGAATTAAGATTCCGACACATTTGAGTCAACTCTTCCTAACTGTGAAAAAAAAGAATCGCAATCCGATGACGCTTCGACGTACAGGCCAAGATGACGTACATCTCTTATCTCAGTGGATGACTCACCAGACTTTGATGTTTTGGCTTTGCACGAAGCTCTCGGAAAGTTTATCGTGTGTGTTTTCACTCGGATTGTCTCCTGATTTACATTTCCCGCAAGCAGTTTTGCTTCCCAACTAATAAGACTGTGATTGATTTCTGTTGAGATGACAAACCGCGGAGCACTACGCCCGCGCAAATCAATTGAAGCATTGGATTTGTCAAAAGATCATGCACTCGATCAAAGCATGAATCTCTCGTTCTGACAAATTATCGGGTCAGAAAATGCTCAAGTAGCTCTTTCGATGACACAACCTTCTTTGAACCGATGTCAGCCTGAAAACGATTCCGTTTTTCTTCGAGAATTTCGGGCCCCGACGATCGTTTTGAAGAGAAGAATCGAAGAAAAACGCGAAGAAGAATCAGCTGGCTATGATGATCGATTGAGCGTGAATAGAAGACTCTGTCTAATCGAAATTAATCAAGGCTGTCAGTGGATTCTCTCCGAGGAAAGTATCATTGGCAACCGAAAAATCCTTGTTATTGATTCTTTTGTAACGAAGAAATCCCGACTGAGACGATTGATCGCACTTGAAGGAGACTAAACTGAGGGACTGCGCGTCAGAGAAAACGTTGAGCGATCGATGCCCAGCGATGAAAGTCCCCGGCGCTCGACCAGAACTCGCTACTCGGGCCGGAGTCAGAAAACATTGAGGAAAAAACATCGAGCAACGAAACAAAGAAATCATCAGATCGTTTGAAGGAGTTCAGCCAAAACTTCGAGACTCGATGGTTTCCCGGTTCCCGACGGCGCCGGCGCGGCATCTACTGGAGGACTTTCAGGACCCTCTGGTTGCGATTTGACCATCGGTCGCTCCCGGCGGGGCGGCTATATATTCTTGGAGTCGGTTTTTTCTCTCTTCGCCCCGCACCGAATCGCAATCAACGGACGGATAAGCCACCAAGAATATCGCTGACATGTTCTATCAATCTTCCCTGGCCCGCGCGCTTGCTCGCTTGCTCGCTCGCTCACTGGTTTTTCGTTCTTGTCGCTTTCTTCTTTTTCTTGTCCGTATTCTTTCCGTTCTCGCTGTCGATGTCCTAGAAGCAGCTTGTTTCATAGAACATCTTTTGCAGACATCGAAACCCAGGAGTGAAAAATTAGAAGAAATTCGCAACAACGAGAACAGAAGAACTGCATTAACGGCCGGCGGCGAAAGAAGGAACAGGACAACAAACACAGAGAGTCAACAACAAAACATACGGAGCATTTGCAACGATTTCCGACGGAGTTTCCGAGATTAAACTCCGAACACTTCTGGTTACGACTCTTTTCGTTGTCCGGCGGTGTCGCCTCCTCTTTTTTTGTTCTTCTGTTTTTCCTCGGAGGAAAAGGCATTGGAAGATACTTTGTTGCGTCAGCGACCATTTTAACGGTTTTCCGTTTGACTGGTCGGCGTTGTCGCCGCCCCGTCACACGCTTGTCTGGAGTTGGCAACGAAAGGTAGACCCAACCGACAGCGTCGTCTCACGTCGAACGTTTTTCAGGTGAAGTTGAAGCGGACCGGCCAGGGTGCCCCATCCAACAAGCAAAGTAGAGAAATTGATTTTTGACAGTGGGGCAGATTGGTCTTGCCAACGAAGCGAGCAATTGAGAGACACCGGCCCACTTAGCGCTCCAGGTGCCCGCCTGCCGCCTTGCTGTTAGCCGCAAGCAAAAAGAGCGGACGTTCGGATGGAGCGGAGGGGAAAAAAAGAACGATGGACTCGCGGACAAACGAACTGAACAGGAAAGACTCTCTTTGGCCGTCGTTTCTCATAAAGACAAGTTCCCCCCCCCCTCCTTCCTTCGACTTCAAGAGAGACGACTGTGTCGTCGATCGATGTTTGGATCGACCGGCACTCACATTGACGCGGATGTGGTCATCTTGCTTTTCGACTTCTCGCTTACATCAGCAGCTTGACGCCGATTCTCGTGTTCGAATTTCATAGAGACCCCGAAATGTCAGCGTTTCATGACATATCACAAGTCTCGTTGCTGACCGTGTCCACTCTCTTTCTCTCGTACTCGACCGCTCCTAGGTCTCACTTCTCAGACGGGGTCTGTTGGTGTCAAGAAGCTGCTTAGTGTTCATCAGTGTTTTTTGGTAAAGACGGGACAAAATTAAATGCGCATTTAAAGTTGTGGCACACATCCGCCACCCGGGAGTGCAGATCACTGATTCATGCTCGGTGGGCCTGGTTTGTTTACTGTTGATGATTTATGATGGAGTGAATGGATGGATGGATGGATGAGCGCTGTTGTTGGATGAACACAAACCGCGCGATGGGTGGCGAAATAAATGACTGCTGTTTGCACTAGCGATTGGGTTTGTCTTCTCACTAGTTCTTCGGCAACAGGGAAGTATCCAATTAGCGGGAAGGGATTATCTTCAGCAAGAATACACACATCGCTCTTCATCCGATGAGCCGCCAACCCTAGCGGAGAGTTGAACGAAGAACTCGTTCCGATATCTGAATATCGTGATCGAGACAGATTTCATCGTCGCTCAGTCCGGTTGGAATCTAAACATTCAGGGGGAGCGTATGCGGCCTTTGAGCACGACTGGATGGTTCGGAAACGTTTACTATTCGTCGAGATTTCCAGTCCGCGCTCGTCGGTTCGGAACGGGAGGCCGCCAGCAACAAATAGCAAGCGAATTATGCCTATGTTTAACGATTCGGAAACACGGTCACCACTTAACCCCTACGAATGGCATCGCGATGATGATCAGACGATCTGATAAAGGTTCTCAGAGGCCATGAGCTCGATAGCTCGCAGTTGATCGCCGCATTCATGCACTCGTCTGGCTGGTTCGTTGGTCTTCGAAGCTACATAGAGAAGGTAGATATTCGGGAGGAAGGAAGGAAGTCCCACTGCTGCTGTCGTAGAAGTCGACTCGGTGAGTTTCTCCGCTGCCAGGGTCGTAAACGGTCGCGTATCAGATCTTGAGCATTTGTCAGAGAAGTGAGATACCCCTCCACATCGCTCAGAAATCAAGTAAGAGACAAAAAGACGAAGACGACGGACGCGATGTGGAGATCGAGATATGAGACGAAGACCCTTCCGTTCCCCTGCTGTCGCTCATTGAAAACCTCCAGAAACGAAACCGCTCGAAACGACGTCAACTGAGAAAAGCGTCGTCTTCGAGCGTCCTGGCCAGATGATGAGTTGATGCTCGTTCTTCTGAAGACAGAATGTGAAGAGAATGAAACCTTCCTAGGACAACCTCGGAGATGAACTCTCGGACGAAGTCCTGTGTTGTTCTCACACTGCACGCTCCGGACTGTTCCCGTCGTTTCGAGCCCATTCAGTTCGAGTGGAACCAAGAAACGACAGAACTTTCGGAAAACATCGAAACGAAACAGACAAGCCACGCGAGATGAACGCGTCAGGCGGTCAGCGAGCATCCTCGTTCATGACAACGTTGTGACGTTTGTGTAGATACTCGGAAAGTTCCCGTTCGTTCTGTCGAATCGGTTACGTATGAAACAACGCAGCCGCAGTGAGAGTAACACTTAGATGAAAAGAGATCCTTTGTCTGGCTATATTTTGAAATGAACCATGTGTCGGTTGTTCGTCGCCACTGCCATCGGAATGCTTGCTTGTTCATTCGTACTCCAGAAGAGCCGCCGATCTCACGACAAGCGACAGTTCCTTTGAAACAGTAGCGCTGCTAAGCCAATCAAGAAACACCAAGCCAGTTTGTCCGACAAGCGACCCGTGGACCAGACACTCGTCATCAGCGTGCAGCGTTTTCAAAAGAGCGATTATAACAGCCGCTCTGTCTGGACTCTTTCTCTCTCATTCACCTCAGCCAGTCTTTCTGTATTTGCTGAACTTACTCGACTGCTCGCGTACCTGGAGCCAACTAGCGAGAAAGCAAGGCACGGGATGCCCTGGGTGCCTGGCAGTCTATCTATGTAGGTATCCATCCACGCGCGAGTCAGTATGCCTCGAAAACGAGCCTTTCAATTGCAAATTGGATCAGCTCGAAACAATGTGCTGCGCCGTCGACGATAAGCTGACATGAGCCAATCATGAACTGCCTCTAGAAAATAAGAACGGGTTGCGAGGAGATACGTGAGCGAGAACTTCGCACCTGAGATGAATTTCTGATGCAGACAATAAAACTCGTGGATTACATCCCGAGTTCATGGACTTTGGGTGACATCTTGTTGACACATCGGGTTATGTTTTGGTGTTCTTCCTCCGATATCCAAACGGCCCCAACAGTGATCGGTGGAGTACTTCGAGAGCTGTCGCGGCAACTTCAGTGTATTTCACTAAAAAACACGTATCCTGGGCTCCTGATGAATGTTATCCCCGTTTCTGTTGTTTGAGAATCCGAAATCCTGCGGTTCTTTCGTTTTTTGTCTCTTTTTCGGTTCCACTGACAGCATACGAAGCTTTGTCAAGGGATTTTCTCGGAGCCAGTGACCTTACCCGAACGAGCTCCGTATTCCACAAACATTGCACGCACGCACGCACACTCACTTTTGATGCAAAATATCTTGTTGCGTTCGGATGATCGATGGACAATCAAACTTTGCTGCGATTGCGTTCTCTACCGTTTCGGAAGAATCGGAGCAACAAAGCGACGTTTCGTGGACGCCGAGCGGAGAGTTGTTTCAAATATTTTCGGCTGTTGGATTCTTCTGCTTCTCTTCGGACGCTCTGTATTCAAGAATCAAATATCAGAAAATCCGCTTAATGCTTGACCCAATGGAATGCGGGATCGGAGCAAGTTGACAAAATCACTCGACCAAGCGGATTCGCTGTAAAATCACATCTTTCGTATTTATCTCTTTATGAGCAAAAGCAAGCGTGGGGTCTTACAGCGGAGACGACGACGACGACGACTCCAACAACAAAGTCACAGAAGCGGACCGTTGTTGTCTGACTTGTTGTTTTCCGCGCTGAAAATATCGAAACCCGTATCGAATGCCTTCGTGAACTTTCAGAGAATTCCGCGGATCCGACGACCTCTTTTCAGGCATAGTTCTCTGTTAACCTTTCGCGAAAGATCTCTTCCCAGGCTAACAACGAACTAGTTTTTAGATGGACGAATCGACCTTAAAAACTCGTCCGGAGTTCACGGATCTCTTAGATTCGTCGATTGGTTTCTCCCGATAATTGGATTCTGGAAAATCACGAAAAAGCTCTGTTGGACAGCGGTCAGCGCAACCTTTTGCTATTCTCGTGAGGGGGGCGGCACTGGGGCAGGGGGTGGGCGTCAACTTTCTCTCGATTGTGCCCACGTCGAGAACGCCCACGCCCCAGGCAAAGCGGGAAAGATCATCGGATTAGCCGTGAATGGGGGAGGTGCCGCCGAGATTCAGGAGAACATTCTCCTCGAGTTCATGATGAGCTGCCGGTTTTGTGTTGAAGTCCTTGAGGAACGGCGATCAGAAAACAGATCCTGAGACAGAGAATGCGACAAGTTCGTACTTGAGAAAACAATGGATTCCTTCTCAGGGAAGCGGAGGAATTTGAGAAATGAGACACTTCGATGAAGAGAAACAAGGCGAGCTTCAAAAGTGAGCGACAAGCATCAAGATCGAAAGAACCAAATTATGATAACACGTCGAAATATGGTTTGCTGTTTTGTATCGGGACGATCCTCTGATTGACGTCTGGTTTCGCGTGCGCACCGATTTCCGCAGCGCTGTGCCGAGCCGTCGCTAATCTGAGCCCCGCTAGTAGACCTTATCTCTGAGCTAGCTCAGGTGCTGCTGCTGCCGCCGCCCTGCTTGCTCCTGTCGTTGGTTATCTTGAAACAGAGCAGATTAGTCAGTCATTTTGTCAGCCAGCCGGCCGGCCGGCCAGTCAATCACTCATTGCAGGTGTTTGATGGCGAGAAACATTCGCCATGATGTTTTCGAAATCAAGTCGAATTTGAGTTTTCGTCGTCTTGAATGCCGATCCAGTAAATCCCGACGGAAGTTTCGTTCGTCCGCGGTCGAGTTCGCTTCCCTGATTTCTGTTGCGAAGAAGAAGAACGGAAAACCTCATCAGAAATGGAAAAGACGATCCATGGCGGCATTCAGCGATGCGTGGTGCGAAATCCTAATCATTTCTCAGGCGACGGCTACAAATTGCTCATTGGTCGTGCTCATTATCGAAGCTTTGATCTCTCAGCTGAAAACGAAGCCCGAACGATCCATGATTTCGAGCATCCTCATGAGGGTTTTATCTCATGTCGCCCTCCTGCCTGCCTGCCTGCTCATCGTCCACGACGAAGTCGTCGTCGGCGACGCCGCCGCGCCAACCGCGACAGTGGCAGCGAAGGCGGCTTCGAAAGTAACGTTACAGAAGACGACAAACAGGCAGACATGACGTCGACGACGAACGGTGACTCTTCTTCTACCTGTTTCTTTTTCCCTGATGTTGTAGCCGCTGAAGACTGCTAGCGAGCTGTCGAGTGACATGTTTATATTCTCCACTTTCGAGAAAGAAAAAAAATCCTCCCGCTTCCAAACATCGCCGCATTGCAAATCGGTATCTCTGCCGTCTACCAACGACAGTCGTCGACGGCAGAAGGAGAGACAACGAGGAACGATTTTTGAAAACCCGTGCCGCCCGTCCGCTCGCTCGATACCGCGGTCGCCAGCCATACCGAAGACGAGGAAAGAAAGAAGCTTCAAAGACAAAACGAAGAGGAGAAGAAATACGGCAATGTCACACAACGAAAACACTGCTTCATTGCGCGCTCGTCCCTCGTCTGAGGCTTGGCAGTTGTAGGTAACGGACTCCGACAAACGGACGGACGGAGAGAAGAGGAAGGAAGATACATTGAAATAAGTCGAGTCTGATTCGATGCTGCAGTGACAAATGTTCCGGACTCAGGCAAATCGACAGCGGTGTCGAGGACGACGACGACGGTGACAACAACAACAGCAGCAGCCACGGCAATCGTTGTCAGTGCTGCGGGCTGAACAACGGCCGCGGAGGCGACGTGTAAATAAATCTCGTGATTTTCCTCAACAGGTTCTCATCCCGTTCGTCGTTTCAATCTCTGGCTCTTCTGTCTCTCCCGAAGCGTTTGTTCGCTGATCGCGTGGACGGCCTCGCCCTCGCTCGCATGCCCGACAGCTCGACGACAAACGGAGCGACAGAGGGTCTGAAACACCTCGTTGTCACGCTAAAATGTCAAGCGTTTCTGCTCGCTCATTTCACGGAGTCTGATTGATCGTGATCATGAGCATTCGGATCGGCAGCCAGCACCGGCGTCGACATCACAGACCATCGAACCTTTGGAATTCGAAATCTTTTGCTGTTTGAAGTGGTTCTGCTGAAACTTCTCGAGCTTCTGTGGCCGTTCGAATTCTTCTTCAGAAGGAAACAGCGACTTATCTCCGAAGTCGTTCTGCTTTCGACCGAAGGCACGAATCTCCATTCATAGTTTTGAGACTTCGAGTCAAAATATGTAGTAAAATGATTCGAGCTCATGGCAGGACGGAATCCTGGCTGAAGTGATTCCTTCGAGGCGTTCGATTGTGCTGAGCTATCGAGACGTTCAGTCGTTTGCAAAGAGATCGGGGAGTCGTTGAGTGACTCCGTTGATCGCTCGCTGCTTGGAGGTGCATCACTCGGTGGTGATCGTTGCGAGCGCAACGGATCCCAGAGGCGGATGTTGCGTGCCCGCCTGTTTGCTTGGTCGCCTCCATTGTTAGCTGCTGCTCGGGCGACTAAACCTTTGCTTTTGGTAAGGTTTCCGTGGGGTTCGTGTGTTTGCCGTGTCTAAGGACGCGACTGAGCCGGTGAAAGTGAGTGTCTTGGCGCAGAATCAACACCTTCCAACGACAGACGCTGTTCCTTCTCCTGTAGTTGTGGCTTCCGTAGCGTGCTAAACGCTCGTCCTCATTGGTAGGCCATGGTATTCCTGACCGAGAAAGGTCGCATGGGCACACACCGTGCTCACCGAATACACAACGACCGTGCACCTTGCCGTGGATCTTCTTTCGTTCCGATTTCGGCGATTCGCGACAATCGAAGAGAGAAAAAGCAAATTCTTCGGATCATCTCAAAATGCTCGCCGAACCACCCTAAAAACTTTTGCCTCAGCATCGGGGACATTCGGATCGTAGCAACATTGCTTATGCAGCTAGTTGAGTGGTTCGATCGAAAACTTCGCGATCGCGAAGATTCCGGATTTCGTGAGTATTGACCCGGAGCCGGATCGAAACGCGGCTGGATTACGTGAATACCAATCCATCTCTTTCCAGACCTGGGAGGTTTCAAGTAACGTCTGTTCAACAAACGCTCTGACCGGTGGAGTGCCGAAGTGTTTTGGTGACTGACCGGGATCACCAGGATTCCCATGTGAGAGTTATGCTAATGTAAACGAAACGGAATCGTCAATCCGTCACTTTTCAACCAGACCGGACCATCAGCTGACCACCGCTCGCGACCGACTGACCGAACGGAAGATGTCGTCGGAGTCGACGACGTTGTTATGCGAGCGACGGATGCGCAGAAGAACAGAAGAAAGCGTTCGGATCGGTTTTTGAATCACCGACGTCGATCCAGACTAAGCCATGCGCGAGTTCTTGCTCGAGATCAAATTCAACGATTTCTTGGCGTCTAAGGTTCCTCAATACCGTGCCATCGAATTGACAAAATGAGGAACCAAAACTCGAACCGCGTTGAATTTCAGCGTTGCACTTACTCTGTTCACCAGGATCGCTGTTACCCCCGAGAACGAGCCTGCATCCGAACGGACCGAACGGACAAGACACCTGATGGACGAACAAACCGAGTTCTGAGTGGATAAGCATCCGGTACGTCCTAAGTTTTTGGATGCTCCATGTTTGATATCAGAACAGCAATCTCAGGCAGCAGCCACGACGGAGACGACTCAAGCAACGGCATGCGGGTTTAAGAGGCCGCCAGATGGGTCGCCAGTCAGTCAGTCCACTCGCCCGTAGTCCAACCACGAGGAAGCCACAAAGCGATCCAACCAGTTCGCTCTCTACCAGATGAAGATAACAACTGACAATGGATCGAGTTATGAAACATCACGTCTGAAATAAAAGCGATCGTCCACGAAACGAAGCTTCTTCAGAGTTCCGGTTATTTTCATTCAGGATCGGTGGTAAGGACAAAGTTCACAAGGACAGACCTCAGACGAAGACGTCGGTCGCCGAGAATGCCGAAAACTTCCGCATCAAGAAACGTCTCGAACAACTGATAGAGTTCGATAAGGGCACCACAACATGATTTAGTTTGATCAGCGCACAAAGCCTAAAGGTGTCAGATGTTGTTGTGGTCGACAAAGTAGTTGGTACATCCATATCTACGAAGATCCATCTCCCCGGTCGCCAGAATTCACAATTGATAGGCACGAGATGAGAGAGTTGAGATAGCGGCCGATGAATTTGGCCGGGCGGGCAGGTAACTAGATGAGTCGGAGATGAGTCTTCAGATCGACCCGCCACTCTCGACTGACGAACGCGTCCGCTTCCTCCGAGGACCGTTATATGTATCCGAATCGAATCTTCGACTCAATGCTCTTTCGAGGTACCAAATTTCTTCGGGCTTATGCCGGAGACACGATTCTCTCCTTCTCACAACTCGAGATTCAACTCGCGACACTTGGGAAATCGCAATCGGGGCTGAAAATTCAACGTCGATTGCTTCGCTGTTGAATGCAGAATAATGAGCGAATCTTTTCGCGACAAGAGACATGCTTCAATGTCGCTCGGAATACGGCGCTCAGAGGATCGATAAGGGCGCTTTTTTGTCAGCTCTGACTGGAGTTATCGAAGTTGAAACGGGGTCGCTTCGGGGATGATCTCAGGGGCTGGCTCAGAGTTGAGGAGGCAACACTGGTGAGATAAGATGTCGTTGAATAGATAGAAAGCGCAGATACGAAACAGGGTTTTTTTTTTATTCTGTTTGATCTCGTTCTCGCGAGGCGCGGGCTTCTCCTACTCGCCCTCATCTTGATCGGCGGTAAGTTTTTCTGATTTGGTTAGTCTCATCGTAAGATTAGGCATGTGAGCCCATGCGCGCCTGTGCACGGACGAGCCGGCGAGAGAGGAGGGGGGAATTAGCAGATAAGCGACGGGATTAAAAGAAGCCTCGTCTTCTGGCGTCTCCGAGAACCGAGAACAGTTTCCAAGTAATTTGCGTTTCGTCTCATCTCTCTTACTCACTCACTCACGGCCCGGCGGTACTTGCCGGAGCAGGCAGTTGTGTCGTCCTCGCTTCTTCTAAATCCACGTCAGCTCGCTTCCCTTGTCGGCGGAATAGATTGCAGCTGACCGACATAGGGAAGCAGACTGGTGTAGCTCCGAAAACTCTTGAGAACTACTTTTCCCCACGTTCTCTATCCCCCCCCCCGGTAGACACTTGAAGGCCATCCTGGATAACTACTTTCTGAGCTATTCGGAAAGTCCACGGATAGACTTCGTTGCACGCGAACTTCTGGAGACAAGCTTCACCTCAACAAACGAAGGGGAAGAGGTTTGGGATTGTCTTCGGGAACAGAATGTCGATCCTCTGTGATTGCGCAAAGACTGTTCCGGCCACGCAAATAATGATAAACATCGGTCTCACCTCAGCCGATACGCTCCGCCATACTCCCATAACCTTGGATCGTTGAGCTAAGCTAAGCCGATTTGGCTCGTTCTCCTTCTTTTAGCTCGCGCGGACTCTCTCTCTCGTTCTTCCTTTCGTTCGTTCGTTCGGAACAGCACCTGTATTTGACACCATTAATCCAAACGCCACGAACACCACCAGGCTCACCGGCAAGCGAGCTACCCCTGCGCTCCTCATTCTTCTCTCGGTTTTCAAGCGAGCGAGCGACCGCCACACACCCACCACCCTCAAGAGAAAACTGGACCGTGAAGGATAAAACAGACGCCGCCGCCGCCGCTCGAAGTGAGAATTCTTGAATTTCAAAAAAACCCGCGATTCAAATTCAAACGGTTCCGGAATTCTGACGCCGAGGGGAGGTGATGCATCATTCGTGTAGTTTTCAAGTTTGGATCGGAGTCGAAAGGAATCCAGCCCTGTTGTGGTGTCGAACAAACTGGTGGTTACTTTGAAACTACTAGTTACGGGCAATGTGGGTCAGTCAGTTGTTGATTGTTTCAAGTCAACGGCTGAAATGAAGTGAGATACAGATGCCGCAGCGAGTGTCAAATGAATTCACCCTGCATTCTACAGAAAACTATGCTAATTGAGTTTGTGAAGGCGAGGAGCGAACGTTTGACGTCAAACAAGCCTCCTTTCAAAATGTTTCAAACAACCACCTCCCACGTCTAATTCGCTCTCGAGCCGGCCGAGTGAGTGGATTCATGACTGTGCATAGAATTCGCTCAGAAGGGTGAGGGAGAATTAAACCGCCACATTGACAACGACGACAGACAAAAACAAGCTTTCATTCATGAAGTCACTGACAGCTCGAATCAAACTGGATGGCTGGCTGGCTGATGAGATTAGCCGCATTCCAACCTGTGAACTGACGGGTCCATCTGTGGCTGCGCCTCTCTCTGAGTCAAAGCCGAGGGAGCTCTCGTATATTTTGGAGCATTGTAGGCTGCAGCACAAACACACTCTGCGAAAACCCGATGATCGAGTCGTTTCTTCATTTGGATATATGTACACGACAATGTCTCGAACGGTCCGATGATTTCATCGCAACGAAACGCGTAATTCTTGTTTTGTGTGTCTAGATTTCGCACGATTGACATGCCCGGCTCTTGTCCGAGCGCGAGAGGAAGGGAACTCTTGAAATCCTTTCCAAACGCCGATAAACCGAAAAGCTTGACTTTCATGGAGCCTCGCAGAGGCTGGTCCACGGTCTGCCTTGCTCCCTCGAGTGACGAAAGTCAGTCCGAATCTCTGTCGAACGCTCCCCCTACCACGGTTTCATACCAAGGACTCATGGCAGATGGGACAGAAGGAGTTCCTGAGGACGACGAGAGAAAGAAGTTGACCTATGGATTAGCTGCGGTCAGCCACTTAGCAAATTGAAAGCTACGCGAGCTCACAACAAGAGCTCGCCACCAGCAGCAGCTCTAACACCATCTGTAGCGGACAGAAGAGCTCCGTGAGTCACAGAGTCGCTCTACTCGACCGCCCGCCCGCCCGCTCAACAGGAGACCATCGGTAAGAAAGGCTCCGGCGCTGCTATAGTGCCGCTCGTAAATATGTCATCTCTAAAAGCCGGCGTAACTTGACTGAGAAAGCTAATGCGAGGCTAAATTCAACAACCCCGAAACCTTTTCCGCTGTTCTTGTTGTTGTTGTTGCTTCCACGCGTTCGGCACTTGTCGTTTCACCGCCGCACAGTGGGCTGAAACGGAAAAATAGGTGGAAAAAAGTCATGTCGGAATCCCGACTCCTACGATGTTGAAGGATGTTCCTCGATGACATGGAACCCGGAAGTCGTGTATATTTTGTAGAAAATAAAATTTCCAGAGGTGGAGAGGATACTCAAAGTCTATGTAGAGAGAGGTCTCAATTCCGGCGCCATCGTCGGGCGACATTGCGTTCCAAAGAATTCGACCGCATAAACTCCGAAAATGAGTCAAGCCAAAAGTAGTGAGTTGAAATACCTCGATATTGACCTAATGGGAGCATTTCTGGGGCTGGACCAGAACTCGGAATATTTTTCATAGGATCCCAGAGTTTTCACTCAACTTTCCGGGAATTTTCAACATTCCCGGTGTTGGAAAAGTAGTTGCTCCACGTTGCTCCAACTTGATTCTGGTCTTAAAATGAAGTCCTGCCAAAGCAAAATCCGCAGGAGCTTTCTCGATCTGCGGAGAACTGCGCATCCTGAGATATGATGATTTCCGCAGGCGTAACCATCACAATTTCTCGTCGAGAGTTCTTCGAGATTTGGGTGAAAGCTGATCACGGACGCGACGTTGGAGCGATCATGTTGGGTTTGTTGGCTCAAGAAAAGGTCAACGAAAGCGATGTCGTCTCTGTCTCTGACCTGAAGCACGAAATCGGGAAGATGTGTGTGAAGATGCTCACGAGATATGAGAAATCTGGTCGGAAAAGAGAGTACTTCCTCACGAAATGTGGTGGCTGGCTGGACCGAGAGCCGTTCACGCTCTTTATCCACGTTCGAGTTGAGAAGCGGATTCGCCTTGTAGTTATGCGGACTCAGATTCAGAGACTTCTTGCACGTGATCATATATCCAAATACATTTATAATACGGTAAAATATGCTACTCATCCGTGACTTTACTCCCAGTGATTCGTCTTTCATTCACCAAATAAATCTCGAATGAAACATCGTTATCTCGCAGGTTCGCGGGATAATTCGGCGGTCGTCATTCCTCGGGGAGGGTGGATACGATAGAAGCTCGATCTAAGCTCTAGAAGTGTCAAGTCGTGCTCCCGAAAGCGCACATTCTTCGAAAAACAGTGAAAATAGTTTTTTCCACCTAGAAAGCCGTTTCAGCCCACTGTGCGCCGACGCAAACGGAGCTTCGGTAGCCGTCGCTCACGAGGGAACAGGACTCCAATAAAAAGTTTCAGAGCATCAGATATTCCAAAGTCGATCGTTTCGTGTTTCGAAACAATCTGAAATCATTACACAGGCTCAGATCGCAGCAAATCGGAGGAAAACGGGAGAGAGATCGAGGATAAGACAGGGATGAGCAAGAGGTAAAGTCACATTCAATCTGCCAAGATGCGTGGAAGGTATAGAACGAGGTGAGTCCTGGATAGACCAGTATCCACCGATCTCGCGCAGGCTGGCTGTTGTTCGCAGGGTCGAAAGTGTTGCCTTTTCTTCGACGCAATGGATTTTCAGTCTGAGATTTAGCGGTGCTGTTACGGACATAATGGATTGCACTGTTTCAGTTGCGGCAGCATCTGGAGAAAGGGAAGCTGTTTGGTAAAAGTCAGAAGGGGGCTCGGGGGAGGGGAAGTCGTCGGTTGGAGCGGCGGGGGAGAGAGGGTTTACGCTTGCTTCAAATCCCGTCAAACCCCCCGGCTGCGTCTAGAGTCATGCTCTGAATGAGCCGAATGAGAAGGCAATTCGTATGCAGACTGCTGCCTCACCCTCCGCGCTGAAAGCACCCAGGACGCAAACGAAAACGCCTCGCAGCCATTGGACAATTGATATTTACGATTGTATGCCTCAAACTCCAACGACACACAAAGTTAAGCTCACACTTTAGGGGCAGCGCTAACAGCGTCGCGTTGCCACCTACGATGTTCCTCACGATCGAACCCTTGCTTCGTGTTTGTGAGGTCGTTGTCGTCGTCGTCGTCGGAAGTCGAAGCCATCCAACAACTTGACCCATCCGCTAGGGATGAAGGAAACAAAGAAAACGGACGGACGACTAAGTTCGCAGCGTAATTTGCATTTTGAGTAGCAGCGTATTCTCTCACTGCTCAACAGCCGCCCGCGAAGCCACAAGCGCGGTTTCGTAAACAGGCGCGGAGGCCCAAACCCGAGTTCAATCCCTTCTGCCCGCGATGCGTACGGGGTCAGGCCGGGAGGCCGGCAAGCGAAGAGCGTTCCCAGACCTTTCCTTTCCCCCTCCCCCTCCCCCGGTCGATAGACTCGCCAGATGAGACAGGGATCAATTAGACCGCTTCGTATAGAAGTGTTCTATGGACGATTGCCGCGTGTGGAGTTTGGTGAAATGGTCGCAGCGAAGAACTCGCAAAGTTAGAAGTTATTTCCGTCGCTTCGAGTTCCCGTCATCCGATGCCCATCGTTCGGTCGAGTCCTCCACGAGCGAAGATTTCACAAAATCTTCTCGGAAATCTTCTCATTCTCCAGAGAAGCGGAGTCCTATTACGTTGCAGTTCCTCAGAGTCCGTTTTGGACGATTCGTATTCGCTTCGAAAACTCATGGCGGAGAAAGCCGAGACTTTCCAAACGTAGCGAAGCTCAAAGTTCGCAGACGACGGAAATGTGGCAGAACATGTTGCAAAGGTTCGTCGGACATCGCTGGAAATACATTTATATTCTCAGGCGTTTTCGTATCCGAGCTATCGATGGCTGATTCGAGCAGAGGTAAGTGCGGCGGAGTTGACAGCGGGTATCTAGAGGCCGATGATCCGTGTCTAATCCAGAGCGGACCCGGCTGTCTTTCTGTCACTTTGTCCACCAGGGATGTTCTGCTCGATCCTGGTTAATGTCGTAGTCGTTGTCCCGGCAGTGGGAGGATGGGGGAAGGGAGCACAGGACAGACGATATCCTAGACCCGTGTTTGGCAGAAACATCGTTGAGATAGATATCACTCCAACTGGCGAGGCGGCGGCTAGATCCATCTCTCGTTCAAGCCGGTGGGAAGAGCGCACCTGTTGTTTGCACCGATCGAGCTCATCTTCGTTCTCTTTCTTTGTTCTGCATATCTTCTGATCTCTGATCCATTTGCGGTCCATTGAGTCATCGTTCCTTGTCCGAGTTTGCACTGCCGTTTGCGAACTCACCTGTCTGCTCGTGGATCCGGATGCGTTGCAGTGCTAGAAGTGCTCGAGACGGGTCGTAAGAGGATCGTTTGAACGAGTGCAGAGCGCTTCGTGGGCGGACCTGGAGATGCAGGAAAAGGAGAATGGTGCGGACTTCAAATTTGATTTTGAAGTTCTAAGTTTTACAATGGCCGAGCATTACAATGTGCAATGTGTTTGCGATAATGGCCATCCTCTTGTTAGTCTCCGCTTTGCTCGGAGTGCAGCTTTATGGTGCACTAAAACAAGCCAATTATCCCTTACAGAATGCGCGTTCACTGAAATGGATGGATGGATGAATGAATGGAGGCAGGGTGGACTGCATTGTAAACATTTGCATCCTTAATGGTAACGGTTAACAGCCCGTTCCTCCAACTTCCATCCATCCATCCATCCGTCCATCCGTCCTAACCATGCTCGAAGTGGTCAGCTTTTACGCCTGGGGTTCAGAGTTCACCTCTACGTCCTCCGGGACAAATTCAAAACTGTCACGAAGATTGTGAATCTCAGTGAAATTCTGGCCTCGAAATACTGGAATCAAGCTCCTCCCTGCGCAAACAGACTGCAAGTTTCGCTTGAGCCCTGATTTCTTTTTGTGTCGTCCCGTTCACTAGCTTGATAATAATCTTCGTAGTGTAGCCTAGTATGTACTCCGTGGATTTGGGTGGGCGGGGTTTGGTTGAAGCACGCCACGTGGAACGTTTCCCATCGCAACGATTTGCAGGTCGGGGAGAGGGGAAGAAGGAAAAAAAAGCCACGACGAGATTCATAACAACGGCCACAGCTTCCCAAACTACGAGATGCAACACTCGAGCTCACGCAGGCGCAGCCTACGCCACGGCACGCCGATGGCCGCGCAGAACACGCGCACACGTCAGCTCTGAATACCTTTGGCTGAACATCAGTTCAGCATAAAATCCATTAGCAGTTCCTTCATGCGGCGCGCGCTATTTAGATGCCATTACGTCGTCAGCGGCCACGAAGGACGTCGCGTCGCCCGTCTTCACCGTAGTCGTTTGCATAACAGCAACGAGTGATCCAAAGAATCAGCCCTGTGCTCGGAATCGCCGTGGTCGACGTCGGCGTCGTTGGTTGTCGTGGGCGCCGCCCCTGTCGAGCTCTTCCCTGACCTGACAGACAGGCAGTGGTCGATTCGATGAATCACTGGCTGTTAACCTGACATGCTGAATGTCGTCGATTGATTGCTCCACGAGACTCGTCGCTTCGATTGCCAATCCGATTCGAGCGCTATTTTGCACGATTCGAGCGCTATTTTCGATCCAACTCTATTCGAATTGAAGGTTGAAATCTTTTTCCAGATTTGTATCAACGTCACGGAACCCCGTTGTTCGACGAAGGCTCAACTCCGCTGTTGACGCCCCTTTCTCGACAGTGAAGTCGTTCAAAGTTTCGTTCGAGGCGACTGATGGATGTCCCAAACAAATTTTAATGAGCGCAATCTCGGAATTCATTGAGACTGTTTCTAGAGAGTGATGCTTGCGTGCCGCAGCCGCACGCGCGGTAATGGGATACGGTACGGAGGGGAATCGAGGTTAAAACGTTGGTCCAATCCGAAACAAACGGTGTCGGCGGCCGGCATCGGAGTTTGTGAGTGCGGTGAGATTGCTTCTTTCGCGCCCCGCTGGTCGATTGGATGCTGTTGCTTGCCTGCCGCACGGCTTGCTAGCGCTTTTATCGATTTTTCACACGAGTCGAGCATTCGTCTCTTCAAGCGCTCCGAGTGCAGCAGTGCCTCACCGGCTGATATCCTTTTCCTTAAATTAAAATTGTGTAATGGTCAATTTCCTGAACGCCTATCGATGCGAGGTTGCGACAACCGCCACTCGCCGCACTTCAGGCACCCGATCGACCGAGGTAGCTAGACGGCGAAGCAGTGGGCATAGGGTCTTCTTTTCGTCATGAATAATAGAGTGAATCCGAAGAAAAACAAGCTCGTCCCCAACCAATGCATACGTTACGAAATAGCAAGTGGCTGAGACGGCTCGGGGCGCACTCGATGCATCTCGATCTTCAAGGCTGTCTGTCATACCCCGCCTCGGCTCGAGTGGGAAGGGAATGCGCAAAAGGTTCCGATTTCGCGAATGCTCACTGTGGATTCAAAAGAAATTCAGCTTCGGTTTCTCGGAAGAACGCGCCCGTTTCGAAACTTTGGAATTTCTCAAATTTTAACACAATTTACGTTTCGCAATGTTTGCGATAAATTTAGCAAATTGAGAACTTGCCTTCTCGGAAAATTTCTCTCTGATCATGTTCCTTTCTCGCAGTTTTCATCAGATTTCCTGAGTTTCTGCACTGCTCCGCATGATTCTTCCTTCATCTCCTCGGGTGGTGGATGTGACGTCGCAAAGCTGACAATCGACGCCAAATCGGATATTTTCGACTCAGGGTTCGCTTTGCGTTCCGTTCCTCGGTCAGATGTCTCACTCCTCAACTCCGCCTCGATGCTTTTCGTTCGAGTTTATTCGCTTGCGATTATTTCCGTCTCGGCATCCGTTCCATATGCTTCATTGTCTAAGGCTGTGAGCGGCGCTCTCGGATTCCGAAGGCCTGACAGAAATAAATTTTGATCACGTGTCCTAATTGATGTAAAAGTCACTCGGCTGTCATCTGTCGATTCCTTTGTGTTGTGGGTGCGAGATAGTGGTGGGAACCTCGAGCCACAACGCTTTGAGCACAGGAGACCTCGAGCACGATTCCTCGATCAAAAGCTTAACGTGCTGAGCCAAGGACCTGTGGACATTGGGCAAATAAGTGAGAATTTCAAATTGACTTTCGCGTTCGAAATCTCCCCGGTAATGCACACAATGCGTCCTTCCCGAATTCCTTGAATTCAAAATGAAATGTCGCGTACCGTGTCGAATACCGCCAGGTTGCTGCTGAAACGTCTTCGAGGGAAAGCTTACGTTTAGGTGGAATCTTCGAGTGAATACTTCGCTTTTTCGACACGAGCGAGGTTTGTTCCCACAACGAAATGTCCTCGAATCTCTCTCCCACGACGAGGAACATGAGCTTTATCTCCTGCAACCGAATCGGAGCTTATCGCGGAAATGGAAAAAGAGGTGACTTTAATTCAATTCAATATTTCCCATTCGAGTTTTGAAAGAAGAAATGAGTCTCAAACCCCAGGAGCCTTTTCGTACTCTCGCCTCAGCCTCTCCCCCCCCCCGCCTGACGTGGTCCCTGTCTCGTCTGGTCCCCCAGTTTTGTTGAAATTGAAAAGGAAAGCCGACAGACATTTCTCTTCGGTCGACGTGGTGAACTCGGAAAGATGTTATATTTGTCCGGCGGGCGCCGAATATCCGCTGTCAATTGTCAACACGCTGTCCACGCGCTGTTCTGCGAGATCGTTGTCTTCCGCTGTCGGAACGACGAGCCTGCCCAGCCAGCCAATTCCTACGGCTGTCACGTCGATGTCCACGAGGAATCCTTCTCCTCGTTATGCAAATGCGTCAACGACCACACTTCACGCCTCCTCTCAGCTTTTGGCGAGGTTCCGCTTTTCATACGACGAATAAAACTCCGACATGCGAGGCTTTTTTCTGCTCCTTTCATTTCTTTCTGTTTTCTGACAAGCCTCCTGAACCTTCTGTCAGATGGCCCCCACTTTGCCGAGCACGTCTGGACAGGTTTGAATCCAAGGCTGAAATCTACGTCGTATGTTTTTCAACAACGAGGAAACAACAAGAGCGTCTCCTTCAAACGGCGGACAAAGAAAAAACGACAAGACGACGCTCGAGGTTCAAACTCCGCTTAGAGGACGCGGCTCGAGCTCAAAATAGACTGACTTTCGCGGCGCTTGTGTTCCTTGGATGAACTCTGAGTGAGTCAGGCGACTGAAGGAGTGAACGGCTCCTCCTCCCGAACGAACTAGGGGAGTGAGAAGAGGTGAAAACCTACACCGCCACAGCTCTCCTCCGTTCTCCTCAAACCCTATCCGTCTCCTCCGAGCATTACTCAAGCGGTGGGTTCTCTGCACAATCATCGGGCCGCCTCAGTCAGTCAGTCAGTCATTTACTCTGGCGGTTGCTTCGTCAGACCATTTCATACATTGAAGAGAGAGAGAGAGAGAGGACAAGAGGCAAGCGAGTTATCGACTGATCAAAACGGCGATCACGGTACCGACAATCGAGTTTCGTTCTGTTGTTGAGGGAAAATAAATAAAAACCTGGATGGACGTCGATCGTTGAGCAGACAAGCGAAGACACACGCGGACGACCTTGAAGCTTCTAAAGTGTTCCCAGAGGACGTCTAAGTCAGCAATCGATGAGCAATTGAATCCATAACCGAGTGACTCTGGTCCGATCGGAAACGGCTCAATTTCTCGTCGAAATGCGAAAACACCGAGATCCGGGGAAGAATGACAACGGAGGAGTCCAGAAACGAGACACTTTGTGTGGAGCCACGATCCTAACCTGCAGCCACAGGAACGTTGTTAGAACGGATCATGAAGCTCTGCCGTGACGCGACAGCTAAACGACGAGAGGGAATCGTTTTCTTTCTTCTGGATCTTCTCGAAAACGACCGACGGCAATATCCGTCTGTCTATTTGGTACACACAGGCGATTAGACACGGAACCGTCGTCATTGAGTGCGGCGAATGAGTGTCTGCTTCGAGTACTCAGCATGTCAACGCGCACCGACGTTGTAGCAGTTATTGGGGACTTCGGTCGCTACCATGGTGAGTTGTCGTTTCACTTCTAAAGCATCCGCGTCTGGTCCATGAGGTAGAGCCCCAGAGGTTTACCTGCTTCTACGAGAAACTAAAATGCTTTTCGTCCTTTGTCGCCAGTCGTCGTTCTCACACTCGCTTGTCTCCGAGCGTTCCCGGTGGCGTGGACAAACATGATGACACCTCTGATGGCTCCAGAGGTGCCGCATTGGTGTGCTCCGCCGCAACCGAACATCTCACTCGATCTGTGGAAAGAATTTGGAATACCCAACACGAACGGAGTGCGCGAGCAATGCCACATGTATCGGCTCGACCAGGTTTTCAAGGACGAAAGTTTCGTCAGGGTCGAGCTCGCCTCGGCCGACGTCGTCCCCTGTAGCCACGGCTGGATATTCAACAGGACCGGGTACGGGAAAACCGCCACCGAGGAATGGAACCTCGTTTGCAATCAACGATGGAAAAGACCCGCGATGCAGAGTCTGATCTTCCTCGGGAGTTTGGCCGGAGTGGCGGTTTTCGGGAAGCTCTCCGACCACAACGGTCGCAAGGTGACCTTTTACAGAGCGGCCTTGATGCTGATCTTGAGCGCGATATCCGCCACGTTTTCGCACAACTTCACGATGTTCAACGTCTTCCGGTTCTTGCTCTCGATGACCTGCGCTGGTCTGACCGCCCCGATGATCACGCTTTTCATCGAGATGATGCCGTTCAAGGATCGGATATTCACCAACGTGGGTTTCGGGCTCGGGGACACGATCGCCGTCCTCGTGATCTCGTTGTTGTCCTACGTCCTGCAGGACTTCCGCTTCATGCAGTTGTCGATCGGGCTCGTCGCGTTCGCTCTGCTGCCGTTCTTTCCTTTTGTGTTCGAGTCGCCGAAATGGCTTCTGGCGAAACACAAGCTCGAGCACGCAGAGTTTGCCATCCGTCAGATTATCAAGTTTAACGGCCGGCCTCTGCCAGATATGAGAGAGGTAATGCCGAGCCTCACCCAATCCGCTGAAACGGAGTCTGCGTTTGAGAGCCAAAACCTCGGCTACAGCCATCTTTTACGGCATGAAGGCCTTCGCCGCAACACCCTTCTTCTAATGGCGCTGTGGCTCTGCACAAGTTTCAATTACTATTACATCGCGCTCAACGCGCACCGTCTGCCCGGAAATCCTCATCTTAACTTCGCCATATCTTCATTTTCTGAGGTACCGGCCTGCCTTGTGAGCATGGCCATGCTACGAGGCCATAGTCGACGCTACGGCCAGGTGATCTCCCTCGCCATAGGTCTCCTCTGCTACTTGGGAGTTGCGTTCGTCCCGGACGAATACCAGACGGTGCGCGTCGGTGGTAAGGCCATGGTTAGGTTTTTCCTCAATGTCGCCCTTTTCGTAAAGTGGGTCGCAGTGCACGAAGTCCTCCCGACGGCCGTTCGGAGTCACGGTTTCGCTCTGTGCATGATGGCCAGTCGGATCGGGGGCAGTTTAGCCCCGTTCGTCGCCGATCTAGGACAGGTTATTCACACGGTGGTGCCTGTGGCTTTGTTTACAACGGTTTGCTTCGGATCGATGCTCGCCGCGTACCTTTTGCCGGAAACAGTCAACCGTCACTTGCCCGACACTTTGGAGGACGTGGAAAACCTACGCCGCGATGAAGAAACAACCGCGGCCGTGGACAGCAGTTCCAAAAGGCGATCGCCACCTCCTGCCGCCGTGGAGTGAAGATGCTCTTCGTCCGTCTGGGCTCGGTGGAGACCGAAGCTGTGAGGAAAGAAAAACAGAATAATTCACCGGGAACGAGGCGACCGAATACAAAAAGCAACCTAACAAGCAACCAGAGACGAAACGGTGACACCTTCGTTGATTTGCATGAGAAATAAATTATTCCAAGAGAGGTCGAGTGCGAAAATATTGTTTTCTCGAGGAAAACCGTTGGAATATGAAAAAAGCTCAGATACCGCGAGAACGTACGTGACCTGATTCCGATTCTAGCTGTCAGACTCGCGCCGCGCCGCCGTTGCCAACCGACGACAGTCGGTTGACGAACGGAGGTTGCACGAGGGACGAGCGGTGGGGACCTCAACACCTCCACTGCGACAACACAAGTTTTTGAAGATTCGAATCGAATTTCGGAGATTAGCTCCACTAAGGTGAAATAAAATCGATAAATTTCGGGGTCCACAACAATAATCCAAACGAAGTGTTCTCTGACTTCGCCGATCGCCGTCTTTCAGCATCAGCACTCAAGAAATCAGTGGTTCCAAGATGCAGGGCGGGTGGATTGAAACATTCCGGTGAATGCAAGAGATTCGGAGCGGAGACGAGAAGGTGTCATCTCAAATCAAGATTACCTATTCTTGGCTGTCGGATAGATTTCAGGAGCTTCTGATCAAGTTTTTTTTTTTCTCCTCCGATGAATGTAGAGCTCATCTCAAAACATCGGAGACGACGCTCCTAAAAAATGAAATCACAACGAATAGGCGTACGACAGAAGATGTGGTGTGCTGACGCATTTTTTCTTCTTGTTCTCTGAGTGAGACGAAATCCGCTCCGAGCGGCGCTAGTCAAGCACGCCGCCAGAACACGCTTTTGTGCTGTCGGCGCAAAATTTCAATTTTCCAATTTCCATGATGCGGCGTTGACATTTCGTTCGACAACCAGGGCACAAGAAAGAATCCGAGGCGTCGTCGGAGTAGAAAAAAAAAACAAAATAATCCGAGTATAATGGAACCGTCGTCGCTGTCATCGCGGTCGGTGGCACCTCTGATTTTGCCTCATGTCGGAAAATTGCATGACGGGCCACCGAATCAAGCGAACAGTTACTTTTCCTCGTGGAGAACGACGATTGAAGACATTTTTTCTGGCTGGGGGATCAGCTGTTTGAGGGATTCGCTCTTCTCGAACAGCTTGTCTCTTCCGTGTGAGTTGCCGAGGAATTAAGAGCTCCGAGCGAGCGATGTATCGGACTATGCGAGTGTCAGGAGACCAATCGGAACGATTTCTCGAAATCCTCGAGTTTGCTCAAGAGATCTGAAAATTTTCGCTTCAGCAGACTCGCCGAATCTCAAAACCGCTTCGAAAGCGACCACCTCTATGCTAATACAGCCGTGATTCATTATCCGCACGAAATCCACCGGCCCGCAGATTGTTGTTTGATTTCGAAACCAAAACTTCACTCTTTCCGTGGTCGTTAGTCATTTCCTCGGAGGTAGCGATTGTTTACTCGGTACAGTTGAGACCTAAAAGACCGTCTTCGAGTTTGGAAGTCTTCAGATCGCGGAAAATACTCGGATAGTATTATATCAAGGCCCGGAGATCTGTGGAGTCGCGCCGTCATCGTTTGTATTGATTGCGTCGAGAGAAACTCGTTCATTTGTCATGAAACGCTTTCCCCTAAGCTTCTCTTCGAGCCCATCGCGACACAAATGGATCAGATGCCGATACAGCATCTATTTGTACCTGCACATATTGCTTCGAAAGTCGATAGCGGATCGAGCGGCGAGTTCATCGATTTTGCAATTCAACATTCGAGATCAGTCTCAGCTCAATTGATCACCTTACGTGCGACGAGCAAGGCACGCTGAAATCATTACAAAAATGTATGTAGGTACGTATGTATATTCCGTCAGAGACGACGATGGACCCTTGTCTGTTCTATGCAGAGTTCGCGAGACGCAGACCGCTTCGGATTGGAGCCGATGACATTCGTGGAACACAGCAAGCTCCGCTGATATACTGAAGGGAGGCTGAGAAGAGATTCAAGATTGGAAGAAGGTCGATACTTCATTTCTTTTAACCTAATTGATATGAATTCGTATTCTGGAAAGTCAAGCTTGATCGGCAATCGGTTTGTTTGAAACACTTCATCCGTTTCTTTTTCACTTGCGAGCGTAGTTCTCGCCCAGCTTGTTTCGAATAAAAAAAAAGCGAGAATTCCCTTTGTTTTGCTTCGCTCGTTGCCGACCGAAGTGTTCTCGCCTTCGCTCTCAGAACACTTTTCACCGACTCGCTGAGTTTTTCGGCAACATTGTGGTTAACGATTCTGTCGCGAGTTCTGCGAGGACGCTGCAGACGAGTGTCGTCGACAATCAGCGAGCTGAGCTCGAATCGCTTTTGTTTGTCCTCGGACGGGATGAGGAGATACCGATGCCCGGATATATATCGGATGCCCTATAATGGTGAGGTATTAGGGAAAGAGAAGCATTCGCCCCATTGATTCAAGCATCATCTGATCCCATCTGGGTTGAACAGGCACCATGCGCCGTGATTGGCCAGAAATGGGACGAACACCAACTGTCACCGGCGGCACTGGATTCTTCGTTCCGCCGCCTTAGTCACAATCGGAACCCAGCTTCGAAGGTTTCGAACGAGGGGCTAGCTCCGGCGAGTCGCACATACACATAAACACACATCACTTCACTCTGACAATTGTAGCCAACTACTTCTTTGTTGGAACCGGAGGTCGGCCTTTATGAACTATCGTCCGGTGAGCGCAGCAAACGAAGTCTCCGGGTTCAATCGAGCCTGAAAAGGGCGCCGCTAAAGGAACCAGGCTCGGTTCGAGAAAATACGCCGAGTGTTACGATCCTTCACCTCATTATCAGTTCCCTCGAGATAAATTCAGATTCCTTTGAGTTAAGCACCGTATGGAGTTTGGTGAGAGAACTTTCTCTAAGGTCCCTCAGTCCGGATTCCGAGCAAATCCTCTGAAATGAGACAGAAACTCGTGAACGACCTTGCTCCGGGAGACATGCGAGTCTGGAGATTGGATGCGGTGCCAGACTTTTGGTTGAATCAAAGCGAGGACGACCTCTTCCAGTCGCGGAGTGTTGGGCTTTGTCTCTCCAACTGTTCGTCTCCGCTCGGGACATACGAATGTCCCGCGGCTCTGCTTTGCAGCTGAATGGAGAGCTAATCGACTAACTCGTAGACCATGAATACATATTATATACTCTCCCTCGAGCTGGTTACGCCTTCCATCCTTCGCCATCTCGACCCGGTGTAATGTAACCGCCGCCAAGGGTCTGGAGCTTGAACAATTGGAGAGAAAAAAAAACGCGTGTTCTTCTCTTGTCTCTCGAGTCGGTCCGTCGGTGCCTCACTCAGAAGTCATCGTTTCCCTATGGCTGCAGCTGTGAAACTCACTGTTCACTGATTCAAGGCCCGGATTCGATTGAAAGCTCAGAGTACTCGAGCACGCACGATCTCGACGAATCCGATTGTCATGGGTTTTAACCCTTTGCTGCTTCGAGGGCCTAGCGACGCTTCAAGTTTCTACGGATGATTGAATTTTCAACGATTGTCGATTGTACTACGCTCTCGCAAAATTCTCTGAGCACCGCCGCCGCTGCGTTAAGTCTTTCCCGAAACGTCAGAGGAAGCGCGGAAGAAACTGTTCGAGAATCTCACGGTGCATCGCGTCGGTCGAGTCACAACGAAGGACGCAGTGGTTCTCGAGGAGTATTGAACTCGGTTCTAACGAGAGAGTTACGATGTCTGTTCGATCGATCGATGGTTTACCTGCTTCTCATCAGAGACCGCTGTGAGTTGATATCGGTCGTTATCGAAAAATCAGCGGAATGTCAACGCATTTGGTACATATGGCGCTTAACGCTCGTCGGGGACATTGATCCATCGCGGAGGTCGATTTAGCCACCGAGTCGATTTAGCCACTCATCAGGTCGCTGCACATTCGTTAGATCAATATTCTTCTCCCGAGTTCAGTTATCGACAAACAAAGTTTGAATTCCAACATTGAGGAACTGCTCATACACACTCTGTGGCACAGCATTACGTGTTTGAACTTCTGCACTTGAAATACATCTGAAATCCTCCGGAACCCACTCCTTCCGCCCATTCCCCAACACCTTTCCCCTTCGACTTTTCGTCATTTACATTGGAACGATCCATCTATCCGATATCTAGGTATTCAAAAGAAGCTCTTGGTGTCAAGAGAAGGAAGCGTTGTTGCGAGTCCTAGCTTCTGTGCTATCGTCGTTGTCACCGCTTCCAAGTGGACCGAGCGGCTGGCAATAATTTTAATCACTTTCGCGAAGCAGCGTGTGGAGTCTCATTTTAATTTAGTCGGCCGAGAACTGGACAAACGGAGCACGGCCAAAGGACGGACCGACGGACGGACGGTTGACGGCCGACTTTTCCAAACTTTTACCTCTGCTCACAATGGATAGCAAACAACGGCCAACGACTAATCACTTTCAAAAAGACAGAGTACGGCGTCGGAGACCCTCGTCTGCCCACATTTTCAGTTGCTTGATTGCCAGGCTCTGCAGGGTTTGTTTGCGCTTCCGAACGGAGCCTCTCTATTCTGATTTGACTCTCGGGAGGTGCTCTACGTCGACGAACTGATTCGAACGAAAAAGGCGCAACGACATTTCCGGAATCCCCGTTTTTCCGATTCCAACTCCGTGCTCTCCACTTCATCCTATGTAGATGATGACAGAAGCTGGAAAACGGTTTTGGAACTGAGAGCGCTCTCATCGCGCGGGATCACCGCTTTGTTTCCGCTTTCTCGCGACGAGCGGTCTTTTGACTGATGCGTTCCGGAATTTGGAGCAACGAACGAAGTGACCACGACACTCATTCTAATCCCTAAAAACGACCTTTGGGAAGTCAGCAAGGAATAGCACGATCCCGGCGTGCGTGATACGGCAATTCAGGAGGTTTTCACGTGCGGCTCCATCCTGTCGGAACTTCGTCCCGGAATGTCGTCACTCCGACAGATGCGATCCACTATCTTGTGAAGTGTGATTAATTCACTCGGGTCTCTCAGATGGCCGGTCGGTCGGACGGATGGACGGTTACTGCATGAGTGACGTCGCTCCGATGATGTGATACGGTACTTGGAAGTGTACGACGACCGGGAAGCAGGATGGCGAGCAAGATATCGAGTGTCACTGGCAGCGGAGAAGTGTCTTCCGAACTTTCGTCGTCGTCGGACAGACTTGTGAGTTGCTCGACTCAGCCGAGTGAGGCTCAGTCTCAAGATTGTTCCAACTTTTGACCAACTAGCTCTCCGAGAGCAGGCTTTGCTCGTTTATGCTGGAAGCCAAGGTCGCCCTCGCGGCTCGACCGCCCTGTGTTGACATTCAATTTCCTTGCCGTCATTCTCAACCAGAGACGCTGAGTAAGCCTTTTTGATTAAATTCGCCCAATGAGTAACCGCTCGCTCCTGATAAAGCATCGAGGAAAGAACGCGCGCCACTTAATCAAAACTCTCCGACTGCTTTCTGTCTGGAACCATGGGATTTCCAGGAGTCATGCAATGGATCGAGTTGTTCGAGGAATGAGTCGGCGTAACGCTGTGGAAATGAGCGCGACGGATTGTTCGGCCGAGTGATCGACGCGGTCTTTGTCTCGCGGCTTCTCTCCGTTCTCGCGACTGGAAAAGCCAAACGAAATCACTGGAAACTCCGGAATCGCCGACGGGAAAACAGGGATTCGGATGAACCCAAATGCCGTTCCAACCTATGGACGGAAGAACCTAGATGTCGTCGAAAGAAAAGCTGCAAAACGTCTCGTTGGTTTCTGTTCTCGAATTCGAAACGGACTGCCCGCTACATTCAAATGATATCGCAACAAGTGATGGCCACGACGAGTCGAATGTCGGAGGAAGAACCCCTCTTGGAGTTCATGGACGGAACCCGAACCAGCCGGGCGGCATCGTCCATCTCACTGATCCAAGCTCACATTCGGCCGTGCTGTATTGGGGCGCCCTTTCTCAATGGTGAGGGAAGTTTCCTACTCTCACCGCCTAAGCCATGCGAGTCCAGTGCGATCGTCGGCGCTCATAGTGAGTTTGTGCGCGAGGCCGGATCGTTGCTGGAGGCCGAGTTGTTGTGTTTGAGTTTGAGGAGTTGATCGTGTCCATGTACGAACTGTTCGGCCGCATGTTTCGAGCTGGGTGAAGCAACCTTTAGTGAACAAGTTCCAACAGAAACCTGACACCAAATTCAATAATTGTGGATACCGCCCCGCTTCTTGTTTCGTGCATCTGTGGATTTTAGTGTGAACGATTCATCACCGATGATAGATAGACTGGATAATAATATGATACACTCGGATGCCTGTTCTTAATAAGGACCCAACAAGTAAGTCCTCTTTTCGACAACTGTCAGAACGAACGTAAAAAAAATAGCGTTCCATCACTTGACCCCGGGATGGAGATCGATCACTCTGTAAACTCTTCCCTCATTTAATGAGTTTGGTTTGACACAAATCTTGCCACCCGCAGCGCGCGGGTGCGGGACTTGCTCGAGCCCGTGGAGCGCAAGCCCCGCACGCAACGACTGCTTCGACGCCCCAGGGATATCTTGAGATGATTCGAGGAACGACATCATCGCTCCTTGGTTAAAGTCGCTGGAAACTGATACAGTCGCCGACTTGCTGGCTGCCTGCTCGGCTATCTGACCGATGACAGTGTTGACAGAGCGAGCAGGCCGCAATACGAGAGTACAACAATCCCAACGAGACCATTGTTAGCATGAAAAACATGTTTTCTCCTCGGCAAACATCCGACATCCACAGCCTGAGCATACGGAGCCCGGACCCTGGAAGTTGGGACAAGTTGTGCTCTTGTTTTGGCCAACTTCCCGGCTGATTGAGTGACCGGTCGGCGCGGACCTAAAGAATCGTCTCGGCCGTGACAACAAGTCGTCGGAGTCTCGAAGCGACATGAAAACAGTTCTGTATTAAGGCTGCGTAAGTGCTTAGACATTCGATGTTGTTGTTCTTCGTCCCCTCGGTGTTGTGAGTGTCGCAAAAAGAAACGCTGTAGCCTGGCGATCCTGCCGACGCGACCGGTGTTTCTTTCTGTTCACGAACGAGAATTCAAAAGAAACCGTGTGGGCATTCCGTGGAGCTCAATGGTTAGTTCAGGAATCCTCGACTCGACTCGACCCCGGGGTTACAGAAAGCAAAAGAGAGTGAGCGACCAACGGGGAAGAGGGGGCACACCTGAAGCCTCTCTGTAGCTGCTGCAGTCGTCGTCGTCGAAGAGAGAACCAGAGGAAAGTAGCAAGCAGCAGCCGCAGAATCCACGAACGATCAGGCACAAGATGGGGCACCTCCAGCTTTATTTTCTTCTTCTCGATCGTTGTCGTCAACGCCGCCACCGCCTCAACATCGGCAGCCTCCAGCCTCCGAACCGAAGCTGGTTTGTCAGACGATGTAGCGACCGCGCGTCGGTTCGGTCCGTAGGTCTGCAGGTACGCTGCTTGTCAACCGCTGCCTGTCTGCTTCAGGGGTTTCAGGGGGTGGAGCCGTTTCGAAGTCTTCGAGTGACTGACTGACTGGCATCATCACGACGACGACGGAGGGACGAATGGCAAGCCGGGCCAGTCAAAGAGAATAGGTGACGTTTTTTGGCCGAGCTAGCGCAACGTCGATGAACGGCGAAGGGGTCACTAGTTTTTTCTCTTCTTTCTGTTCATGGGAACGTGAAATCCCATCGTTAGGGGGCGCAGTCACGGATATGGGGGTGGGTCCACCGTTCTCGTCTCGCGTCGGATGCGACATGGACGGACGACGAGACAAATTATCGGCTGCTGTGTCGGGGATCGAAGTCTGACAGATTGACATTCAGACTCCGAACAAGTTCGACTCGAGTCTGAGTTTCGATCCATGCCGTCACGGAGCATGGAATTTTCCTCGCATGGAAATCCGTTCCCGTGGCCCAGTTACCACGACCGTTATCTCGCGCGATCTCAACTTGCTTGCTCTCTTCGGAGGAGAGAGCTTTTTGGCAGAATCCGCGCGGATTCGCTCGATGACACTAATCGATATTTGACTTTTCGATGATTCGAACGCAATCTGTCGTCGATCTCGAACGACCCGCAAAACAGGTTAGCCATTGACTCCGACTGGATGGACGACGAACATTTGTTCTCAACGGAGGGCGAGATTCGAAGTAGCGTTCAACTTGATCGCCATCTGCCTACGGTGTTTTGTGCCTCCGTCAGTCCTGATCGTCCCACCTAATCCCGAATTGCGTTCACTGAGCAGAATAGACTTTAGTGCTGGGCGATGATTCTTTTAGCCTCTGTGCGTCAGTCACCCAGTCCGAGCATCCGTCCCCGTTGCACAGTCACCAGATCCAAGCGTGGATGTCATTGTGTTCGGATTAGAACCCGTACGAACGAACGAAAGAAAGAAAGAAAGAAAGAACTTCTTTGGCTCGAAAACAGAAACGAAAGCCCCAGAGGTTCTCGTCTAGGCGGCCACCTCAGTTTTCGACGGCCTCACCTGATCGGCGTCTCTTCGAGCCGAAAGATGAAACCGATTCTCGAAATCGAAGTCCGACGACGCTTCCGGGAGATCTCGCCTCGAGATCGAGACCGAACCAAAGAGATCCGAGAAGTTTAGCTTCTTCGTTTGAGAGGAAATTTCGAAAACAAAGTCAGCTTTTCGAGCTGATCACCGGTAAGCTCCAAAAGAGTCCATTCCAACATTCCGTTCGGTGACGCTGTTTTGCGAAGAGTCGAAAGATTTCCTTGGAACTCTTTTTAACAGCTGATCGAATCGGAACGTTGTGACTGCGTTGATTGCCGCCGCGCCGTTGTTGGCTGCCGAATGATGACTCGATGTGAAGAATCTGATCGATAAAGCACTCGACTTGACACTGACATGTTGGCCCGGCCGCCGAGCAACGACCGAATTCTCAGGGCAACTCGTAGAAGATATCACTCGATTCGTAGTTTCGAAAGAATTGCGTCCAACGAGATGTTCTCATCGGTCTCTGAGTATTTCGCTCGAATCTCCCCTCGCGGTTCTCTTTTCGTGAACACTGACGTCCGTCGGTCGCATATCTATGCATAGTGAGTGTATTTGTGGAAAGGAACAGAACCGAAAACCGGGCGGCGAGAGAGGAAGCGAATTCGCTCGAACTGGGAATAATTATTCTAAATTTTCTAATAGATCTTTATTCCGCGAAGGCGACCGATCCCTGGGACGAGGGTAGAGGTTGGAGCCTGGTCTCATATATCTCGCGGATAATTACAGTCCACGTAGTCGTTTGCTCGCCCGCCGTTCATTCGTTTTTCATTCGATATGCGACCGTTACATGAACGCCGAAAGGTCCTACAACCCCCAATTCGTCGACTCCCCGGTGCCTAGGGGTCGGACGACAGAAGTGGAATGAAAATATGTCTTCATTGAACTCCTCTTATTTCTTTCCGGCCGCACTGGAAGTCGGACTCCGCGGGGAATCGGATGGAAAGAAGCCCACGTGGACTTCCTTCGGAACTTCATTTGTCGCTAATGGCGACTGATCTGGAGATAAAAAGTCAGACGAAAGCGTTCGTGGTTCTTTACACCTGCGGTTCGTCGACTACGATTTCACTTGCGGAACGAAACACAACGACAGAGAATTAGAGCCGGTTCTCTGGAATTTTCGGCGTTTTGTCCAAATTCCTGAGCGGTTCCATTTGCCACTTGAATTGAACGGTGGATCGAGTTGTTTATATCAAGAAGTCATCAGTCTCATTCATCAACGGGGTTCGCTTCCTCCCAGGCTTCTGAAGCGATCGGTCGGTCGGTCGGTCGGTCGGTCGGTTGGTCCGTTGCTCGCCCGTTCGGTTCGTCGCATTGACGAACCACGACAAACGGCGCCGCACGGAAAGCCGCCGAGACAGAAGCGCAGCTCTTGACAGAGAAAATCATTATTCCAACGAAGAAGAGATCCAAAGATAACTGCGAACTGCAAGCTGCCATTCGAAACGATTCGATCTCTTCCCTGGAATGAAGTTCGCTGTTATCTGCCGCGACTCCTTCGTCTGTTTCTCTACCTGCCGGCCGGCCGGCATGCTACGGTTGCATGTTAATTGGATCGGACGGTTAATATGTATTCGAAATGAGTGCTCTTTTCCTTTCGCCCGACGAGTACGGCGGCGGCGGCGGCGGCAAAGTTTTCCTGGTCGATGTCTTCGCGCAGACGACGACAGCTCCGGCGGAAAGCTGAGAGATCACAGACGATTCCGGCGCGCAGACACAAACACGGCTTCAGACTCGGGAAGCCGCGATGCTTCCCTCTGCTGCTGTTACCGGTAGCGAGTAATCGGCTCTATCTATCAATCTATCTATCAATTCATCGATCTAGCCCAGACTACGGCCGAGGGGAACTCGCGCCATGAATATTCAGAAAATATTCGAAAAATTTTCTTGCTTTAAGCACCTCGATTTACATTCGCGTTAATGTCCGTTTTGTTGATTCGCGCCACGGCCGGACGGACAGGAGGGAAACTGTTGAGCGAAACTGCGGACAGACGACCGAAAAGAACTTCATCGTCGTTTGTTCGTAAATTACGACGAAAAACACACGACCCTATCAGCTGCATACTATTTGGTCATACCGGTGCATTTATTTCGAGTTTTAGGAAATCCAACTATTGGTTAAAGCCGACTAATGATCGTCCGAGGGCAGCAGATGTTCTCGATCTTGGCGGTCCGGCCCTCGCCCTCAACTTCTGAAAACCTCCGACGGTGGATGCTCGCTCGTGCGGAGGTCCTCAGAGAAGCATGGCGCCAGCTCCGGCAAACCGAAATAGAGCTCATTTCCTCCTCGAGCACAAACAAGGAGATTATCCGCCGCCGTGAAAATCACCGCCGAGACTCGAAGTGACTGAGAAACTTCCTGACGAAACCGACTCTCGCTTGCTCGCTCGCTTGGACGGCAGACGACGGCGGAGGAATTCCAATTAATTACATTCCGTCGAGGCGGAATAAAAAATAAATTTCAAATCGGTGCCGAGAGCGATGACGACCGACGCCGAGGAATCCAAAATGCTGAATCAGCCGAACGCTTCTAGTTGAGTGTGCGTCGAGGTATGACGGGGTTCCGTCTGTTTGCTGTCATTACATTTCTGCATTAAAGTTTCGACGTCGATGAATTAATCACCGGAATTTTTGAATATTTACCGTCGCTAACGAACCGCTGGCTCCAGAATCAGCGATTCCTCGGTCCGCTGTTCTTCTCTTTGTAGTTTGATTCCACGAGTCTTCTTGGTGCGAGAACCGCGGGAAGGAACACCGCCGAATATATATCCGAGAAACGTAATGACAGATGGATCCTCTTTGGTGGAGCGTTTCGATCGACGCGTTGCTCACTCAGGGAGACGGATGTCTTGATAAACGGATTGTAGATCGTCGAGTTCAAGGCCGCGGCCGAGATCGAGAATTCTCCCGTAGACGGAAGCGGAACCCCGCCAGAGAAGATGTGGAATGTAAATGCAAAACGCATAAAAATCTCCGCCGCGCTCGACTCGCCACAAACCAGAACTTAGCAGCGAGGAAGCGTGACTCTGACCGCCCGTGGAAAAGTGAAATTCTTGGGGGAAATTAACTGTAAGGGAACACGGTGGAGGAAACTTCGGTGGAAGAGGATTCTCTCGAGGACCTCGTCGCCGCGCTCCGTCTTTCCGCCTTCAGAGTCGCTCATTTGGAGACAACGACGGAGGAGAAAAAGGCAGAGTGACTCTTCTACGCTCTGCTCGCAAATTCACCCCGTCACTCACTCGCCTAGTGTGGTGGCACCTTTCTTTTCCTCTCCTGTTTCCTTTTTTTTCCCCGATCTACGGCCACGCGTTGTGAAAAGTAGAGACCTCATCCTGCCATCAGTTCATTATAAAAGGAGCTCGACAAGAAAAGGAGGAAAAGCGCCCACGCGGCGAAGGGGACGTTGTCAGCCTTCAGTTCGGTTTAGCATGCCACTCATCCTGTATACGTCCTCCGCTGCCGAAGTGACTGCAAAAAGGGTCCTCGCTGTCGAGGACGGCGACGACGTCCTCGTCTTCTCAGTTGACTCCTTCTGCACAGGCTGATTAATTAGATAGAATAGGATGACCGAGGGCAAGCCACCGGACGTAGGAATGACCCCTTCCGACCAACCTTTCGGTCGGTCCGGGGGAAGAACTTACTCATCAGACAGCCGGGTCTTGTCCTTTCTTCCGTCGTCGTCCATAAGGAACGAGCTCTGGGGAAACGAACGATAGGATGGAAGGAGGCGATCCCTGTCACTCGCGTACACGGAAGCCTCGTCGCGAGTTTTCCTTGCGCATCGCACGACATCGTTAATTTGATAACTCGCGGGTCACCTGTCGTTGAAAATTTCACCTCATGAGGCCGATGGAGTGAAGCAACGGTAGACGATCTAGCGCACCTTCGAGGGGTTCATTCATCATTTCTGTGACATTATTTTGTCAATTTGGTGACATCGTGTTGAAACTTCACGCCGTTGATGATGCAGAGACGTGACAATCTTGCCAAAGAACTCGTCCGGGCGAAGAGCTTCCCGATTGGATTACTATTATTATTATTATTATTATTATTATTATTATTATTATTATTATTATTATTATTATTATTATTATTATTATTATTATTATTATCATCCTTATTTCTATTATTATATTATTCCTCACTTGACATTCTGAGAAATTATAACGTTTTTGTTTTTGAACAATGAAAGAAAACGAGCGTTCAGAAGAGAAGAACACGAGCAGAAAACTTGGGAACATTGTTTTATGAAAATGTGGAGCACATTTTCTGCGAGGATTATTTTTTTAATTTAGTGATTGTGTGAACTTAGTGATGCTCTACAACCCCAAGTCCACTTTGTTCTCGCATAGAGCTTGTTTGTCACTCGGGTTGTTTCATTTCATGAAAGTGCGGGCATTCGTAGAATAGAGCATCCAAGAAACTCGCTCACAAGACCGGTGGCGAGGTCTGACAAACGAATCTTTTAACGATGATTATCATTTGGCCACGACGGTGTTGGACGAAAGCAGCAGCGGCGGCTTCCAACCGAGCAGCAGGGTGAAGTGTGGGTTTTTCGCCTTCTTTTCTCTCAATCACGAAGCGCCTGTCAGATGGCCAGTGGTCTCTTTATCTGCCGTGGATGATAGAAGTCATCTCCTTCTAAATGACGAACCGTAAGGCGTCGAGTAATTAAGCGGGTATTTCGAAAACCTGACGAAAATGACGGCGCTCGAATTCTTCAAAGCGAAAGAGATCTCTGTCCTTCAACACCTCGGCCGACGTTTCAGACAATTTTCGACCTGTCCATTGGCCCTCGGTCGATCGGATCATCGTGATGATGACGGCGGCGGCGGCGACGACCCACCCTACCGAGTGACGGCAAGAGGCCTCGAAAGCCGATGAAAACACCGTCGTCGTGGCTGAAAGCGAAACAAAACAGAGAAAAAAGATGCCTATTCGGAAGATACGCTAAAATTTCACAAAAGGCTCCAGGCCGAGGTGTGCTCTATTGCTCCGCCGTGAGCAATTCGTGTTACGACCACTTTAAGTATTTTGTCCAAGTGTGCGGTCGCGTATGCATTTTCTCATTGGACAGCTAACGTTGTCGTGCATGATCGAGACGGCTTTTACTACGGAGACTCTTCGAAGTCGGCGTCCGACGCTGAGAAAAACCGCAAATCCATCGTAAATTTGAAGACTTCGGCTTCGTTTGTCGTAAACTTTGATGAACGCCGCGCGCTGCTTTGGATGCGCGGCGACCAACATTCAACACGACCAGATGAAGTCGACGAGACCGCCAGCCACAGAGAATACCGAGAACGAAACCAGTTGTTGATGGTTTCGACCTCGATTCGATTGTTGTTGGAGTTCCGTGGAGAGAGAATTCACGAGATTGAGCCCACAGAGATAAAAGCCACAATGGAACTTCGACATCGAGGATTCTCTCCGATGTGCTGGATTGTTTACCGTTCGGCCGTTTCCCATTTTTTTCGGCTTCTGATCGCAAGAAGCTCAGAGCGAACTCGCCGTACGAACGCCGAGTTTTCAGCGAAGCGTTCACCTCCGTTGCGATGTTTCTCGTCTCTCCGTGCGTTCGTTTGATTCTTTTTTCTTTCGTTTTTCTCATCGACTGCGTTCTCGTTCACACGGTGGACTTTCAATGAGGCATAATTCAGAGAAATGGAAAGAGAAGAGAACTCGCGCCCACCGACGACTGGATTTGAAACTCATGAAGTCGTCATCGTCGTTGAAACGGCTCAAAAACGCTATCGACAGAAATTCTGACGCTCCGATGACACATCGACAGCAAGTCTGTTTTGCGTGATTTTCTTTTTGTGCTCGTTTTCCCTTCGTTTTTTCTTTTCCTTCCTCTCCATCGTCGTCGTCGTTATTGGCTTCGAGTCCTGGAAAGTTAACGCCGCGTCATAGCGTGGGCGCACCGATGTTTCGCGACCTCAGGCTTGACAACATTTGCCAACAATGAGCTTTTCTGATGATGGAGTCGCGAGCGACCGTTTCTCGGTAGAGATGTCATTTCTAGGGAACAGACTTCTGCGTCAATGATTACCGACCCGATCTTTGAGTCCCGGGAAACCTCAACGGCTCTGGTTTTTTCCTCTCGCATCCGTCCAGATGCTTGAAAATTTTCTTTGAGCTTCGTTTCACTCGATTTCTCGGCGTCCCTATGGCCACCTTGTCTCGCGCATTTTCGGTAAGCGGTGATTTTCACCCCGATTTCTTGTGGTAAAAACGAAAGTATTTGGGAAGCTTAGGCAGAGCGTGCTGAGATCCGTCCTCCGATCGGTTTTGAGTAGGAAGCGTTTAGCGAAGACGAGAGTCTGTCCGTTTTGTATTACTTAGGGAGCTGTCTTGGGAGACAGTCTATCCGCGACTCTCCAGGCTTCTCTTCTCGGCTTAGAGTAAACATTCAGCCCAAGTAGCCGACAACGGATGAACAAGAAACTGCCATGGAAACAGGGAGACTAGGGACGATTTTGAATCTCAATATATTACGTTTCACTAGCGGCAAATTCCAAAACTCTCATCGTAAACAATCACGAAAGTAGATCCCTTGTCATTTTCGAATTCTCCTCACCCAACGTGTCTCCTCTCAAAATCTAGAAGACCTCTAGAACTTGGAATGAGACCGAGGCCCAAAATCCGACCGGAGCTTCTCCCTGCGATCGCTGTTCCTCGTGTTGTGAATTACAGTAGCTGAATAGCGCATTTTTTCTCCGTTGCGTTTAGCCTCGAGGGGACATTTCACCCGCGAGCGCAGCGAGTCCCTCCGTCTGAGTATCTGTCGGCGGCCGGGGCCGGCGTTAGCACCAGCCGAAGCTTTGTGGCTTTATCGGTGGTGGGGTGGTGTAGAATCGCCTTCGGAATAGAAACGACAAGCCGAACTACTACTCTGATGCAGTCCCTCCCAACTACTATGGGAGTCGAAAGCCGTTGCTCGCTGGCCCGTCTCGGGCTCCCGGTTGAGGGAGTCAGACAGGCAGGCGGACAGGAGCAGGACAACATTCTTGAAATTCCGCCATTTCAATTTCAAGCTAGCGCCCTCGAATTACGCGGAGGTCCTCGATCGTGCCAACAGTCTGCTCTGAACGAACTGCTCGAGTGAGTTTCTACTTTTTCCTTCCCATATTTCGTCGTCTCCACCGCTTTCGTCGCAAAGTGGCTGGCCCGGACCGAAATATTCGGCGGCAAGGCTCTCTGACCGTCCTCTGTACTTTTTGAAACGAAAATAGACCGTCGTTTATTGGAAAAACAAATTCCAAATGAGAGGTCCTTGAACTTGCTCCTATCAAGTGAATGCCCGTACAGACGGAAACAGTGTAGCTTTCGGGAACGAAACGAATTCCCTTACTTGAAGTGAATCACGGGATGGGCTGGAGGAGACCGAAGAACAGGAAATCGAGATTTGGGACGAGAGCATTCCGACCGAGCAACAGCGGCAGCAGCAAGAAATCTTACACTAAATCCACACGGAGAGAGTCCGCTCTCCACTTGAGAAGAGGCCGGCCTGTCTTCTTTTCGTTTTATTCTCTTCCTTTTTGTCGCTCCGTTAGTCTGTTGGTTCGACCGTCAGTCAGTCAATCAGTCGGGGTTTCTATTGTGTTTGAAATTTTATCCATCAGCGCTGCCCCCATGGCTCCTGTTTCGATCAGAAATAAAACCATCGACGTCTCCTTCTTCATCCACCAATTGTAGGGCATCTGCTGTTCGAGTTCGCCGTCTGTGTTTCCCGTCGCGTCTCTTCGCGAAATAATTTGCGCAACCCGAGCCGTGCACGAAACAGGACTCGGTGCGGTTTCGAGTCCCGGAACTTTCGACTTGAATGGGGATGACCGGCAAACTTCGATCGGAATGGAGCTGTCGATGCGTTCGAGACGGTGTTTGCTTTCTCGCTTTTGTCGACTGCGGTGGCGACCACTTTTGGCAACACTGTTGGCATAACACACGAATACCGACCAGGAGCAACAGGAGCTGGGCTTAGCGAGGTGAATCGAACGAAAAGTCGGCTTGAGCATAAAAGACAGACAGACAAATAGATGGATGTGTTCACCTGCGCGAATTCAAGAGCGTGTTTGCCCAGTGGCCGATTACAATCCGCCAATTTGGCGGCTTGCTTGACGAAATAAGGGGAATGTCCGAGGCGCAAATGGGAAGTTCAACACGAGAGATCGATAGTTGTAGAAGACTTCTCTTGCGAGGGACGACCGAATGAAATTCACAAAAAGTAAAGAAAAGTCCAGTCTCGGTGGTCCTTGCGGAGTTCAAGGCGGATTCAATCTGGCTCCCCCGCTTCGATTTTAAACATCTTGAGTCTTTTGCGGTCCGATGGTTACGATCTCCTTCTTAGAGAGAAGACTATATCCCGCTCTCGGAAGCGACCAAACGAAGAACCCACTGGACAGAGAGAGATAGAGATACCGAGAGATCGGAAGAGAGACAGTTCGCCCCTGCGTGTGCTGTATACATAATAATATTATTATGAAGAATTCTTCGGAGCTTGTGTGCCCACTCACAAAGCCCACTCGCTCGTCTCTTTGCCTCCATCCGATGGGTCTGCTTGATTCGTTCTCGGTTCGGACAATACGTCCATCGGTCCGTGGACAAGAGTCCGTGTGAGTTTGTTTGGCTGGCTTTTGGGAATGCATCCCACAAGCCGCTTGCTCGGCGACGGGCCCCCGACGTCTCCGTTTTCCGTTGGTCGAGGGGGGGGGGGGGACGAAACCCCATACTCTGCTCAGTCAGTCTCTTACCTCCGATCTCTTTCTCGCCAGCCTGGTCTCCCCTTTTCCTTCGTGGCAAGGGCGCGCGGGAAGAGGAGTCGGAGAACGATCTAAATGTAAATTTTCCCCCGCAAAAAGCCCTCCAGACCGCGGAAAGTTGGTCGTTCGTTCGTCCGTTCACTCGTGTGCGCGCCCGCCCGCGTGCTTGCTTGCGGAAAGAAAAGACTACAGTTCTCTCGTGTCGTGCTAGACGGCGACGAGAACCTCTTCTCGCTTCCACCGCCGTCGCGGACAAAAAGACGTCGACGATGCCATTTGACGGTGGCCATACTCTTTCGGGAACTCTTCCACGCTCCCCGCTCCCCCCCCCCCTGAGTAGGGGGACCCTGAGTCCCCCAGTTGGGGTCGGTCGCTTTTTTGTCGCATTCTTCCAGAGGGTAATACATCTCTCAGATGAAGAAACCCTCGCTCGGCTTTTCGGTGAACAAATCTTTCCTCTCTGGAAACACGGCTTGCGAGTACAACGTGCTCTACTACGGTGGCTGCGTAATCGTCGTTTCCAGAGAGAAACTCGCGTTGTTCCTTCCACTATATGGAGGCAGTTTAGCTCGCGAGGTTCCGTCACCGTTTGTCGTGAGGACCCTGACAACCTTCGCTCCGTCGGTGAGGATCGAGGAGGTTTCCACCGGTCAAAGAGCGGTTCAACAACCAGCCAGCCAGTCAGCTGGCGAGCCAATTAAATTTGTGCTGATCCAGGAGAGGGACAAAGGCAAACAAGACGGGATTCGGGTGGCGGTTCGGTCCAACCGTCCGCCTGGCAGCTCGGCGAAAGCTTGTTGCTAGGAAGAAGAGATCTGCCGAGTCCTGAGCTTTCGAATGTCGTCCGTCCCTCGGATCGCTCCTCCAATCGCAGCTCATTGGCTCCTCCGACCTGCTGGCTCGAGGGGTGTCACGCGGACAATGGGGTCCTTGAACGCTTTCGAGTTCAGCGTCCGCGGGGATCCGTTCGCCACATCAGGCGCGTGAAGAACCTTGAACGACTGCCTCGTCTTTCCATAAGGTCGCCTGGAATTTTCTTTGTTCTGGTTCGCGTACTCCCTGAGAGTCTGAAACTCGAACAGAGATCGAGGATGAACTCTAGTGAGCGGTCAGACGTCGCGACTTCCTGCGGACCCGCCAGAGGAAAGCTGTGTCCGCATCCTTACGGAGACTCCTTTCGAAGACTCCTTTCGGAGGACGCAAGGAAACTCCGTTGAAGGGGCAATTCAGACGGAATACAAAATTAGATCCAGCTGGGTCGCTGTAGGAGCAGGAGGAAGTGGTGCCAAAGGAGGGCACTGGTCGAGGTAAAACACAGCGCTGGTCGTCGAGCTGTTTGGTTGTCCTCGCCGGAAACCCCGAACAGAGCGCAGCGAGCGAACGAACGAAGCCGAAACGAGCGAAAGGTAGATCGAGAATCATCAAACACAGCCTTTCGCGAATCGAATCGTTGTAGACTCAGCTAATCTGGCGAAAAGACAGCGAAAGAGGGTTTTTCCCAGGTCCCATCGACGGGAGCGTTCCCAGGACATGGACGATCAACACGCCGAATCTCTTGAAAGGATTTGCAACTCATCTCGGGGCGATGTCCATAATGTACTCCTGGCGAATAATTGACAGCATCCTGGAAGCTTCTTCGCGTGTTTCATCGCCGCGAGCCAAATTTATCATCGTCGTTTTCCGAATCTGTTCAAAGAAGGTGGTGGAGAACGGGGAACTGAACTGTGATCCTGGTTTTCGTTTTCATCGAATATTGTTCCTCTCCCCGTTGTCCTGATGAGGCCGCAATGATCCGTGAATAAACGAGGGGAGAAAGAAGGAGCCGGGAAGCGCAAGGGCCCCGACGAAAAACAAAAGACCTCACATACCCGGAATAGCTGGTAGCAATTTCAAAAAGAGCGGACGGAGAAGAGCCTCTTGTCACGGACCTCTTTCCTGGACTCTTTAAAATTCCTTAGCAACTCCTGGGACCGGACGAGCAGGCGAGTTGTCTGAGTGGTAAAACGTCGCCGGAGTCTCTCCTGTCGACAGCGACCCGCGCCTCAGGAACCTCCCTCAACGTTTCGAAAACAGTTGGTGGAACCCGCTGAAGGAAGATTTCCTCTAAACTCTAGGGGACAGAACTCCGGAACGTCTCCTAGAACCTAAATCCTTGAATGAATTCAAGCTCGCAACATCGTTTTCTCGAATCTGAGTGAGCCGTTTTGATTTCGGAGGTCTCTTTCGTTGCTGAGAGGATTCGAATTCGTCGAACCACCGTTCGACCGAAATCTCGTTGATAGGGGAATCGTCGTTGCGCTGCGCAATTAAAATCCACAATTATCGGGCCTGCATTGACGTGGCCTGTGCGTGAATCGTTTCTCACGGGGAACTCACGCTCTCATTAGCTCAATTGCCTCTTCGGAGCCGGACGAGCAGTTAACACGGTTAGAGCGTCGGGCCCTGCAATCCCGGACCGGAACCCTGGCCGGAAATTGCGGTGGCTCTTCGAAACGCCGCGGCCGCCGCGAAACACAGCGACCGCAGCTCTGACATTCGCCTGCGTTCGCAAATTCTATCACCGTTTCCTTCCGATCAATATGTAGTTCGAGCCGTACTTCGGATAGAGCTTTCATCGGCACACTTGAGGTCAGGTTTTCGAAGTCCATCAACGACTCATCGCCTCCCGAACTATTTGTGATCATGAGTTTGCGATGACTGAAATTGTGTCCGGTGTAAAGTGCATTATCCCGGAGAGTCTCCTCTTGGGAGTAGAAGCGAACAATGAAGGATCCAAGAGCTCAAACCCGTGTATCGTAGACCTCGAGCGCAATGAGGCGTTTGACGTGGCCGTCGCCCAACTCGCGAGGTTCTCGGCATCGTCCGCGTAAAGGTTTTCAACGACGGCAGCGACGAAGTTCCTTCGTAATTGAAGGTGGAATCATCGAAAAAACGAATCTTTTGGCTCCATCGGTCGTTCTCCTCCACTGCTGAGAACCCAATTTCGCATTCATACCAACGATGTCGGAAACATGTCCATATGTGCTCGAAGAGATGGAAAGGGAAGACATCTCTATGGGACGACAAGGCTGATCAATGCGGGAAAAGGGTGGGGGTCGATCAGGATATGATTGGAGATCGAGCGTACTGTCCTCTCTCTGGCTTGCAACCTGTCGCGAACAGGTAGCGCGGGAGGGCGAACGACTGACTCTGTTGGTCTTTCTCTCGAACGATCTTCCCGGCCACGGCCTCTCTCGTGTGGCGCCCGCCATGATCCACTACCTAACCCGCTTCCAATTAGAGCCTCTGAAACCAGTTGGAGGATGGAGTTCACGCACGCGGAAGACCTTCGGGAACCCTCTGCTCAGCGTCAACTGTTGGTCCCGATGCAACGGGTGCGGAACATGCATGCATTTAATATGACCGTTCGTTATTGTCAACTCGAGCGAGCGAAGTGACGGGCGAGCGACTCGCTGCTGTCGTTGGTAGTCAAACAAAACTTGTGATTCCATTATTAATAACATCGGTTGCTGCTGCTGCTGCTGCTGCAAGTGGAAGAGGGCGAGTAGCGTCAAGCGACTCATTTTTTGCCGCTCGTGGAATGCTGACTTTTTGCTCGACGTCGTCGTCGTCAAGAGGAGCCGAAAGTGTAGCTCACAGCTGAAAGGAGCTCCACTGACCGACGAACGAACGACTGTTGAGAAAGAAATCGCTCTATAGAGTACATACAACGAAGGGAAGACGATGATGATGTTGGTCGCCTGCTTGGAAACTCTCACTCGTTCGGGGGCGACAACACGCTCGCTCGCTCGTGGGGTAATGCGGAGAAGACGAAGAGTGAAGCTCGGCCTCCGCCGCCGCCGCCGCCGCCGCCACCACCACAACATCAACAACAACGACGACGACAACGCCGAGTAATTGAACTTCGCAGAAGGGGACCCGCCGTGACGAAGTTGAAACTTCCCCGTTCCGTTGTTCCCCGGAAGCCGTTAGCTGCAGGTCTTTCCACAGAGTTTTGTCTAGCAGAGCGAGCGGATGCGGGTCCGCGGCATTTGCACAAGCAACTATTTTCCACTCGTCTTTTCGGAACGCTCATCGTTTGATTTTCTTTCTTTCGTTCGTTCGATTCGTCGCTGTACAGGAGGACAGAGACTCCTTCCACTCCAAGGACAGGAAGGGAGACAGCCTGGCTGGCTGACCAATCGGGCGACTAAGCGATTGAACATGAACGTTGTCGGGAAGGGGTTGCTGAAGAGTTTCACAACGAGGATTGCGCAACCCTTTTGTTCCTTGTCGGCTCCTTTGGCTTGACCTCCATTCGGTCCTTGGACTATATCCCAAATCCTTCTCCTCTTCCTCCTTGATGCATCTCGCTCTTCACTTTTTTCGGTTTATTCGATTTCAATCGGCTCATTTGAATTTCCCGCCATTTTTTTCTTGCGGTTTGTTGTCCTCCGAGCTAGCGTGATCCTGGAAATTTCGAGGAGGGAAAAAGGAGATCCAGCCGGCCGGACGAACGGACTTACAAAGCAACCGCTGACTGACACGGGCATTGGCAAAAATACATCTTGCAAGAGTCCCTGATTCGCAGTGTGACTGCGGGCTTGTGTGGCAAGCATACAAAAACAATGCGCGAAGTTTTTATCAACACTCGTTTCTCTTTTGCCTCTCACTCCCCCGTCTCCGTCCCCTCCCATCTCTTTCGTCCGTTTCCCTCTTTTCCTTCTCCGGTTAGGTTCCTCTCGGTGTCGAGACTTTTCTCGGTGTTCGGGAACCCTCGCCACTCTCCATAGCCTTCACTTCTTCGATCTCCTACTTGCACTCGAGCTGGTCGTCTCGCTTACTTCTCTTCCTTCGTTTCGTTCAATGTGCGAGGGTTCTTTTTTATTTGTCTCTTTTTCAACTCCCGGTCAAATCAAGGAGGAATCACAAGGACCACTTGTGGCCACGAAGCATCTTCTTCGGGTTTTCTTATTTTTTTCTTCCCCGAAGCTCTCCTCTAGCTCCACTCTCTCTTTGAGGCGGTGTGCTCAGAGAAGCTGGAGAAAAGTTGCTAAAAACTCTTGTTTTAGAAACGCATGAGTGAGCGAACAGTCGAACGATCTTGAGAAAGGCGAACTACGACTTCGGTTTCGGTTTTTCCGTTTTCTCTTCGAGCATACACAGTGTATGCTGAACCCACATCCTCTGTATCGCTGGGTCTGTTCATTTCTATGTTCGTTGTTCATCAATTGAGTAGATACAGCGGTAGCCGGACTTAGTGCCGAGCCTCGAGTGGTCTAGCAGTGATGAGTCGGGGAACAGGTAGACGACGAAAACGATCGAGGCAGCAGGCACGAAAACTTCTCTCTTGTTTTTCCTCGATATCGCTGTGTGGTCCCCGTATCTCAGCGGGCGTTTGCTAATATTCAGCTAGTTGCCGTCGCCGCCGCTACCGCCACCGTTCGGCCGAGGGTGACTTCAGTCGATTCGGTCCTCCACTCGTCCGTCTGTTCGCTGCCCGGCTCGCTCGTTTACTCACTCTCATGTTGGCTTCGGTTCGACTGTTCGGCGTGGCTGAACCAGCGAGTGGAAAGGAACTCATACATGAACATACGGATGCATACAGTCTCGTTGGCTCACTGTGCTTGGATGGCGCGCCCGCTGTTTACGTCCGTCGTGGGCCTCTTGAAAAGTCCCTCACGCTCGCTCAAATCAGAAAAACGCATTTTGTAGGGGGTGCCTGCCTCTCTGCTCGGTTTCAAAGACCACGACGACGACGACCGCATCGGCAGCGGAGACGTCGACGGCGAAGTGCCACCGATCATAGGGCAACGAGCGGACGAGCGGGCGGGCGGTCGCAGTATCGCAGAGGTCAGGGGTGACCCGTTTCAATAGAACACAAGGACCCTGGACGAGAGGGAGCGTAGTAGGAGAAAGCGCGAGAAAAAAAAGAGGGTAGGTCTCTTTAGTGGCTCTTGATGAGTGTCGTTTTGCTCGCCGCCACGGATCCGTTTGTTTCAAAATCTCGTCGGAGAACCCATCGAATAGGTTTTCACATCCGACCGAGTTGGAACAAAGGCATTCCAAGATAGGAGTGAAGGTCCATGACGACCGATTCACTCAGTTCCAAGCGAATCATCGGAAAACTCGGATCCAGTCCCGAATTTTTGCCGAATCGCGGCCAGGTCCACCGATTCGCTGAATCTCGCTCGTGGACGGCAATGGTTGTTGCAGAGACGGCGGCAGCGGCAAGTTCCCCGCGAATCGAGGTCCAGAAATAGTTTCGACTCTCACAGCTAGTTTCGCCGCCGCCGAGTCGCTTCGTGTTTTCCTCTCGGTTTCTTCCAAAAGCAGAGGAAAACTCCGCCCGGAGTGACTCCTTTGACACATTGCTGATCGCTCGCGTTGTTGATGTTGTCGCTCTGTTGGAAAATCAGCGGATTCCGGACGCCGCGCCGGTATCACTCTCCGGCGTTAGGGAGACAGCTGGAATCCGGTCTGTTTCGAAATCGGAGACCGCCGTTCGAGCGGACGGGATTGCGCTAATTTAGACACCTGCCCGGCCATAATGGAGGGGACCGGACGACCCATTACGAGAATCGGAAACAGTGCAAGAAATGTGACCCTGAAATCACGCGCAGCAGCGGAATTGCGAAAGAAACGCGTTAGGCGATTAAAAACGAAAACCCTCTCCATTGGGTTTTCGCCGCCAAATTGGCGGAAACGCACAATCGAATATTTATGAATGTTCATACGCCACAAATCCATTAAGTTTGGAGTTGTACGACAATCACTGAAAGTGTCGTCGACCGGTTTGTCGGTAGCACGAAACAGCCACGTTTAAAATGATTAATATCGCCAACGCGGCCCGCCAGCCTGAGACCAATCAAGGTACCGGCTCATTACGAAGCTCCCTGAGGACCAGAGTCGGCGTCGGTCCCGACTGAGGATCCGAATGACGGCATATTGCAGCTCGAGCAAACTGGGCCGATGTTTGCACAAAATCCGATCCGAAGGAATTCCTTTCAAACAATTTTCTCGACAGGGGTCGAAGTTTTTGAATTTGGCGGGGGTCGGATCTCATGTACTTCATGAACTTTTATGCAGAATCAAAGCTAATGCTCGGAACGAGTGGAACTTGTGACAAACAACGGGTTTTGGAATAGAGTCATCCCTTTCCGCCGACTGCGCCTTCGGGTGAATCTGTTGGGGAGGCAGCTGCCGCTTTTCCATTTAGCTCTGTCACCTTTCTCTCTCTTCCCGCGTGTTTATATATATTTCTCTAACACGCTCGGAGTGAATCGGGGAAGCCAGAAGCTGTCGAACCTTTTGAAGCGAGTGTTTCTAGAGACAAATCCCATCAAACCCTCTAAGCAAGCCCGGGTGTGTCCGTGCGTTTCCATGCCATCGTCGGTCGTGGTATGGAAAGCAAGCTTGACAAAGTGGATACACCTTGTCGCGGGCTCGTTGTGTAGCTTGCTAGCTAGCCAGCCACTCTGAGGAGTCGTTAAAGAGGCCATACACATATAAGAAACGAACCAACAGATGAGCACGGGGATGGACAGACGGACGGACGAACCAACAAGCTGGATAAGGTAGCCGGAGAGCGAGAACAAACCCCACCAGCAGCAGCAGCAGCAACAACAACACAAGCAGTTTACGCGCAGTCCAAATAGGAAAACATGCTTCCCTTGAGAGAGTGCGTGTCTAGCGCGCCACAATGGAGAAGCCAGCTCGGTCGTGCCGAAACGACGTCTTTATACGAAACACACACAAGCACGCGCACACACACACATCATACGGGACACACATAATGACTTTTTGAACAAAGACACCCAAGTCGAGGCGCTGAATCGATTCTCCGGGGCGATGACAGGTTGCAACGAAACTCGGCGAGGTATCACTCGTGAACTCCGAGACATTTCCGAAAACTTTTCGAAGTTCGCTCGTTGTGTTGTCCGAGGGACCGGCGGAATTTTCCGAAAACTCGGGATGGACGAACGGCAAGATCTGAAGGGGGAAACTGCAGAAGTCGATGACTGCAACGAACGAGCTGCTGCTGCTGCTGCCGCTGCCGCCGCTCGAGAGCAGAATTTCCTAATCTGTTCTCAAGGAAAGAGGACAGACAGGCTTCGGTTCGCTGTGGAGCCGATGTCGATGCTCGTGGCAAGAGCGATGCGATGGCACCGGTAGTAAGCAGCGGCGGCGGCGGCGACGATGGCTGTGGCGGCAGCGACTGAGGGCATGGTAGCGTTGCGTGCCCGTTCTCGGACGTAGAAGCCGTCGAGATCCAATCACCACGAGTCGATCAATAAATCGAATTTCATTTGAATTCCAATGGCCTTCTCGGGCTCCCTTGTTGCTGCTACCGCTGCTCCCGCTGCTATGGCAGCAGGATCTCCGGCAGGAGAATCCTGACTGTGTGTTTCTCGCCGTTCTCTTGTCTGAGCCGCCCCGACGTTGACTTCGAACTTTGCAGCCCTGCTCCGTCTGCCTCACTCGATATATGAACTCGGTCAGTCTCCACGAACGGCTTCCGTTCGTCGCCATCGGACACTCACGTCAGCTGATGTGACGTAAATTATTCCTTCCTACGGTTGTTATTCCACGATAGCACAACATCTACAGCTGGACCCTGTCTCAGCCCTCTTTTCCCTTCGACGATTCTTGCTCTCAGGGAGAAGGAATAAGATCTAGGATCTCAAGAAAGACGCTGTGCTCTTCACTCGTCGGTATTGACGACAACTTTTCAACGGAAAAGTGCGCCTCGCTGGAGTCCTCCACTGGACGCGAGCATGAGCGAACAGTGTTCCTAGTCGAACCGTTATGAGTTTTGGCCTGAGCTGGTTAGGGGCCAATTGGACAGACGTCTTATCTAAGTCTGCACGTAATACAAAAATCCGAGCCCTTGCCTGCCGTCGTAAAATCTTTATCTCATGAACATGCCCACTTCAATTCAGCCCACCGTGTATATTCCCCACCTCGTGTCTGATTTTGTTGAAGCTCCAGCATCCATATACTGCTCTACCTTGCTTCTCTTCTCTTCAACTCTAGAGCCGGGTATTCCTCTCGCTCCGTAATTCCTCGATGCCCAAGAGCTCTGCTCGGTTCGAATGGACAGGGGAGCAGGGGGAAGATGAGAGAACGAGCAGGTTGCGAGGTAAATCCTCCATCTTTATTGCGTGTAAAGCCCATGAACTTGAGGAGATGACGTTGTAAAGTTGTCGCCCCAATGATATCTGCTCAGCGCAGGAAGGAAGTGAGCATCAAAAATAGGTATAATTCAATCGATTCAATTCCAACGCTATAATGTAATATACGTCTGTCCGCCTGCAGGCCGACAAACCAATGAGTCGGGCCGAGAATGACTCAGATAGGCATTGGTCGACTTGATTGTAAAACTTCAACTGTCTGTCCAATCCAAACTGAAACGAAGTTGGAGCGGGGAGTATTTTGCGGCTACTTGCCTCCGCAATTGCTCGACGCGAAAGCAACTGCCTTGGCAAGAGGGATCGCTTGAGCCCCACCCGGTGGGTCGAGTCCGTTTGGTCTTCACTTTCGACGGTCGTGGGGTCCTCGCTGGACTCCTTCGGGTGATCCGACTCCACTTGTAGCTGGCTACTTGCACTCTTGTTACGGAATCGGCCATCGAGTATTGCGCCCACGTCCTTTTGGCTAACCAAGCTCGTTTTTTTTCTTTGCAGGTAAGTGTGTCAGCAGTTGACCACTGCCACTTCTAGCCCCTAATGGACGACGAACAACAGGCAGGAGGTTCAATCGCCCCGTCTCGCTCCTTTCCGGAGGTCAACTCTTTTGGAAAGAAAGTTGGATTCATCCCGAACCCTGCGTTTCACGAAAACTCATGAAATATTTAGGTAGTCATTGATTGAAGAATAGGGAGTCGATGAAAGGGATCCGTTCCAAGGCCTAGTTGGGTGGAGAGAAAACTCGACGTCGACCGATACTAAGTTTCGTTGTCTCTTTTCTCTTTCATCGAACGTGCGGTTAGCTCAGGTAGTTACGGCTACTACGCGATATAGGAGAATATTCACAGCCCTTTCAGTGTGTTTACGACTGGGCGGCCTCCAGGAGATTGACTGACGCTGCCGGCCTGTGTCCCAAATCCTCCTGCAAGAAGGATGCATCCGAGGATACAGCTCAGAGACGTTGAGTAGGATCCAACGAAAAAGAGGAAAACAAAAATCAATCCGAAAAGCAACGATGGTTTGGGAGAACGAAATCAGACGGATCGGATGCAATCATTCTCCTCGCGGTATTCAAACGAACGAGAAGTGCACGGAGGAGTTGCGACTGCCGACTTGACCATCGGATCGTGCGGATGACTGACTGAGTAACAGGCTGGTTTGTGTGCCGTTGTTGCCGATGTCGCCGTTGTCATCGTCCGCTCGAGGGGTCAAAAGCCCGAGAGAGGTTCCGGCTCACGGTTCTCCTTCTTCACTTTACTCCTCTCTGACTGTGCCGGCGCGGCGTCACAAAACAAGGCACCAGAGCAATTTCACGAGTCTACTCGCCCTCGTTCCACGTTCGCCTCCATCTCGGTGTGTTTTCCCGAAGCCGACGCAATGGCTGGCGAGAAACCGCTGCTGAATGTGCCGACAGTAAAGTACGCAACATCTTCGGAAACGAGTCGCGCATCATAAGGCAGAGCCATAGCGTCGTTTCCACGAGAGGCGAAACTACCGTCCCACGAACATTTAACAGTTTCGTCAGTTGGCATCTCAAGACGTCCAACGCACACCGAGATCACTCGGTCGGATGTACTCACGCATCGTTGGATTTTATTATTGCGGAAGCATCCGGTGGATTATTGCAAAACCATCTCCTAACCGAACGCCAGTCCGACGCAAAAACCGCGCCGAGACCATTCGCCGCGGAGCTCTGTAGTTCAAGAGCTCTCGCAAGGAATCATCATTTCAATAATTGGACGGTCGCGAGTGACATCCGAACAACGCGGTCTTGTGAGACACAACCATGGACAACTTGTCAATACTTCATGTCAGGTTGTTGTTGTTGTTGTGCGATGTTCTTTTCTGATGGTTGGGTTCTAATCAGAAACATGGAGGCCGTCAAAAAGAAACACGAACGCCATTGGACAGCGACGGTTCCATTATCTGGGACGACTCGTATTTCTCTCGTGGTTTCCACGCCGCTCGGTCGGTCGACTTCTTCCACCGCTATCCATCTTTCTATGTTTCCGTATCGATGTCGTCCAAAGCACTCTGTATGCAACACTCGTTCGGTCCAGGCAACCTGGACACGTTCGTCTCGTTGTTTTCTCTGCTAGATGTTTATCGGCGAGTCCGGCGGATCATTTTGTATCTTATGCGCCGCGCGCCCTAGCTCCCAATTCTCCAGTTACGAAATATCTGAGCTGCCAATTGTTCGACACGACACTGAGTTCGCGGTGCGCGCTCGATGCGGACGGAAGCGTAACAAGAAGGGACCTTTCAGGGAACTTCGGAAGAGGGAAGGTTCCCCGCGCCAATCGCTCGGATCCGATTCCGTGTGCGCTCATATTGCCTGCCATAAACATATCATCGGCTTTTACGATGACTGCGGCCGTTGCCACCGCGGCTATTCAATGAATAGTCAATACGGAGTGAGGAAAGATCTCCCGAACATAGTTCCCATTCTGGACCGATAGCTAGTCATACACTTATACGATATCGAAACTTTCTTGGTCCTCTTGCAAATCGAGGAAAAAGTTCTGTGATCCGAATCTCGCCGAAAAGGCCCCGGAGTCGGGGACTCGACCGTTCTAATGAGCTTCCTTCTTACCAAACACAGCACACACTGACGAAACGGAGACACCGCTACAATGCGGAAGATAGAAGAAAAGAGATTTCTCTACATTGAACAGAATGAAGTTGGGAACAAAACGAAAGATCGCCCGCCAGCCCGGTCGGCATTCGAAACTTGAGTGTGGTTTTGGCAGCAGACCGCAGCTGTTTAGAGGGAAGAAAAGAGGGAGACGAATGTGGGATCAAGAGATCGAGACATCGTTAAAAAGCTTTGGTGCTCTTGTTGCACTCCCCACTTCAGCCATCACAACAACAACAACAACAACTTGGCTCACTGCAGACACCATCGAGTGCATCATCGTCCTCCACTTCCTGGAAAGCGAGGCTTCCACAGAGACAGAACGAAATCGCGTTGATCCCCGATCTATAAATCGCTCCAAGAACAGGATGCTGTCTCGGTTTCCGAAGGATTCAATCAACGAGACAGCGGCTGAATGGAACCGTTCTTTTGATTAAAGGAAATCTCAGCTGATCTCGCACGTTCGGGAGAGATTTCTTTTTCAGGAATCGTTTTGTTTTGTGGTGCGAACCGCAGCAGCAGCAGCTGGTCCTTTCGGAGTCTGGAACGATTGTGAGCCTTCCTTTGCTTCTGCTCTCGGATTCGAAACCAACGGACGTTCGGGCTTAGGCAATCAGAGAACGTTGGTTGAAAACTGCTCATGCTTCACTTAACGGCGGAAGAGAGCTTCTTAAACGATCTTGGATTTCCCCCGAACGACTCTCGGTTTGGATGGCTCTCGATTCAAACTTCAGATCCATCTCGAGGCAGTTTTCAACGTAGTTCGGCACTTTTGCGGGTTTATGCGATTCACGTTCGATTTCGAAGTAGCTACGTCGGGTGCTTCAGGTTTCCTTGCCGCTGACTCCTTTCCTTCCACGATTTCAACGACATCCGTGCCGCGAGGCCTCGGCGTTCGAGAACACTGCGGTGAAGAGTAATGGTCACAGTGATTAACGCTACCTCCACGGCTGCGAGTTGACCCGAATGATGCATTGTAGAGGCTTTCTCTTCCTTTTGGTCTTCCGCCCCTCTCCCCATATTTCGGTGCCGCTCAGAGTGTCATAGCCGGTGGTGTCTCTCGCGTGGACGCGCACTGAATCTGCCGCTCCATGGAGGGACCAGTGGCTCCCCGTCTCCCTGACAAGCTCCTCTCGGCCGTGCTTCTGGCGGGCCCCAGCCCGTGGGCGAACTACGTCGGAGCTTAATCAATTTTGTTTACTAAATGATGTGCGCGCCTGGAGCCGTGCCGTGGGTCTGTGATGATGCTGCGGCCCAGTGCATATATGCAAGCATGTCTCCGACCGGCGCGGCACCCGCAACTGCAGCAGTAGCAGCAGCCGCACAGTTTACCGACCGACCAACCAACCTCTACTCTTTGGCTTTTAGCGGCTCTGCTTGCTTAGCTCGCCATGGTCCCCTTTCCCCCACCCCCCCCCCCTAAGTCACCCTCGTCGTAGTGGTATCTATTTATTCGTTATATATGCCAGCAGCTTCCTAATGACAAAAAACACCATTGGGTCGTTGGTCTCGAAGCCACCTAAAGCGCAGGACTCGCAAGAGAGAAATGACCGAAGTCTCAGGAAGACGACGACGATGATGATGAAGATGGTGAAGAAGCTCCTCTCACCGAGAAGGAACGCCCCCCAGGGTTCAGAGCGGGGTTTATCGAGAGCGACGACCGTTATCCCATTGACTGACTGCCCCGCAGACGGTCGGTGGCCGCAGCTTCAATGAGTGAGGTCTTGGCTCGCCATCGGACATGTTAGTTATGCTCGGAGTAGTTCTGTGAGGAGTTCAATTGTGGCGACCGCTCTACAAGAACACCGGACAGAGGGAACGACGGGAGAGGAAGAAGGGAAAAAACTCTCCTTCGTCAAGGGGCTCGGAACTTTAATTTTTGTGGCCCGTAATGTGACCCCTGGGAAATTCCGACGGATAAAGTTTCTCGGCGGCCTCGGTGGCAACGGGAGAAGCGGTTGAGTCTGTGCGCACGAGCAAAAGAACGAAAGAGTGACTACCAAGCGAGCGAGCGAGTGAGTGTATCGTGGTCTACGGTGAGTTTTCTTTCCGTTCTCTCGTCAGTCCGAGGGTGGTGGCAATATGCTAATCCCAAGACAGCTCATCGAATCCCTTCGTCGAAGATGGACAACTCGATCGGAGTTTGATTTCGTCATCTTGAACGAACTCTTTCTCCTCGACCCACCACAAGGCAATATATCGCGAATGAGAGCTTTCGGTTAACAGTGCGCACGTGGTTATCAGCAGAGAGGACCGAATCGAAAGCAGCTGCAGAAGTTCCGGAAGAATGGACGATAGGTCTGAAAAGAAGTAATTACGCGTCTCCCTAGGCCGCTGCTCCCAATCATTCGCTCCTTCTTTCAATGGCGAGGAGACAAAGCAATTCTTTTTCCAGGCGTCTTGCGAACCCGTCGATATATCCCGATCAGTTCCGATTGCACTCGCACCGAATCGATCGACAACGGAGTTTTCTGAGCTTTTCTGAATAGCTCATCGTGATTGAGATTCGATTCTAAAGCTTTTAGTGAGCTTTGCCGCACGAAGTACCGTTTGAGCGAACTCACCGATGATCTGAGAAAGGAAGTTAGAGCTCCTGAGGCAGGAGCGCATCTGCGAGCAACCGAAACCAGGAGAATACTAGACTTGCACTTTGCAAACTCGATGAGCTCAAACAGAAGAAGTGCTGGTCATTGCGATTGTTCGTCTCTACCGATCAAACGAACAGAGGAACTAAAGTGCGAGGTCACGACCAAACTCGCTAGCGAAGCTTCTCCGTCGGGAGACGTCCTTACGATCGCGAATAAGTTCGCAAGAGCTGCGTTCTGTTTGAGCTCTGATCGTGTCTACGGAATTAGTTTTTTTCCCTCAACGTGACGAAATTACAGCTCACGTTATCTCTGCGTAGAACTTTTTGAGTTCGAAAGACGTATCGAAAGTGAAGATATTCAGAGAGAAGATCCGAAGGAAGTGCGATCGAAGTTGATTTAGAGTTTAATTCTCAAATAGAAACCGATCGCCGTTCAACTGCGATGCAGATTGCGGCGTCGCTCTCTCGGCCGGCTGAGGGGAAAAGAAAAACTTCCAACTTTGGTTCCTTTCGAGATTAGGAGCCACTTGCGTTCGCTTTACGGACAGCAAGCGGTGACGGATTTGAGTCGTCGGCACTTTTTGATGGAGTGTGCAACTCGCACAGAACGCTTTCAGATCCCGGATTCCAAAGCGAGAGCCGAGGAAGAAAAACGTTCGTGTGCCGCCCGGTCAACAACGACAAATCTCGACGTCACTCCCGAGGCTAATGCATCAGTTCGGACTGAAACGATACAGAAAATGAGCGGCGCGAGATTTCATTCACCGAAAGGAAGGAGCTGGCCTCTGGTGCCAAAGCTCCTCGTATAAGAATCCGCGTCGGGAAAAACGTAGATATACGTTCAACGGAGCGGTCTGTTTGTTTTCGGTTTCGGCGGAAAAGGGCAGGATCGTGTAAGTGGAGAAACAGAGCGTAATTATAGCTTGCTTGAAATTGTTACACGGCGAAACGAGAGAGGAAAAAGAACAACTCCAGCAGAGTCGGTGGAGCGAATTTATGGAACAGGCGGTCTCTCGTTCGTTCGTTGGTCCGCAAGTCGAAGGAAGCTAGGAACAAGGATGGAAGGAGGAGAAAACGAAGGAAGCATAAGGCAAAGAGGGACCCCGTTGCTTGTCGAATTAGTCTCACGTAAAGCCTAAGCGGGCTGCTTGTGTCTGTTTCTTCTCTTTTGGCGGTTGAGGATTGTCCGATTTACATTTAAATGGAGCGAGAAAGAATTTGCCTCGTCACAGAGGGAATTTATTTCTAAGGATTTCGTTTACGGCTATAATCTGCAGAAGACGTTCTCGGAGAACTATGTTTTGATGACTAATGTTGTCGAGTAGTTCCTTTTGATGCGAAGAAAATCTATCCCGTGAACGGATCCGCGGTTAGAGGACGAGTTTTCATAACATGAGTCGGGATTTAGAACTCGGACAAGCCTACGGATGTTCTGTGATCTCACGGAAAAACGACGGACGATTTTCCGGCGGAACTGAGCTGAGCCTAAGGCAACTTCAAAGTGAGGGGTCTCAGGAGCCGAGATCGTTGTCTGTGATGGAACTCAAGCAGTGGATGATGTTGTCAACGATGCCGCAACTTCATCCGATTATACTCCCCACGATCCGTCGCTTCCGAGTTTTCCGTCTGTTCCCTTGGGTCCTCTTTTTAAGCTTATTTCCACTTTAATCTCTTGTTTTGGAAGCTCGTCGTCTGCCTCTTTTTGTATTTTCGTCTGCTCCAGCCGTCTTTAACGTGACAATTAGTTTTTCGTCATCTCTGGCGGGAACGAAAACACATTTCCCATGCGAGCACGCGCCTTTTTCCCAAGGCAATTAGAGCATCTGAATCACAGAGCACTCAAGATTGCTCAAAAAGTCGACTTTCTGGCCCTCATTTCTGCTTTTCAGTAGAAATCCTGAAAGCCTTGAGCAACATGAACTTTTTCGCCTCTCGTCAGAACGCTTTGCCGACCACCAGATTCGATCTCTAAGTACGCAAGTAGAGAGAAACGCAAGAGATCGATGGATTCGTTGAGTTGTGTAAGTCTCGAGAGATGTACACACTAGGCGAGGAATGAATGAACGCATCGACTTGGATGCCTCGGACAGGATGAAGGGTTGAAGATGGCGTGACTCGCTCGTGCACGAAGAAGACGAGCAGTTGCTTGCGGCGTCCGTTGAGCGGATTCAGCTAACAAATGGGCCACCACGGAAGCCGACGACAACGGCACGGAACGCCTTTACGTGATTGAGGTCTACAACCCTGTATCTGCCAGCCAGCCAGCCTGCCTGCCTGCCCACCAGGCCGAGAGTCTGGCCGGCCGGCTGTATGTTTGCTTGTTGGTCTTCCGTTTGTCTGCTGGCATCAAACACCAACGGCCACGTTCGGCGGAGGGCGGTGGTGGCAAGGAGAAGAACGAGGAGATCTCATCTGGTGCCATGATCCTGGCCGCATCCCTTGTTGAGATTGCGATTTGCGTTTTTGACGTCTTTTCCTTTTTTTCTCGCACCCCTCCATCTCGTCCGCCCGTCAGTGCGTTCTCTGCACCGCCAGAGCGGCAAACAGGCTGCAGCCTCTCGGAAGATTCTCCTCTCGTTGGTGATCCCGTAATCCCGGACGGACCGAATGCGAAGCTCGCCTTCGCTCTCCAGTTCTTCCCGCACACACACACACGCACACTGCGAACGTACGTACAAACAAACGAACGCCAACGCACATAGCACTCTGGCATATTTGTTCGTTTCTGTTTGCGCACCAAATCGCCTGCGTGCGCGTAAGTGCGCGCGCGTGTGTGTCTCTATTCCACTTTCGGTGTTGTTGATGCCGCTTCCCCCGGTCCCTCTGCGGGAACACTCTGTTGAAGTAGAACAAGAACTAAGCTCCGACATATCAAAACATACAACGTATGCAGCATCGCTCAGAATCGACAACTGACGCCCCTCGCCCTCTTGAGCCTGCGAAACGAAGTGGTGTGGATGCCCAGGAGCCTGACAAAGTTCACGAAAGCTCAAAAAATAGCTATTCTCGTCTGAAAACACGGAATCGACTTCCTTCGCTCGATTAAGTCCCGACCAGAATCGTCCTGAGAAGAACCGAAGAGGCACTTCTGGACATCGGTAATGTTGCTGGCGGCAATGCAGCCTAGAACACAACCGCAGCCCGCCCCTTCGAGAACTGTGTCGTCGATTTTCCTGCTGCCGGAATCTCCCAACATCGTCGAGGCGTTCCATATCGATAATGTCGTTCCAAATCGACTCCTTCGACCGCTAAACGGGACAAGTCAAAGAGCAAACCACCGAAGCAATGAACCAAACCACGAACGAGAGAGTGCAATACTTGCTTCATGGAGATTTCTTCCTTCCACATATTCCTCAGTGTCGCTCCCCTGCCCTGGAGTCTCTTGGGGCGCTTGCTGCCGCGACTCGAGTAACTGGTTGGGCATTTCCAGTTTGCTCTTTGGCTTCGTTCTCTCTCTCGGTTTCCCTTCAGAAATTTACAATTCAGATCCGGATTGCGTTGTGGGCTGTGGGGATTGCGTCCGCGGCTTACCGCTTCGAAGCTGCGTGCCTGTCTGCCTAGCAGCCAGTCGAGAGCCCACCAAGGTCTAGCGGTCTGGCTCGGTTTCCCGCGAGCTACTCGTTAGGGAACCCCTATTGCCGTCTTCAGACACTGTCGTCGTATTCTGCGAAGTACCTCGAACTGTTGGAAAAGCGCCGTTTCCCTCTTTTCCCGTCGAGTCCTTCCAGGACGCGTCAAACAGACTCCGTATCGGTCGATCTGTCAGGCCCCGATAGAGACGTTTCCCAACGCTTTTCCACCGAACATTAGTCTTGCCTGAATCTCTTGCCAATGTTTGTGCGTCCGGCCGTTGCGTCCCAGACCTCCTCAAGCCGCGCACTTAAGTTTCAAAAATCTACAAACACCATCTGTTTCGTCCTGCTGATGGAAAGTTCAAGAGACTATCCGAGCAAGATCCATGGAACGTGTGCAACATTCTTTGACGACCCACTCCTGACAACAAGGACCGACAGTAACGTCGTCCTTACGTTGCAACGAGATCGTTCGAATCAATCTCTTCCCCTTTGTTCTCCGTTTGCTCTGTGCTTGCGTTGCTGTCTTTTTTTCTTCTTGCTCCTTGAAGTTGTTCTCCTTGTTTCCTTGAAGTTTGCAACCGCCTCCTGTTATAAACGTACAACGCATAACTGCCTCGATCGGATTCTAGGACGCCGGCCGTATCGGTCCCGAGGAGGCTCTTTCCCTCGAAACCAAAGAAAAACTCTGGAAACTGTCGTGCCGAATTTCAAAGCACTCCCACGGAGGGAATTGAATTGCAGTTTTGTAAAAAACCAGGACGCAGGCCCAACAAGTTGCTCTTGAATCCAACATTAAGACAAGCGCTGCACAGAGACCGCGGCGGCGGCGGCGGCGGAAACGTTCAAGGAGCACAGGCAAAGAAATACAACAAAGAAAAACCGCATCAAACGCGTTGCAGGCAAGCGCTCTCTCGGGATTTATTTAAAGCTCCAGAAGAGCTATCCTCCACGGAGGCTCTATTGCTGACTCGACGGTTGCGACGGATGCCGTTGTTTCCCGCGGGAATTCGTTCCGTCTCCCGAGGAATTCGCCGACGAACGATCCAGTTATGAAGCGGTGAGACGCCAAAGAGCCGAGTTGTCAGAGTGTCGAGGATTTTCGCGCCAAAACGGCCATCTGGTCATCGGCGTCTTTGTTGTTGTCGTCGTCGTCTGCCTCTTCTTCCAGGCGGCCGCGGTGACAATCGCCTTTTGTGAGATGAGCATCGATTTCCAATAGCTGCCTGCTGTCTTAAGATTCAGGGAGCTGTTGATGGTGGCGTCGGCGGCGGTTGCCACCAACACACAATCCAGGACGGCTCCAACATCCAGCGGGGGCATCTCCTCAATATCTTTCAATTGATCCGTAGGTACACAAGCACGTCCGGATCGAAACATTCAAAACTCCGCCACCCGTGACTGCGGGAAATCAGAGGAATGCGGAAGCGATCGATGCGAATAAATCATCGGCGACGACATCTTTCGGAATGCTTGTAATCAGCAGAAAAGTCGCCATCGGTATTTCGAGCGTTCAGAGCACTAATAGGTATTGTCAGAGTCGAAATGGCCGAATCGTCGTTTGTGTCTTCCAGAGCCAGTGGACTCGACGTGCAGACGCTAATTAGTCACGTATAGGTTCCTCACGTCGGAGTTTGTTATTGCCGTTGTCGTCTTGCCTCGAGCTTGATACACTTTCATACAGTATTATGTATTCAGTCGTGCATGCGCGTTTACTGCTCTACTGCGCATTCATCCGATTATAAATTATAGTTTATTGTCGGCGGACTCGTTTGCGACTGTCGCAGAATCACCGCGCGGTTAATTCCAAAGCGGCGGAATTACCTACACAGAGTCCCTCGTCGACTCGATTTCATGCGCGTGCCTTGCACTTTCCTCCCGTCATTCCGAAACTCATGCGTTCCAAACGCAGCACGGGGGCAAACACACTTCAAAGTCACCGAGCGAAATTCAAGATCAATGATGTGGTGTTCTTTGAGGAGATCGTCGAGATAAAGACGAATGAAAAAACGTCGAGGATCGAGATCGAGCACAAAAGAATAGCCGGGATCGTTGTTTCATCCGCTTGCCGATCACGTGTATCGTCCGCCGAGGGTTCCGCTGCAAAAAGCTCGCTTCCCATTTCTTGGCCGGTGAGTGGAGCTTGCACGCCTACGAAGGCAAGCAACCAATCCACCCCTCTCCTCGACAACCAGGCTCCGCTCAAACAAGAGCCAGCTGGTGGCAGCAGCTACTCCTGCTGGAGTTTGTAATGCATGCAGCTGCGGCACGTCACGGCACCGCGTATACCCACCATTCGAATGGAAGACAGCAGCCATTTCCTCTCTGTCTGTATAAGATAAGAGCAAACACTGAAAAGCCATCTCTCGTTCGTGTGAAGTTGTCTGAGTGAGGACAGAAGGGACTCCGACTCCCTCGTGGGAACCGTGCGCTCGTTCTGGGCCGCGGGAGGCTCGGAATGACCGAACCGTTCTGGGTCTGGTGGCGATCCTGATGATCTCCTGAGCAACAAGACTCCAAAGAGATATCGAGAAAAAGCTCATCCTGTTCCCTCCTGATTTGGTACTTCTCGCAATCTCGGGTTGCGTCAACATTCCTCACCGCGTTTTCCTTGTTATGCAGACGAGGAGCTCGATTGCGGTTCCCTCGACGCGTCAGAGAATCTTCGAAGGACGTTGATTCCGCGCTTCCTTCAAAGAGCATCTCTCCGCAGCTGGCTGTCGAAATCGCAGCTGCCGACGGAAGCTGTGTGTAACTCCAAACAATGGAAAGCTACAAGATTTGAGATGAACACAGCGCGACAAAGAAGCACCGACGCCAGAAAAAAACAATCCGAAGGTCGCTTGAACTGTCCTCCTCTCGAAACAGATGGGGACGGCAAAACAAAAAAAAGTTCTTCTGAACAACTCTGTTGTCTCTCCGTGCAGTGGCCTCGTTGTTCTTGCTCCGCCATCGGATCGCAAGTTTCGAGGAGCAGCTCATCGAGTGCAAACCCAGCTGCAGCGTGTGTCGTGCGTCTACTAAGACTCCGTTCGTTCGATGTGTTTGTTACTCGTTCATTTTCTCACAGTCTTTCGATGGGCGGAACCGAGTGAGACGTCAATCACGGCTGATGTTTTGCTCCGAGACCCTTTGTTGTCTCGATGAAGTTGTCGCGACTTTCTCCGCTCTCGATGCAACTGGAACGCTTCTGAACGCAAATCTGTTGATTCTCTGGAATCGTTCGAGAAAGTTCCAGAAAATCTGCGTGACCGGTCTCGATTGTGGAAGCTCGAAGCATCGCGGGATGAAAGTCGATCGAAAGAGCTCGCCGTCCTTGTGAACGACGGGCAGCGGCATAAGCGATTCAGTGGGCTGCTGTTTTTGTGCTGGACCGAGTCTCACTCAGTCAGTGTGTCGAGCGTTCAGAGGCAATGAATCGATTTCAAGCGAGAGCGTCTTCTTTTCTCCTCTCTTCCATGACGAAGCCGCCGTGGTGCGCTTTGATTGTGAGCGTGACCACGTTTTCGTTTCAAGCGCGAGAGAAGAAGGACCTAATTTGTTCGTGCAGTCTCTGGAAATTATTCAGCCCCAAAGATAGTGTTCTCTCCAGGCGTGAAAAGTAGCGCCAGACTCTCCAAGGAATCAATCTTGGGCCTCCTACAATTTCTAAGCCTCCCCCGTCGGATCTCGCGGCGCGGACCGAAGAATCTCGAAAAAATTGTGGAGAGAATCCGAGCAAAAACGAGCGAAACGATCTGGAGGTAATCGAAACGCACCGAAGAAGCGTTTCTGGAATTTTTCAGGCTGCGGACTCGTCGGAGTTTTCCGGAGTTGAGTGAAACCGAACTTAAGTGGATTATTAATGAGCACAATGAGCTTTTCGGGTTCCCGAAAGGGAAACCCGCTCTAGCAAACCTCCGAACGACATGCGAACAGCTGGTTCCAGTTGGCCATAACATTTTTTCTTCTTCAACTACGCGTGGATGTGTGCCTGTTTAGGGATCTCAATCTTGACAAGATGATCTCTTGAAGACTGCCGTGGCTCTGTTGGCTCAATTTTAGCTGTTGGCTTCTTTCTGTTCGCCTGTAAAAGCTTCGGATTTCTCTTCAGGCTGTGCTTGTTGCCGCCCTTGATTTAATAACTCGCTTTGCTGCTGCTACTGATGTCTGCTTGATTCGTTTCGTTTCGTGACAGAGGATGGCGAGAAGTCAAGTAGCGGCGAGAGCAGAAGTCCACCGCCCTGCCGTAGAAAAAAAGCATTGTTCGCATTCAGGTTTCGCTATCTCGCCATTTTGGTCAACGCGAGACGTGATTGACGACGTCGCAGCTGTCTATGCTGGCTCTGCGTTTAGCCCCAGCAGCGGCAGCTGCCGTAGGGTGTTGCTCTTTTTGGTGGGCGCATCCTATGCACGTCGACGACGACGACAACAACGACAATGTTGTCGTTGTTGGCGCATGCTGTTGTAATGTCGATGGTGGTGGTTGTTGTTGTTGTCGCCGTCGTCTCCGTCATCGTCCTCGGCATAAAGGACGAGAAACACCAGCAGCAGCAGCAGCAACGTCTACAGGAAAGAAACAAGAGCCAAAACCATCATCGGCAAACTTGTCATGCGTCTCTTTAGCGTCTCGATCATCAACAACAACAACAAAGGCAGCCGCGGGACACCAGCGACAACGGAACGTTGCCACTAGCGGCTCCGCTCACCAATAAAGAACAAGCACGCCATCTGTCTTCCAGGAGTTTCGACCAGGTCTAGACAGACAAACGGATAGATGGACGATCAGGAGTGACTGAGAGGATAGAACGAGACAGGAACCCTCGCAAGAACTCGTCGAGCTCACTCTGTTTGGTTTTTTTCGGCTCAGTCAAGTCAGGTCAGATAGCAACTAACCGACGGCCGCTTGCCCACCACCACCCACCCACCCACGATAATCATCATCATCGTCATCAACCCAGTCATAGCGGTCGTCGTTGTTGTCAAGCGACGTTTGCACTGACTTTTGAACCTGCAGCCGCGTTTTTTTTTTTTTTTTGTTCAAGCAAACGACCCGAAAGCCACAAAATCGGCTGAAACAAAAAATGGCCATCCGTCATCTGCCAAGACGACGGGCGGACCGGCGATGCTTACCAACCGCCGTTTGGCCGCTCGAAAAGTGTGCGCGGGCGCGCTATTTTATTTTTAAATAATCTCGGCGTGGAGAGGCTTCATGCCGGCGGGCGGGAAGACGAACGGCTGCTCGGGCACGCAACGCATGTGGCGCACATGCGTGCCTGAACATCGTAAACGGAGACGGTTTTCGGGTTTAATTGTTAGAGAGAGAAGGATATCGAACAAGTAGGCTGTTGATTGGATCGGGTTCACCGAAAGATCCCGTGTGTCGCCACGTCGTCGTTTCGCTGGTCGTCTCTTTCATCATGAAGTGTCCTGATTATCCGAAGACTTCCTCCCTGTTCCCCTGGACACAGTTTCCGACATAAATGCTCATGTACATCTTGGTTACACAACGACGAGACTGTGGTAGTGATTGCGTCGTATTGACCGCATTCGCTCAATGAACTAAAATTCAGCGGTAGAGGAGTGAGGATCTCCAAACATGGATCGACGGAAACAGAAGGACGGGCAATGTCGGTCGATCCGATGCCTCGAGTAAACCTGGAGCGCAAGTTATGGATCCGAATACATACATACATATGTGACAACAAATCGAAACAAAACCCTCTACTTTGCCAGGTGATGTCTAGATCCATTGCGCAGACTCCGAGAGCTCGAATCCTGTCAGGAGTCTCTCTCTCTTGTTCTTGAATCCTGGCCGAATAGAGTCCGTTCACATCGGACTTCGGTTGGCGGTCGTCCCAAACGTGGTTCTGGAATTAATATGCCAAGTCCAATTTGTGTTCATGATCAAAGTCCGTAGTACGTTGCAGTCGATGGCGAGTAAACATCGTTCAGAGCAGAGATAGCCGAGCAATCAGGTGGCGAACCTGCGGCTCAGGACTCGGTTGTCCACTTTGGGAGGCGAATCCTTGTCTTGGATAGCACGGCAGGCGAGCGAGGCACGTGTTTCACGAGAATGGATCCTGAGAGCGAGTGAAAAATATACAGAGGGAGCGAGAGATACAGCGAAGAAAAGCTACTAATCCCTAAGAGTGCCAACAACGTGGGGAAAGTCTGTGCAAGTGTCTTGCGGACGACAACGATACCGCCGACAGGGACAACGAGCGAACAAGGACGACGAAATGTGTCCTCTCACTCAGTTGGCAGCCGCGCATCACGGACTTGATGGCTCTTCCACGCACGCCACAAGTGCACTCAACGGAAATCCCCGCGCAGAATAGAACTATGGCAGCTAGGTGTACATGTATCGCGGTGGAGGCTGTTGTTGTTGCACCTGAGAAGGCACTGTGCCCGATCCCTATAGATCCGAGAAAGCAAACCGCATCGAAGGCACAACGATCGAATGAATGGAGGGCTCATGCGCACAATGAGTGATGAGCGAATACTTTTTCGGGTCTGGTCTGACAGTTGATTTCTATATTTGTGGGTTTTCGACATCGGTAGATTCGTTTCTGTTCTGATCAAGCTGGAAAATATCCGGAAAAGGATCAAACGGAAGTCGCGGTCTCGGGACATCTCCCTAATCAACAGAGAAACAAGGAGCTCTAGTCAATCACGGAAAAAGCGACGCGTGTCTATTTTTCATTGTGGAGAGATTTTGTCAAACACTACGTGGCTGTTGTGCTGATGATACTGCTGCCAATCGTAAAGGTTGAAGGTCTGTTGTGGACCGATTCTTTTTTGCTTCATTCTCTTTCGTTTTTCCTTCCTTTCTTTCCTTCCATTGAGATTAAATGCCGGTAGCAGCTGTTGAGCGACGGGTGCCACTCGGTTGACAGCAGTTAGCCAAGCAGTTTGCCACTAAGCAGTAGCAGCGCCATTGAGAGCGACCAGTAGCGACGCGGGAACCTTTCGAGAAAGGCTGGGCCTCCGAGCCGCCTTCGGCCAATGCACATCGGTCTCTCTCTAAAACTGTGACGTCGGTCTCTCTACGCATACAACACTTTTGACTTCATCATGTCACAGCGACCAAACAAGCAACTCGGCTCGAACAGGCTGTCCGAACGTGTGTCCATTATCAGACGAGCGAACGAACGAACGAACGAGCGGACGAGAGCGACCACAGCGTCTTCTCCGCATCCGTCTGAAAATAGGGGACAAAAGAAGCAAACCGAGATTCACCCGAAGAACGAGTCAAACATCACCCAAAGACCGGAGGCCGGCCGGCCGCACGCGGGTGGAGGGTCACGAGAAGACAAAGCAACTCTGCTCGCTGCCCGCTGTTTGCCAACTAGTCGGCCGACAGATTGACAGACCGAAAGGCCGGCCGGTGGAGACCGCGGGCTAAAGAGCCCAATATTCGAATTACTTTTTTAGTTGTTGCTTTCAAGCTCGGACGGAAACGCCACAGAAGAAGCAAACGAGTCAGCAAGAGCGTCGTGCCCATAGTTTCCAGTCGGTTCGCTTCGCCGTACTAACTATTGTGTTTGCTTGCTTGCCTGCTAGCCATCGGGATAAATGACTCGTGACCACTGCCTTAATTGGAATCTCTCTTCTCGATGAGCAAACAATTTCCAAGACCGAACCAACAAGAGAGGAGGAAATGATATGTCTTAAAAACAATACTGATTCCCTCTGTGCAGATCGAGCAGAAAAACTAATGCACACGTGGAGATCTCTCCCGAACGACCACTGCAGCTCTGCCCTTCTCTCGGAATTATCCGACATGAAAGTTTTCGAAACCGACGAATAATTGAACAAAGTCGTCAAAGTGCTCATCAGTCTGTCTGTCTGTCTGCGATCGCTCACTCATAACGAAGGCTTTATCTGCGCTGTCCTCACTTCCGACCCGCAGCTCATGATTACGAAGAGCTCCCGTGTCGCTCTTGAAATCTGTGAACCCACATGATGCTTGTCTCCGTGGCCTCCTCCGTCTTTCGAATCGAACACAGCTGATAAGAAGAGAACAAGTTGACAGTGGACAAGTCTATCTGCCGGCAGCGCGGCATCCAGTAACGAGAGCGTTGGCGAGATCGGCAGTGGTCAACATTCAACTGGCTCACGATTGATGAAACCGAAAGAAAAGTTGGTGAAGCGATGCTGGGAAGCGATTCGAGGTGCTGAAGAAGAGGAAAAGATACAGCTCCACCTTCGCAGTCGCCCGTCCGTCTGTCAGTTGTTCAGTTGGTTGATCTTCGGTCTCCCTCCGTTCGTTATCTCTTCTCACTCGGGTGAAAAAGAAACACAAGTCGCTCTTTATCTTCTGTGACTCTGCTCCGTTTCCACGGAAGCTTCTGTGGACGACACCTTTCGTTTCAGTCGAATCAGAGCAACGATTCTCGAACGTCAAAACACGGATGCAATTTCTTTATTTTTTTCACTTGTGTTATTCCTCTCAAAGAAGGTCAGGAACTTCTGTCTATAGATATCACCTCTCAAACTCTAAGGTTGAAATCATCATGAAATGGAGTTTGATGAACGACCGGTCGAACGAGGTGCTGAAAGTGTGAATTCGCGGATCGAATATGACCCAAGTTCTCACTCAGCGCTCCTGCCGGGTATATTAGTCGCGATATTCTCGGACGTGTCAACTCTAAATTGTCTAGTGGCACATATGTCAATAAAACACGCCTGTCGATAGCGCCGGAACGCAAGTCAGCGCCTCATGGCTCCGAGACTATTTGTCACAAGTGCCGCCTCGGAGAATGGCCGCCGCGCCGTTCGATGAATTAGAGCCGGTGTTTGTCGAGGTCAGAGCGGCAACATGGATCTTTCAGAAAAAAAGCGAATTTCTTCGATATCAAGTTTATGACAAGGCGGGATCGGCTCCGAATGTGACTTCGGTTTGATTGAGCGGCCGATTCGGTGAAGAGCACAACGATACGAAGGAAACGAAAAGCATATAAAAAGTTTGATTGCAGTGGATCCGAATCTCGCTATCTGTGTCTCGCGTCCCGCAGGTGCTTGACCCTGCATGGCTTTTACTTTTGAGATTATATCCGCTGTGTCTTTGCGTGAATGACTCTGAGTGTGATCTTCCACACGCCAGATCCCGGGGCCTACGAAAGGGACTTGTCTGGAGAGAAGTTCTCGGCCCGCATCTTTCTTGACATCTTTATTTGTTTGCTCGTTCTTCGACTGCAAAGCTCACCCGGGCAAATGGACGCCCCAGAGATAGCAATATGACACCGGGAACGATCTTCGAGTCACGCCGCCGCTCGCTTCTCAGGCTCCGACGAAGCATCATCGAATCTAATTACTGCTCGTCGTAGTATCAATCGAACAAATCATCGATCGATTCCTTCGTTCGGGGATTGTTTCAACGATTTGCCAACGCGTAATCGATGGATAGAGTTGTTGGTTGAGCAGATGTCTCAGAATTCCCGAAGCTCCTAAATGAGTTGTTTCATTACCCTCATCACGGAACTGTACAAACAGACGGAACGATGTGAACGGAGTGAGCCCGGACACTTGAATAACTTTGACTTCGCTTCTGAATCGCAGGTGATTTCACGGTGGCGTCCCGACGAGCCTACTATCCTCAATCGAGATTCTCGGGCGACGGCTCCGACGATCTCACCGATGATGGCAGCAACATCTACGAACAGGCTAACCCACCGCCGAACTGGGTAGGACAGAGATACGCGTCGCTCAATCAGACCGCAACCCATCGGAAAAACAACGCGCTCTCCGGATCCTCAGGAACAAACTCTGATGATGATGGAACATACGCGAACGAGAGCGAACTCACCGCTTTGAGCTCCACAGGATCGAACAACAACCAAACAGCGGGCATCATGCTCCAACAGCACAACGTCAGAAGTGAGTACCCCCAACCCCCTCCCCCCTCTTTCACTTTCTAAACTGATTTCCCAAGAAAACGAGATTCCGCGAGGATTGAATCGATCTGCCACCTTCGAGTAGCCGGTGATCGCCTAAAAATATCACCGAACATATTTTTGTTAGACCAGCAGCACAGGAGTCAGTTTTGAAACACAGGCGAATGCGGAGAGTTACGGCTCTTGGTCATATTTTTCGCGATACTCGTAAAGTCGTAAGAGACGCGAGCAATATTGTCAAATAACTCAAGCTTCTAGGTGAAACTCATGCCTTCGATTCTGGAATCGCTTATGAACCGAACCGGTTCCTTCCTCTTGACCTACGGTACAACCGACAAGAATCAGATCTCGAGGTTTATCGCAGAGGAAAGGAAAACTCACATGAGAAGAGTTCAATGCCACGATCTGGAGAGTTCCTCAGTTTGGAAAGTAGGAAGTCGAAATTCCTCAACATTCTGTCGCTCGTTTCGGATTAATATTTCAGGAAAGTAGAGCTCGAACTCTTCTCGTGTCTCAGGTTCAGCGCGAGTCGATTGAGCACGCGCAATGCTCATTTCATTCGTGGCAGAAGTCGATTCCTTTCTTGGTGAGATTCAATGAGGCAACGAGCTCCCATTCTGAGCTCATTTGAAAAACGGCCGACCGACGACGTGGCGCTTGAATTTTGATGACGGCGCGGCGCCCCCGACTCTTTGAGCCAATAACAGTTCTCCGGAGCAAATGAGAACTATTGCGATATCAGCTGGAGGAAATAGAGATTGGCGGGAAGACCTCGAACCAGAGAATTGCGAGCTCAACCCCACGCGTTTTTGTCTTGGCCGCGAATCGGTGATGACAATGATTGCGAATCTGAATCGATTTCGTTTACTATCTACCCTAAGTTCTGAACTTGGGCGCGTTGGCGTCGTTCTTCTACACTCCACGATATCGCAGCGAACCGAAATTATCAGTGTTGCCGAGCACGACCCCGAGCGTGTCATAGGAGTATGGAATGCATTTCCTCTTTCATTGCCAAGCTCCATCGGAAACGAATGCAACTGAAAAGCAGCTCACAAACGAGGTCTTCAGCTCCCACCGATGGTCTTTCGGTCAGTTGGATTCCCGGGAAATCGCTAAGTCGTCCGCTTCTATGTACGCACAGAAGCAAGGACGCAAATGCAGATGTACGGAACCACCTACGCGTTCGCGAAACCACGTAGCTCGGAGGCTATTAGCCGCCAGTCGCCGAAACGTGGGACGGCAAGGCTTTGTGTCCTATCTCACTCATATTGGCGGAGCACTCGCGGCTCAGCTTGCAAACCCACTGGAAGCGAGTCAGGGGTTTCGTCCGTCCGTCCGTCCGTTCGCATCTACTGATGAGGATTTAATTACTGTATAACGCTCAAGAGAAGTGAGGCCACGAAACTTTGAAAACTTGCCTCCCACCCGGCTTGCTCCGCCAGGCGCGTCAGACGGCCCCCAGTGCCTCCATCTGCTCTCTGCCCCAACCCCCGCCCAGCCTGCTACCACCAGTTGCTAGAGTTGCGGGCCTTCGTTTGCGTGGACGGACCAGGTTTGGAGCCCGCGTCCCGTGAAGTTCTCACCCGACTCTCCTACTCCCACCCGTTCTGTTAGCGCCTATTCCAGAGGACGCTCTCTACCAGCGCTTGCCATCGGGAAGGTTTTGCGATTATAAGCTTATTATCGCCATCGAAGTTGCTAGCAAGCCAGCCAGCCATCGGCGGTGAAGGATGCTGTAATGATAGCTAACCTCGAACGCCGACCGTAGCGTCGTCGCTCGGATAGAACCATACTTTGGCCCTCATTGATGTAGATTGGCTTGACGTCGTTAGATCGAAATATGCAAATGCACCTCGAATGTTCACCACAAACGTGGCGCGCCGAGAGACAGGAGTATCCATCGATCGATTATTATCATAAAATTCGGCGTAGGCGAGACTTGAACTCCGTCTCAGCGCCTGCCCCCGAGTGCGGCGCAAGGATGTTCTCCCCGGTCGTATGAATTTTAGACAGGGTTACGAGAACATATTCTTGCACAACGCGCTCAAATCCAATCCAAGCTGACGCTGAGACCAAGTTACACACGGCGTGACAATTCTACGTTCTCGCCGATGTTGTCCTCGGCAAGCTCCTCCTCCTCCTCCGCTACTCTGCTCCTGACTTCTCGGTTCCGTGTGGGCTTTGCAAACAAATGCCAGCAGCTCGTCCAAGTCGCTCCTGACTTGAGAGTTTGAACCCGTAAAGTGCGCTCGCCTAATCGGTGTCCAAGCCGCTTCTTGGAAGCACCTCCGCTCAGAAAGACCAACAGCTTGGACAACTTGAGACGAGCTCCTTGCGTGCCTCCGTGTGTACCTGAGGGCATGAATTCTCTGAGGAATCAGGACTAGTTTGTGCATTCGACTTCCATGTCCGAGTATTCAAGGACGCGTTCGGTTTCATATCGGATTGCACATGCGTTTCTTTGAAATAGAAGCCTCGGTAAACTTCGTCGGCATCCGGCGTCGATGTTCCTCCATCCGTTCGACGTCTACGGTAACAACGACAGCGAAGACGCCGAAAAAAGGAACGAGGTCAAAGGAGGGACAGCCATGCCGTCAGGAGAACAACGAATGAATATGAAGGGCCCACGGGAGCTGCACCAGCAGCTATGGAATCTCATATTTCTTGACTGCCCCCTCCCCCTCTTCGATCCCGCTCCCGTTTTCCTGCGATGGAATTTGATGGAAGCGACCAGGAAAACGGCAAGGGGCCGCCGAAGAGGAAAGAAGCAAACAGCAGCCGCGGCCAAAAGCCTTGGCCTCCGCTTCGAAAACCACGATTGAGGATTGCGGGGATTGACGCTTCAAAATTGACCTGACAGAAAGACAGCCAGCCAGAGCCTTCCGGGTCGCTTTTCAGCTTCCAACCGAGCAGAGCTGCCGCCTAGCCCTCGAAGCTCTTTTCTTTCGCTCGCTCGTCCCGTTTTTTCCAAATTTTCCATTCTTCTTCTCCACACGGAAAGACCGACACTTTCAGAATTGAGAACCCGTGCTTGCGAAGGTTCCAATGCAAGAAGATCCCTTATTCTGCGCGTCAAAGAACCCGCTCGGAAATTTCGCCAAAGTTGTTTGGCGAACTGAAGTTTGGAGAAATCTGATTCGGTAAATTCCAGAACTCGGGAGAAATTGTCATCGCTCGATTGAGTCGTTACAGAGTCACGACCCCGGCGCTAAAATGACTACGGGTCGGATGCTCTGAGCTATGGCGCCAGAGATTCTCCCACTGTGTTGGAGTGAGGGGAGTTTTTTTCATTCCTCTCCGTTTCATTCTTTCCCGACGTTATCTATGCTTAAAGGATCAATTTATCATAGTTGCGTTTCCGTTTCCGTTCACTCTTAATCCACATCCGCTTCGCCCTTTTTGCCTTCCTGCATTTATGCCTGCTGAGGCCTCTGTTGGACCTGCCGTCGGAGCACTTCAGCTTCTGACCAGAGACTGGCGGTCTTCGGCTTCCATTCGCGAGAAATTCTCCTCTATCAAACGATAAACTTCCGAAATCGGGATTGTTCTCCGGAGGATATTGCTTCGCGTCATCGGAAAACGAACGAGTTGTGTTCGCGAGGGAAAAAATCAGGCGAGATCGATGATAGGATTAATTGCGGGCAATAATTCCAATCCGTGACAGTCGTTTGGGGGAATCAATCATCTTGCTCGCGTGCCGTGAGGCACAACTTCTGGAAGCGGGACACGAAATGTGGATGTCATGTCGAGGCAACAGATTGTTTGATTCGCAAGGAAGGGGGTTTGCAAGTCTCGCCAGAGCTCAAAAATGTCAGATCTTAAGTTCAAGAATCTTTAGCAACTAAACTTCGCTTCGTTCCGCCTCAGGAGAAGGGAACATGATTCAGTTTCCTGCTCCTGCACCGAGAAAACCACTCGGGTGAACTTCGGTTCGACTGGAAATTCTACTCGATTGGAAGTCTCTAACCCTGGTCGGATGTTCCTGAACGCATTCCTGACCGCACCTCTGTGTTCAGGAAGAAGGAAGCGGGAGAATCATCTCCGTTTCTTGTCGACAACAGAAAAAAAGACAAGAGACAGACAGGGAACGCGGTCGCTTCTTGTGCGGTTTGCCGGAATTGGCTTCTCCCTCTCATTCGGCCTTTTAGATGCTCCCACCGGGAAATAAAAGTCTCAAAAAGAGAAATTTCTATTCGCGTAGGCCGTTCGTGTCCGGCTCAGAGTTTAAGGTTTCTCCAAAATATTGGATTCACTCGCTCGCGCGTTCCCTCAAGCAATCGCTCATTCCGCCGGCTAGCCAGTTCGAGTTCGCAAGAACTTCAACAATTGCTCTTATATTTGTTTTGGAGAGCGCTTTGTGGACACTGTTATCTCCTCCTGCTGCTCGTCGGACACGTCGACTGCAAACCGGAAAAGTAGATCTGGCGCTGAGCAACTAGCTCACTGGTAAGTCCGACCAGTTCCGTTGAGAGCTGCTATCGTTTCCAGAGGCTGACTACCACAGAGTTATCTGACTCCCTTGATCTGTACGTCCGTCCGTCCATACGACCGTACGTTCATGCGTCCGGCCGACCAACCAGTTTGTCCATCGGTTGGCTGGTGCGTCTGTTGGCTTCCTTGTCGGCTGGGTTGCTGGCTGTGTAGTCGGTTTTCGTTCCTAATAGGAGAAGGATCTTGTTAGTCGGCACTTGCAGCCTGCTGCTGCTGCTGCCGCTGCGGGACGTAATCGCATTACGCACGTTGCGCCAGCACAGCCCAGGCCAAACAAGCGAGGTCCGACTACTGCCAAATCCGCAAAGGAGTGGGAATCCCACTTGCCTCCCTCCCCGCTCAGCGACCGAACTCTTTGCACTTTCATATATAAGCCTCATAATTGATTGATGGCTTGATTGATGGATAGATCGTTCATACTTTTCTCTGATCGCTCGGCTCGGAGCGAGCTCTCCTTTCTAGAAGGAGTTAAAAGTTTTCTAGCGAGAACATACGTGTGTGTTGCGTTCGTTCCCTTTGACGTTTGGCTAAAGGAAATGCGATTCGTTGTGAAATACGGTTAGTTCGCCAATCTTCGGCTCCTCCCTGAAAAGTTCTTCGAGATTCTCGATGTTCGATCGGACACTTGGTCTGAACGCTTGGTTAGCGGACGAAGCAGCACGACAAACGCCAGTGGTTGCATAATCACTGTGTGTTCTCAAGTAAAGCGGCTGTCGTACGTGCACTATGGGTGGGGAGATTACTTGATGGATGCCAGGACTAAGATAAGCTGGACGGAATCCGTGCCGCCAGCTGACCGAGCGACTTGACGGCGGCCCGGCGGACTCCTCTGCTGCAGAGTCAACGAACGGTACGTACGTTCGCCCTTGGCCGCCCGCCTGCTCGCGAGATAGCACTGCACGGTCTCCAGTGGTGCACAGCAGAGCAGCACTCGGCGATATACGCCATGTACTCTGTCATGGAACGCTGAAAAGATATAGGCTTTAACAGAAGACACCGCTCGGCTGCTGCTGCTGTGGCGAAAACCAGGACAACGCGAGAGAAGTGATTGATCGGTCAATCGATCGATTCTTCGATGCTCGAGTTGGGAAACGAGACAAAAAGATGAAGGCAGAGGAGAAAACGACGTTCAAAACGAAAACACGCGCAACGAGCTACGTGAGCTTTGGGCTTAATTCGTGCAAACAGCCGCACAAATTCAATAGTTGTGTTTAAATGGAAGCTAGCATGATCGCGAACGAGCGAGCAAGTGCGCGGAATTCGTCCGAGTTTTTTCGCCGGATCCTGTTTGCCGTCCCGTTTGTTGTTTCAAGGCACAAAAACAAGGAACACAAAAAGCTGTTATTATTTTTCAATTGCGAGATATTTGCGCGCTTTGTTTATAGAACGAAGCGAACGTGTAGGGGAGGGCGGGCGCTCGCATGGGACCCAGCAGGGTATCGCGTGCAGGATGGGCGACCAACCAGTGGAAAAACAACGCTGACAATTCCCACTTGGAACGTATGTACAGACGTAACTACGCGCTAGATCCCCACCCAGAGTCGGACAGGGAAAACGAACGACCCCTTGTCGTTGTTGTTGTTGTCGTCGCCTCCGCCGTCAACCGTTGCTGCCCGTGCTGAATATGTGGATACCTTCTGTCCCGTTACAAAGCCAAGTCAGGGGGACAGGACAGTCCGGGAAGGGGAGGGAAAACGGGGAGGGTGGAAGTAAGGGAGCGACGGAGATGAGGGATTACTCTCAAAGCACAATGAACAGCTACACAGCGACTCCGTGAGCCGTCCGACGGTTGGACGAACGAACGAACGGACGGACGGACGGACAAGCAGTCGACACAGGAGGCACAGGTTCGAGAGACAGATGACTCAATTACATAATAACTCCTCCTTTGTTGAGGACCGCCAGCTCACCGGACAGTCGTCCTTTCGTTCGTCAGTCACTCGGTCAGCGAGTTTGTCAGACGATCGCGGACTCGACACGAAAGCAACAAAGCCTGTTGTGGCCCAAAATGTTCGATCATCGCATGGAGACATAGGGTTGAGTTACCATCGATGGTCTCTGTTTTCCTCGCTTGAGGCAAATCGTCGACCTTCTATACGCAATCACCTTGATGAACCTCTCCAAGTCGAAAGATCGGAAACACCGGGAGTAACGCTAAGCAGCGGAAATCTCGCTGTGATAACGCGTTATCAGCACAATCTCTGGTCGAATGAAAACAGCTGAAATCTAAATTCGGTCATTGTTTCCAGATGGGCCCCCGGCGCCGCCTAGGAATTTGACGATGAACAGTCATACTGGAAGTCGACAGCTCATGGCTTCACCGTCGGACAGTCCTCATTACGAAACGGCGCGGACTCCGACCGCCCCTGCCTATTACTATTCCCCTAATGGTGAGTGTTTTTGATCATCCATCCCGTCCAGGACGGGTCCTTCAACTCTCGGCCGTTCGAATCTATCCTGGATTCAATCCCGTGTCGAGAAACAAACAGCCATCCACCCGCTTCTGGTTTACGAGGGTACGCAAAGAAACTCGGCGTCGCGTTCCCAGCAGCATCCAAGTTCGTCCCCCAGGAGCGAATGGTTGTCGACTTGATGGTAGTTGACGACGAGAACGATGAGCCGAAGATGCGGGAAGAAAAGGCTGTGGATGGCATCTCGTCGACAACGTCCTCAAACGACGACATCGTCGTCGGTGTCGACCATTCCCGCGCCGCGACGCTAATTACAGGAACCTCCACCACCGCACAACGACGTCGACGACGACCACAACAACGGCAACTACGACAGAAACAACACCGGCAACGACGTGGGCGAACTCGAACATGAAGCTTGTTCTTTTAATTAAAATCGCTTCGAGTTTTGCTTGTTTCTTCGCGGACTCTGGCGATGGTTTGTCAGAAGCGCGCTTCCGGCAACATGAGCAGACTCCTCCTCGTTCGAAAGTGCTCTGAGTGTGGCTGAGCTGAGTCCCGTGGTTCCTGGATGGGGAGGTCCCTGATCAGTGTATCTGTCGGTATTTCAGCCAGTTCGTCAGTTCGCTAGCTGGCCGTCTGGATTCAATAACAGCGCCGTCGGTGAAGGTCTCGTCGATGTCGCTGAAAAACTTCTTTGACGCAATGAAATTCTCAGCACGGCCTCGAAGCGGGAAATGAAGTTATCTTCGGAGTCAAAGAGGAGGTGCTTTGAGGTTGCACAGCGCCCGAGTCGTTGTCGTCAACTAACGCACATATCGCTGACGTTGTCAAACAACGCCCAACCCTGAACGAGTTCTGTTATTAATTTCGGGTAACACTACTCGCTCTCCTCTTGCCCGAGGATCGTGAGAGTCGCTGCTTTCGCCATTTCCCCATTTGCACTCGATGTGTTTGTCCGGGTATTGTCGTGAAGTCCTTTTCGTCTCGACGAGAAACGAGAGGGAAAGGAAAAGTAGGGGGTAACGGCTACGGAGCCGGTCCGGCAGTCAGCGATGGAGCAAGAGACCGGGGAGTTAGATGAATATATCACCTGCACGAGTTTGCGCCTGGCGTTGCACGCACTCAACGTTTATAGCGAGAGTTTACAAGCCTTCCCTCCCTAAGAGAAGGACGATACAGCTCGCTTTCAGCACTCGGATCCCGTGCAGCCGGTTCGCGAGGAACCGTATCTGAATGACGAAACTTAAATCTGAGTTGAAATATTCAGGGGACTCGGAGGCTTTCAATCAAACTAACGTATACGAATTACTATGCTGTGAACGCACCGAAGAGTTTATGAAATGTGCATCCAGAATTCATCACGTGACCTGAACAGCATGGAGCGAAGAGAGATCAGATAAGAATAAACGACGTTGACGATAAGCTGCTCATCAAAGGCTCACTAAGTTAGTTTCTGGAAATGAGCTGAATTCCTAATTCAAACACCGGCTCGCTCGCAGTCTTTGTCGAATAGTGATGAAATCCAACGAGGTATTCCCGAGAACGATTGCTCCCATGCAAGACTCGAGAGGAAAAATCTCAAATCAGATTGAAACGATAGGATTCGCTTTTCGCTCGAGGCTGCTACAGTGTTTCCGACCGAGGGAAGAATTTTCGAAGGTCCTGTGACCGGTCTTCTCCTTGAGACCCGGTCTCAATTGCCTCGCAAGTCCCGTGCATTCATTTCGAGTTTTACGTCCTTTCTCCGTTCTGTTTGCATTCATTCGCGCGATCTCTCGTCCTCATCCAGAACGGGCGAGGCCTGCGCGAAACAGAGGAGAATAAACAGACAGCTACACGCTTCTTTTGCGAACTGTGACCTCTGTTTGCACGTGAGCACTCACTGTTTTTGAAGCTGAGTTGCGTTTGCGCTGCGCCTCTTCAGAGTTGCACAGAAGTGGAGTTTTCCGAAACTGGATGAGCAAGAGACGGATCGACCTGTCGATCCTCTGTTTTTTCCACATGTCTGAGTGGCCGACAACTCGAAACCTCTCGTTGCCGGTGTTGTTTTCGAGGCAAAACAGGGGCTTCAGTCGGTCGAACGCCCCAGAATCATCGAAAGTTGAGCTGAAAGTAAAAATATCTCTCTCCCTTTCTCGAATTTCGTCCATCCACTCCCTTCGTCCGGAGACTATACATCCTCAGACTTCTGCAGGGGTCCACAGTTGAGGCCGAAAAGAAAGAAATAAATAGAAGCAAAGTGAATGAAAATGAGAGAGAGAAGAACGTTCATTCGTTTATCTTGGGAAGGATTGTTGCAATAAACAGCTCCCACGAGATGCATAGCTCAAAGCGCGGCTTCAAACACGTCTTCGCTGAACTTCCGTTGCCGCCGTTTTCTCCGTTGTCGTCTCTGCTTTTGTTGTTGTTGACGTCGTTACCGTTGTAGTGTATTCACAGTGAAGAAGCGACTTTCCACATTCAAACATTCTCAGATGAATACAATGCACGTACACCACGGTCAGCAAAATCCCTCTACTTCATCCGGAAGAACGGGAACGAAACTCTAAACGCTCAGAAATTGTTGAGTTCAACAAAAGGCTTGAGCTCCGAATCCTTATTTCATTTGTTTCGTCTTCTCACAATTCGATTATTGCTCGAATTCGTCGATGGAGGATGCGATCGGTTTCCAGAAACTTCATCATGTGGACGGGGGCCCGAGAGTGAACAAAAAAACAAACTTCCGGGGCAGTGATGCTGAAAATTGTCTCAACGCTTGTTGCGAGTCGGCGTTGTTTATGGAAAAACAGAGCGTTCACGTCGTCGTACATCTATCGGAGCTCGGATGAGAAACGAGAGAAAAGAGTTTCAGCGTTCATTTCCGTTCTTTCGTTTGGCCAACGGCTACTCGATATTGGCAAGGAGGCACGCGAGGGGACGCGCGCTCCGTCCGTCCATTCGTCTGTCTGTTCCATTTTTCATCGAAGCGCTTATCTCCTTCCTCTCTCTTCCCGCCCGCACTGCCGACTCCTGACTGCTCCGGTGATGACCGGCGCGGCGTTCTTCTTGCCGAGTTTCCAACGGCTCGCTCGTTGTCGAAGAGAAATTTCGATAGACTTCGTTTCCTCTCCGCTGTTTTCGTCTCCAGAAAGCGAAACTTGCCACTCGGACAGAGTCCCTCCCGAACTCCGCTTCAGTCCCTCGGAGTTGATTGGAGAAGAGTGGAGGATATTTCTGGTCGGTGCCAATGGTTTCTCGATCGAGGCCCTCGTTCCCTCCATCGGACTCTGTATCTCGTTTTCTTTCGGTCGCGAGGGAAGAGATGCATCGCGATATTTTGCTACAGTGTCTGCCGCAGTAGAATCTAACAAATGGCGTCGAGATGTATTTTTCAAAACGCCACTGCAGGTCGGCAGACAGCCGCCCTCTTTGCAGCATTGGGTCGAATCTCCGTTTTTCACTGGACTTGACGTCGAGCTCCTTCGTGCCAGTCTACCTGAAGCTTCTCGTCTTCCCTGATGAAGTGACGGCGCTCGAGCTACCGGAGCCACCTCGAGCGCTCGTCTGTCTGGTAGCTCGTAGTGAGTGAACGAACGAACGAGCGAGCGAAGTCGGCTGAATTTGTCACAGAGTCCCGCGAGGTTTTTTTTCTCACTCGCGAGAAAGAAGAAAAACACCTCAGAGTATGACTGCGAGCGACTTTGAAGAAACTCTGAAAGTCTCCTCTGCTGTATGACTGTACTCGTCCGACGATGAACTACCTCTTGTGACCCTTGCATCCTGCGCGTTACGGGGAGTCCCGTGCACCCGATAGTCGCAAGAGTTTCTGACAGAGTACAAAAGCAGCGGCGGCAGTGGTGGTGGTGGTCAATCAGTTACTATGCGCTGCCGCCGCTAGTGCTCCGGGCCTGAATCCCTTGGTGAATTCTCTGTGTCTCATTTTTGCAGTTTTCCTTGTTCTTAATGATGTTCTTATGCTGTAAATTCCATTAAGTTCATCGCTGCGCGGAACTCGGCTCGCTTTGCTGGTCGTCCGGTATTCACATTCATTAAGAGATTTTTAGGCTCGGGTTTGTCGGCCGTCCGGGTGGGATGGCTGCCGGCTTCGGGAGGAAGGATGGCCCATGGCCCGATCCTCCTCGGGGCTCAAGTCATCCACAAGTTCGTTTTCACTCCCGCGCCTCGCTTGCTTTGGCTCCTTTGTGTTCCTTCTTCCGTAGATTCTTCCATTTATTCGTTCATTTTCTCCGCTACGTTCGAAGTATCCTGCGAAAATCGCGAGTGTTCTCCCGAAAAGCCGCCTGGGAAAAGAGACACGGATCGGCTTTGATCTATGGAACCTGATTCCAAACCGAGAGAAGAGGGGCGGCCAAAATGAAACAAAAAACAAAACACAGTTGCAACAACGTACAACAACTTTGCTTATTGCCGGCTGCTTGTAGCTGATGCTGGCGCAAAACGGAGCCGTTCCATCTAGTACGTTTCTCTGTTTGAGTGAGTGACTGGGTTGGTTGGTTCGTTCTTTCGTTCGTTTTCCGTGGCCTAATGGAAGTTTGTTGCTCACGGATCCCGAGACCAGCGCAGCTATTAGCTCCAGAGGAAACTCAAAATGTGTTCGACGTGTCGCCGGAGCTTTTCTCAAATCAACAGCTTTCGCCTTCGTCGAGACGAGTCAGCGGCAACAAAGTTCTCCTCTCGGAAACTCTCTTTTTCGACTCGTCACATCCCCTTCAACTCCGACTCGGTCCTCAATCGTGGAGAAATCCACAGACATCGACATCGGATCTCACTTAAAAACTTTACGGTCCCTTTAAACCAACACCTCTAACTTTTCGCTTTCTCGTTTTTTTTTTTTCAGAAATCAAAAGCAACACTCTCGGTGGAGGCAAACAGAACGGACTCGGCGTCGATTTGCGCTCGTCGACGTCCCACATCTATCACGACGAAACCAAAACGAACCCTGACGGTTACGCATTCGGCTACACGGGGACCATCACATCAACTGTTCCTGTCAGAGCCGTGCAAAGCAACGCGAGAGCTTACCACACGCTCAACGCTCTGAACGCTCAACACGGGATTCAAGCTGCCAACTCTCAGTTTCAACAGAGTCGGAACTTTCGGAAAGCAATCGAATCTCGATGTAGTTGGAAATGTGTTGCCGTTGTTTTCATAGTCATTGCCTTGGCGCTGCTCACCACGACCGCCTACTTTATCTGTGAGTCTCAACTCCATCCGAACTCGTTACCCTAACTTTTGGATCCGGAGACTTTCTGATGCGAGTGATTTCGTTTATTCCGCAGTCACAACGTCGACAGCCAGAAGTCAACACGCGCCCCTGGTGGTCATGGACCTCCCTCCAGAGCTGGACACCAGACCAGATCTCAAAAGTAAGCCGATAACCAGCGATGCCCCAAAATCTTCGGTGACGGTGAAACGGGTTTTGGATCTTCCGTCTCCTTCTAACACTCTTTGTGCATTGTGGCATCGTTCTGTTGGAATGATCGATTTTGTGTTTAACGTTTTGCACGATTTGGTTGAGTTTGCTGTTGGGTTGCTCGCAAATAACCGAATAGTCGGCGGTGCGGATTATCGCGCGGCGGAATATCGCTCGCCGTCGATGGAGAATCGGTTCGGCGACGAAGTGAACAATGCGCAACTTTCGGTCGTTGTTGCGGCAGCCGCCGCGGCAACTTTCAACAAAAGAAGACTCCTGTCTGTCGAGGGAAGCGGTGTAGACCTTGAACGTGACGTCTACATTCAACGCGATGTGGAACACAGCGCGGAATCGTCCTACATTGAAGGAAGTGCCAACTTCGAACTCCCGAACGAGCATCCCGCTGAGCCGACGAACTTCGACAAAGATATGACGACGAAGGACGACGTCGGCGGCGGCGGCGATATCTTAAAGGATGACTCCAAGGAGTTTTACACGCTAGACGATTCGTTCAACGAGAACGGCATTCGCCAAAAGCGAGATTCTCTCAGAGACGACGGTGGGTCGGGCGACTTCGAAGGATCTGGAGTTTCCTCTCATGTAGAACCTTCCGACCCGGTGGAGCATCCGAAACCCGAAGAGCCATCACAAACGGAGTCTGACGCGACCAACACAATCGAGACCACGGAGTCCAAGGAGAAGAGGAACCGGCGGCGAACCGCAACTTGCGACGAGGCTCCTGAAGAAATGGAAATGAAAACCTCGATGACCTGGCTCGGCCGCAAAATGAGAATGCGGTGCCGGTGCACGCAGATCAAGAACAGAAACAGTCGACGGAAAGTCGAGCGGAGGAACGAGAGGCGGCACTCGGAGTATGGCGATGACGTCCACGACACCATGATGCAGGCAGATCAGCCAGCTCCCTCCCGCGGCCTCACTTCACCTCCGCATTTGACCGAAAGAGATTTTGTCCGTTACGCTGTCGTCACGGACGACGGAGTTGAAGAGACACTACAGCGCGTCGATGTCGCTCAACATCGTCGAGTACAAGGAGACACAGCAACGAGAGTTGACAAAAAAGTTCGACAACAACGAACGGACGCGGATTCCAAGTCGCTGTCGTCCTCTCCGTCAATTGACAAAAAGGCCTCGAGTCGACAGAGAGCTGAGAAATCTAGTCGGCCAGGACATTCGGTTAGTGACAAACAGGAAGTCAACGAAATCAAGAAATTCTCGTCCGGAAAGACCAAATCAGGACCAAAAATAGAGAGAGGATTTTCACCCGACGACAACGACCTGGAAGAAGACATCGGCGGCGGCGCCGGCAGCAGCGAAGACGACGACAACAACAACAACAACAAAGGGACGAGTCGACCGCTGACATCTGGTCTTCGTTGCCTTCACCTTGATGAAGGCGGTAATGAGCCTCAAGATGGACCTAATGGTAAGGCGTGACCTCCTCCGGACCACCTCGTCCCCCTCCCCAACCCCCAAACCAGTCAGAAGCCAACTGTCCCAGCGACCGTCTTACTGACTGACCGCCCGCCTGCTTTTCGCTTGTCCGCGGTACAAAAACCAGCCTTTCGCTCGCTCGCTCGCTCGCTCACTCTTGTCTGGTGGATTCGTTTGCTGCTTTGGCACCGTTCGTTCTCCCGTCCGTGCGTTTGCAGTGGTCCGCAGATAGACAGATGGATAGAGGAACCGCGCGACCGACCGACCGGCGAGCAAGCAAGCAAGGGACCGACAAGCAGCTTGAGCTTAGCCATTTGTCATTCAGGACCTCTCCAGGACGGTGGCAGGGCACAGTGGCACCAACAACTGAACCTCCTGCAGCGAGCACCCTGCACGGGACCTCCTTCGTCCATCTTTCGTCCTGCTTCTCTATTTGGCCTAACTCCTTTCCCCGCTTCCATCCGCCTTTCATTGAGTGTTTTCAGATTCGTCGAGATGAGTCTTGATCCGAACTGCGGCGGTACCAAGACCACTAATTAATCTCATATCTTTTCATCGAGAGCCTCCAAAAAACTTTCTCCTCAGACAAGCTTACTTCAGTCGATCAGCCTGTGCTCTGAATCGACGATGTGACTCCGAGTGGATTCATCGACTCGAGTCACCTCATAACCCAGTTGCGCAAGTTCGCGATGTCCGCTGACCTTCTCGGCGACTTAATAAGCTCCTGTGGCCCCGCCAACAGGGTCTGCGTATCCCATGGCAGACCTTCCGTCCATCCGCCGGTTCGTGCGTCGAAACGGCTGTTTGGCTGCCTGTCAGGAAACGAGTGAGCAAAGCAGCCAGTAATGAAGGCTGTTTCGACGATGATCTATGTCTGTTGTACGTCGTTCTTGGAGTCGCGCGAGCCGACCAGAACCCCTCGATCAAATGCTTTTCTATTATTCGTCTTCCCTCTAGGAATGGCTGTTCTAGCTTGCGTTCGTCACGGGCGCCGATGCTCATCGATAGTTTCTCGACTAACCAGTCTGTTAGCTTGAGTTCGGCTACGGGGAGTCGTTTTCGAAGACTCCCTCATTATAACGCATGCGAGAGTTCGAAAGACAGACAAACGAGCGGTGGGCAGACGGGAAACAGACGGACCGAGAGCGACTAGACAGGAAGGGTGAAGTGAACTCGGAGCTTAAATTGGCGGAGCTTTGAGATTTGCGCAACTTCCGCGCCAACAACAACTCCCCTCCGAAGCCGCGTTTTCTCGTTACTTCAGACCGATCCCGTAGAGAAATCGCCAGCGATCGCATCTCCGTTCGCTAACTCGGATTTCCCTCAATACGAGAGTCCTGTTACACAGGCGAGGGAGGATCTCCTTGCATTTGTTGAGGCTTTCTCATCGTCCGTCCACTACAAAGCATCGGCCTCACGCGAGAGTCTAATTACGACCGAAAACCAGTTCTTCTCTATTCGCGTTTTCTCACTATGTATGCGAGTTCTTTTATTGCATGCAATCGAATGATGATACCTAGGATTTCCGGGCTGAGAGAGATCATGGGTTGTGCTTGAGGCCGTGGAGTGCATGTTCGCTTCAAACATGAACCGATGAATAAATCGTCAAATCACTAATCTCTCTCCGAAAGTCCTAAACCGGACTCGCCACGTTCTCCATCATATCCGATCCAGCATCGAAGTAACGTTCCATCTCTCTTCCCATAGATCCGGAAACGCTACCCACGAAGACCGTTCCTCCGATCTCGGAGTCGTTCGCGGAACTGGCAATGGGCAGACGACACACCAACACTATTTACGCTTACGGCCATTGGAACGTGCAGTTCCAACAGAACGAGGCAGCTTTAGTCAAGTTTAATTATTCGCTACCGTCAACAGCGAGTATCGCCGTCTACGGACGTAGAAATACGTGAGTGTGCTACCTAACCTTCGTTAACGCGCTCGCTTTAACGAAACATTCGCTCCCCGATTCCTCGAAGACAGCCCTTCTTCCCGACGTTCGAGGAGAAATCCGCGTAGTGATGCCTCCCTCGTTAGCCAGATTGCTTGAGGGACATAGTTTTCCAGAAAGCAGAGCGAACCTGCGCACGCGAGGGGAAGATGGCGGTCTCGAATTCGTAAACAGTCGCATGCTCAGAAGGATTTTTCAAAGGAGAATAAGGTCGCCCCCCCCCCCTCCACTCCCATCCTTAGAGGGTCTCCCCCCCCCCGCGCGCGCCAGTGGATCTGGACGCTCGATATCCGATAATGATGTTCATTAAAGATAACTCGGCGGTCCGCACGTTGGCCCCTTCTTCCTAGCTGATCATCGACCTGACCAAAGGACGTGATCCCTTATCTCTGAACGGATTATTGAACAAAGGAGACAACGTGGAAACTTTAACTCCAAAATCGAATCGAGAGTTCGGATCCAGAGTCGCATTTCGCATCAGTAGCGTCGTTGACCCAAAGTTTTCGAACAAATCTCCTCCGTCCTTCTCACCGAAAACTCAGCTCTCGGCGCCATTCGGGCATTTGGCTGAACGATGACGATCTCTTCCATGAAGTCCACATTATGCGCGTACAGTTTCAGCTCATTCCGAGCAACGGTTCCCCTCCGAGATGATAAGCACGTTTCTCTCGTGTTTGCTCCGACCCACTGTGCTCCAGGGGTCGGCCGCTGTGATCGGCCAACAGCTTCCAAAAGCTGTTCTTCCACATTCATTTTTGCGGAGTTCGTTCCGCGCTCTCGTCCGCCGGAGCTTCACTCTGTTCACGCGGAATTTCAACTCGCATTCGAACCCGCCGCGCCGTGGTTGAATCGAGTCCGTTCCGCAAGGCGCATCCAGGTCTCGCAGATCAACTGCGATTCTTGAATGGGTGCTGCTGCTGCTGCTGACGGTGAATAGTTCGCAACCATGCTAGTGCCCGAAAGGGAACGGAAGTCGATATTCGTCCCGAGCACAAACGACCTTGGCGCCGGAAATTAGTCTCACACTGTGAGGAAGCAAGAGGCGGCAATGCAAATGCCATTTAAACACAAGAGCCTCTATTCATTAAGCGGCTTTTCAGCGGATCCTAACTATTCTGGATGCCGAATGTTAGTTTGCGTGCAAGGAGGCGGACGGGACAGTTGGGGACCGGGTCATCAATCGTCTCTAGACGCAGGAATTGAACTGACTCCAAGTCGCAAGCTCAAGCAGCGCTCGATTCATGTTTCAGTGTTCCCACGCACACTCGCTACGACTTCTTCGAGATTCTCAACGCTCGGTCGTCAGGAATCCGAACCCGGAAGGCGGCCACCACTCAGGAGATGGTGTCCATTGAGTTTATCCATTTTCTGGATCGGGGTCGCTGGTTCGTGTCCATTTATAACGACGGCGATCAACAGGAAGAAGTATCTTTCGTATCTCTGGTTGCTGGTGAGTAATGTACACAGAGGCACTGGTTGAATGTTGCCGCCCACATCGCAAGATTCTATCTTCCGACATCGACGGAGTTTCAGGATGTGACTCGAATGAAATCGTGTTAATCTTCCAGATGTCTCATCTCTGCCCTGCGCGTATGACTGCCACGGGCACGGAACCTGCTCCATGGGAAAATGCAACTGCGACCCCAACTACACGGGGGAATCGTGCGCCTATCGTGAGTTGCTTTCGATGTAGCTCTCGGAATTCCCTCTAGAGTGATTTGGTGAAGTTTTTTTTTGGTTCTCTTCTTCCTGCTAACATATTCCTCTTGTTCGCCCTCGAAGAACTATGTCCCGTACTTTGTAACGGTCGCGGAAACTACGTGAACGGAGAATGTCAATGTCAGTCCGGTTGGAAGGGCAAGGAGTGTCAGCTTAGGGAAGAAGAGTGCGAGGTGGCAGACTGCTCAGGACACGGAGATTGTCTCGACGGACTCTGCAAGTGCTTCCCCGGCTACAAGGGGAACGCGTGCGAGGAAGTCGACTGCATAGATCCTGACTGCTCCGGACACGGCGTCTGCCTGAACGGTCAATGTCTTTGCAAGAAAGGTTGGAAATCCATCGACTGTTCGGAGCCAGACCAGGAAGCCCTAAGGTGTTTACCCGACTGCTCGAACCACGGTCATTTTGACATCGACAAACAACGTTGCGTTTGCGACGATCCCTGGAGCGGCCCGGACTGCTCCCAGGAACGCTGCGGCTTAGATTGTGGGGAACGAGGAAGATGTCGTGAAGGACGTTGCGAGTGCTTGGACGGCTGGACGGGTCCCAAGTGCGATCAGAAACTCTGTGATTCTCGCTGTTCCGAGCACGGCCAATGTCGCAACGGAACCTGCGCCTGCCTTACAGGATGGAACGGAAAACACTGTACACTCGGTAAGACCGGTGGTTTCGAGCGAAGCACCTCGTACATCTACGAATATCAGGCCGCAAACGGACACCGAGCAGCCTGTTGATCCTAACGATTATCATTCGTTTTTCAGAGGGTTGTCCTTCGATGTGTAATCGACACGGCGAGTGCCTCAAGGACAGTGGAGAATGGGTTTGCCGGTGCCACGACAACTGGTCGGGGCCTGGGTGCTCTTTACCGAGCGAAAGGAACTGCGGTGACAAAATCGACAACGATGGAGGTAAGAAGCGTGCATTTCGGCACGAGAGACTCGAAAATCTGCTAATATTCAAGTTTCGCTGATACTAAACATCGAGGGGAAGATTGATTTGGACGAAGAAGAAAAGATCTGGTCACCACTGATCGTGTTCCACAGACGGTCTCCTGGACTGCGCGGATTCCGAATGCTGCACTTCTCCTGAATGCAGCAGTAATCCGCTGTGCTTTCAATCATCGGATCCACGTGACGTCCTCCTGAGGAAACAACCACCGGCGGTTACGGCGAGCTTCTTCCAACGGATGCAGTTTTTAATCGAGGACGACTCGGTACAAAGCTACGCCAACAAAGGAGCCTTCAACCATAGGTGAGTTCACTTGCACGAATCGCGCGCGCGTCGCTTCTCACAACTCTCTGCCGAGCTCTCTGCGACTCTTCTCCTCGAGTAACAGCGATTTCGCACTGAGAAAAGTAGAAGAAAACGAAATGGAGAAAAGATAAGGTTGACATCTCTTACACTCTCTGTGTGTGTCTTTCTGTCCCTTTCCCTTTACCAACTAAGTGAATTGCTTGAACTCCTGTGCTCTTACTCGATTTCGATCGGCTAACATTGCTAACTCTGAACGTCTGATCTGCCTTACACGCAGCACGCTTTGGAACCATTTCAACACGAGGTACGTGGCCGCGAACTCGTTAGATGGTTTCTAATGATGCGTTCGTATGGTTTACCGGGTCATTGGTTCTCTCGTTTGTTGTTCACCTTTTGTTCGTTGGTCGACCGACCGATCGATAACTCGATCGATCGTTCCTCTGTTGGAAGGTTTATCCTTTTTGGGATAACGTACCGTCGTCCGCACCTCTGTCCACCCTTTCGGATCCATCCTTTCCTAACCCTTTCTTCATTCTTTCCTTCTTCCACGTCTTCGGGTCGTCTCCATCGTCGTGATTTCGATTTTTTCGTGTTGGTTTTTTTGTGAATTTCCAAGCTAGGTAGACTTCGCCGGTCTTCAATAGAGCCGCGGTCGTAACCAATCGCTCGACAGAACTGTCGATCGGTCGGTCGGAGGGTCTCTGACTGAGTGTTTCGACCGCTCGGAGATTCTTGACGCTGCACCGAACGGAAACTCATTGCTTCTTCCACAACAACAGCCGTGCATCGGTCATTCGAGGACAGGTGGTGTCCACCTCAGGATCTCCTCTTATGGGAGTCCGTGTTGGAATTGCATCCGACTCGGCTGCTGGTTTCACCGTGTCGAGATTGGACGGATGGTTCGATTTGATGGTGAAAGGAGGCGGCGCCGTCACATTGCAATTCAGGAGAGATCCCTTCAAGGTGAGTTCTCCTCGTGTTCTCATTGAAAACACATCGCCGGACAACCGTCGCCGTCGAGATCCATCCAGAAGCCAACAACTACAAACTAACAAAAACATCTTCCAGGTCCACGAGAGGACACTCACAGTTCCTGTGAACGACATCATGGTTTTGGGCCAGTTTGTCATGAGTCTCTCCGAAATGAAGATTCCTGACATTACGAAACTAGCCGTCTGTGCCGATCACGACTTCGACCTTATGAAGCCGGTGGTTATGGCGACATGGAAACACGGTTTCCAAGGAGGCTGCAGCGACAGCAGCGCGATCCTTGCCGAGTCCCAGGCTGTCCAGGAAGCCATCAACATTCCAGGCACCAAAGTACACTTGCTGTACCATTCTAGCCGCTCCGCTGGCTACTATTCAACTATCCAGCTCAAACTCACGCCAGACACGATACCCCCGACACTGAGGTTGATCCATCTGAAAATTTACATTGAGGGAGTGATATTCGAACGAACATTCGAGGCCGATCCGGCGATACAGTTCACCTATGCCTGGAATCGGAGGAACACTTACCGCCAGAAAGTGTACGGCATCGCTCAAGCTCAAGGTGAGTACTAAATGAGGATGGACATCAGTCTGACTAGTTTATTCGGACATTTTCAGAACCGAAAGTAGATCGTGTCAACGACTAAATTTCTCGACTTCAATTGCAGTTCACGTCGGATACGAATATTCCAATTGTCCGGAAGTTCTCTGGGAGATCCAGACGACGCAGGTGAGCGGTCACGACATGTCGATCTCAGAGATCGGCGGCTGGAATCTCGATATCCATCACCGGTACAACTTCCACGAGGGAATTCTACAGAAAGGAGACGGATCCAATGTGTACCTCAAGAACAAGCCGAAAGTTCTCTCCATCACGATGGGAGACGAGAGCCAACGACCGCTGCACTGTTCGTTCTGTAACGGCCTCGCCAAAGAACAAAAGCTCATGTCGCCCGTGGCCATAGTGAACGCTCCCGACGGTTCGATAATCGTCGGAGACTTCAACCTGATTCGTCGAATCAAACCCGACGGAATGGTGACAACCGTCGTCGAGTTGGCCTCATCCCAGATCGCCTACTCCTATCACTTGGCGGTCGCTCCGGCAACCGGTCAGCTGTACATTTCGGATCCAGAGAGACATAAGGTATTCCGAGTGATTCGGTTGGACGACGTGGCCGACGTGAAAAACAACGTCGAACTAGTCGTTGGGACCGGGGCGAAATGCCTTCCAGGAGACAAACTGTTCTGCGGCGATGGCCGACCCGCCCGAGAGGCCAAACTCAGTTACCCGAAAGGAATCGCGATCTCGATGAATAACGAAATCTACATCGCCGACGGAACCAACATCCGTTACGTCGACCGACTCGGCATCATGAACACGATCATCGGAGACCATCATCACAAGAACCACTGGAAACCTCTGCCCTGCACGGGAACGTACACCGCATCCCAGGTCAACCTCAAATGGCCCACGGAAGTCGCCGTCAATCCGCTTGACAACTCGCTCCACATACTCGACGACCACGTCATCATGAAGCTCACTCCCGATCGTCGCCTCAAGATCGTGGCCGGGAAACCCTTGCACTGCACCGGCACCAAAGGCGATTTCGCCACAGATGTGTTCCTGGAATCGCCAACGGCAATCACTTTCTCATCTCAAGGCGATCTTTACATCGCGGAAAGCGACTCGCAGACCGTCAACCGGGTCCGGGTCGTAACTCCCGATGGCAAGATCAAACACTATGTGGGCGCCGAGCCCAAATGCTCATGCCTCGAGATCAACTGCAAATGTTACGACAATGAAATTCTAGCAACCGCTGCAAAGTTTGATTCGATTTCGGGCATCGCGGTCACTCCTGATGGAAACCTTCACATCAGTGACAAGGGTAACCACATGATCCGTTCTGTCATCTCGTCGCTTCCCGCGGCCTCCGGACCACAACACGTGATCGAGATCTTCTCACCGGAGACCCAGGAAATCTACACTTTCAACCGGCACGGCCAGCACATCTCCACCAGGAACATATTGACAGGACAGACGAAGTACACGTTCACGTACAACGTCAACACTAGCAACGGCAAACTCAGCACCGTCACCGACGCCTCAGGCAACAAGCTATTCGTTCTGCGCGATACGAGTCATCAAGCCAAATCTATTGAGAACAGTCAAGGTGGAAAATGTCTCATCGAGATCGGAAGTCGTCACAGCATGCTTCTCTCGTTCGTTACCGCCGACAACCACAAAACATCACTAGAATACTACGGCTCGAACTCCGGACTCCTGAAGTCGAAGACGGACAGTTCCGGAAAATCCGTTCTCTATTCGTATGATCACTATGGACGACTGACGGACGCCGTGACTCCGACCGGCGAGCAAATTCATCTCTCGTACAGTTTGAGAATCAAGGGTGCAACGGTCGTAGTCACCAGGAACGGTCGTCAAACAACCGAGCTGCTAATCAAAGGTCACAGCGTAACCACGAGATCGGGAGGCAGTGAGGAATTCGTGAGTATCTTCTTGCGAGAACTTTGGCGGAGCATGATCGAAATCGATGAAGTTCCAAATCAAATACAGTACCGCGATATAGGAACACGAATAGTCGAAACTTTTTTGAACTTAGATATCAGTATCTTGAACGACATAGTTGAACCACGGGTGGTATCAAAAATGCATTTAAGATCCCAACAGTCCCTCGTTCGTTTGCAGGCTTGTCAACTCAATCCAGATAACGGCGTTGTCATCGCGTCCGACACGAATGTGATTCGCGACATCGAAACGCAATCGTCGCCTCTGCTGATGGAGCAGGACGTGGTCTCCGGCGAGATCTTTCCCGTGCCTTCAAAACTGCGGCTCTCTCTGAGCGACGATATCACTCAGCGGCTAGAGTGGCGTTATTACTCGAAACCCGAAAATCGCAAGAAGATCAACCAGATCGGCAGACGAGCGAAAATCAACGGCGAGAACCTTTTCAGCATCGAATTCGATCGGCAGAGTTTCACCGAATCGATCCTTGACAAGAACAACATCGTACTCCTCACCGTCCAGTACAACCAGAAAGGCCAGCCCGAGTCCTGGAATCCCAAGATGAACGTTTCTGGTGTCACGCTCGACTACGATCGTTTCGGACGCGTCACGAAATGGCAGCGTGGTGACCTGATCGAGACGTACAGTTTCGATCTGGCCGGCCGGTTGACCGACGTGCGGCACGCCGATAACACGGGAACCATCTACAAGTACGCCGACGGTCCCATAACGGTGGTAAGTGAAGATCAAAAATCGAGAGAGACTCGATCGGCGAGGATGAATCGGAAACGAATTCGGGCGATTTTCGGAGCGCACTCAGGTTTCAGTACTAACCGTTTACTTTTCCGTAGCCTACCGAGGTCGTGTTACCCAGCGGCAGCCGATATCAACTCATGTACAACGGACACTCCAGCCTGCAGAGCATCATCACACCTAACGGTCATCGCCACGAAATCGCGAGTCAGACATCGTTAGGCTTCTACAAACTGTTGTATCTTCCGCCTGGAGCTAACCATCCGTACGTGATGCATTACGACGAGCGTGGATACGTCTTGGCGAAATTCTACCCTCACAGCTTGGGCCGGGTCATGTACTCGTACAACGACGAAGGCCGTTTGGACACGATCGTTTGCGGCCAGGAGAGCACCAACTTCTACTACAACAACAACAGCGCACTCGTGAAGTCTGTGGCGAAGAATGTCCCGCTGCTCGAGACGAGGATCGACTACAGACATCACGGGAGCCTTCTCAAAGAGGAGAGGTTCCGTTTCAATTCGAAGAGTCTCCTAGACGGCGTCAAGCTCAAGTACATCTACGACGGCGGCAGACTCAGCTCGTCCGATATCGAAATTATCGGCAAGTCGACATTCCAAAGCAAATACCGATACAGCGTAGTCACCGGTCTTCTAGAGCAGACTCATCAGTTCACGATAAACCGTCCAAGAAAGAACTCGATCATTGTCCAGGACGACAATCGTCAGTTCACCAAAATGATTCAACTCGATTCGCTCGGACGCATCGAATCTCTCTCGTTGTCGCTGTGGACTAAAGAGGTCTTCTCTTACGTTCCCCATTACAACAACAAGAATCTCCTCAGTTCCCTGCAAACGAAAATCGGCAGGGACACGAATGTGCTCGAAACGAGATTCAATTACACCCTGGACGGTTTTCTCCAGCTGGTCGAGCCCGTCTCCACAACAGCGCAGACCTGGAAATACTCTTACGACATAAACGGCAACCTCGAAAGCATACAGGAGGGTCCGAAACAAATAAATCTCAACTACGATTCGGGAGATCGGGTCATCAGTTACGGAGGCGTCGACATCTACAAAACCGACGCTCGAGGCTTCATCACTCGACGAGGTGAGGAGTACTTCGAGTACAACGCCGAGAGTCAGCTCGTTCACGCCTGGCAGACGCGGTCGTACGACATCCACTTCTTCTACGACAATCGAAACCATCTGATCGCATCCAAAAACCACCGAGGGAACATCACGCAGTTCGTGTACGCCGATCCACTCCATCCGGAGCGCATCACACAAATGCACCAACCCAAAGAAGGCTTGACCACAACGTTCGTGTACGACACTCTCGGTCAATTGATGTTCATCCAACGTAGAGACAGCAAATTCTACGTTGCATGCGACCACATGGGCTCACCTCTCGCGGTATTCACGCCCGAGAACTCAGTGATCAAGGAGATTCAACGCAATCCGTTCGGCCGAGTGACTTACGACAGCAATCCGGACTTCTATTTGCCAATCGATTTCCTTGGAGGCACTCGCGATCCAGTCACTCAACTCGTGTTCTACGGATCCCGACCGTACGACAACCTGGGTATCCAGTGGCTGACTCCGAACTGGGAAGACGTCTACACTCGAGTGGAACAGCCGCAACTCATACATCTGTACAGATTCAGGAACAATGATCCGGTCAATCCCAAGATCCAGCCGGACAAAATGACAAGTAAGTTATCCTCTATGGAATCTCTGAAGTTTCTCATGAATCGAAACGAAAGCAATGATATCCTGTCCGATAGGAGAATTTTCGTCTCTTCTCTCGTCGAGTAATTCTCGATTCTAACCTCCGTCCGTTCGCTCGTTTTGCAGCCCTGAACGAGTGGATGGTCGCCCTCGGTTACGACCTATCGAAGATCGTTATCCAGCCGCCTCAAATTGTAACGACACCGATCGTGACTCCTCTCGCCTCGAGTCTGATGCGTCCAACTCTGCCCGTTCTTTCCGGCCTGAATTGTTTGGCCACGGAGGTGTCGAATGAATTCAACAGGGTGTCTGCGGTTCCTGAAACGAAAGTCAAGAATCTGGGTCTCTTCGAACGACCGATCAACTCACGCATCGCAAACCTTCCCGGTATCTTCGGAGACGGTCTTCTCATGAACAGGCTTCCGGACGGCTCCGTGAGAGTTTTCGTTCTGCCTGAAGCGACTCCGATCCTCCGGGACGTCATCACTGCCGTTTTCAACAACTCGTTGATGCTTGACGTGCACTACAACCAGCACGGGCTCGATTACTTCTACTTCGTGCAGCCGCAATTGTCCAAGGCGGACAAGGACTGGGAACAGTTGGGACGTTTGGGTTCGGCGCTGTTCAATATCACAAAACATCCCGTCGTCGACAGCGAAGGAGGACGCCGGGCGCAAATCGACATCAGGGTTCATAGCAGTAACGTGGCTCTTAACATTAAATATGGCTCGACGGTGCCAGAAGAGAAACAGCGGATAGTCAACCACGTCAAGAGGTTCGTGCGAACTTTCCATTGAGATCGTGTCCTTGCTGTGAATCTTCGTCGATTCCAAGTTGACATTGATGTTCGTTCTTCCAGGAAAGCGATCCAGGAGGCATGGGAGCTCGAGGCCGCGCGAGTTGCGACGGGTCACAAAGGGAGCACCCATGATTGGAGTCATGCTGAGCGGGAAGAGCTCCTCGCAACAAAGAAAATCGACCGCTACTATGCGATCGACATCCACACGGTGGACGAGTTCCCCCAGTTGGCCGACGACCCAACGAACATCGTCTTCAGGAAAGAAGGAACTCGAAAGCGGAGAGCGAGGTACCGTAACGTGAGGAATCAGCACAGAAGTGAAGCCTCAAAACGAAGCCGCTGAACTCTTCGACAGTATTGAGTCTGAAGTTGGCAATCAGAAAGAGAATTCTTCGGTCAGACTTCGAGCTATCCCAGCCTCGAACCCGGATCGTTGAGGTCAGAAACATTGGGATAGCAGTCGCTAATTTCGAGCCGACGAGGAATATTTTTCATTTTTTATTTCTTTTTCTATGTGTACATTCTAGTCTTTGTAAATAGGCTTGGCACTTTCCCCATCGAGTTTTTGGGGAGCTGCCATTTGATATGTATGATGAAAGAAATGAAGAAAAACCCCAGGCTGGAAGCAGACAGACAAACAAACAAACAAACAAACAAAAAACTCGACGAACATGCGACAAAAGTATCTGTCGCTACTGTTTTCTTAGTTGTGCGAAAGATCTGTAAGGATATATTTGGCGTGAAACATTGGAGTGGAGTGAGGAAGAGGGAGAAAACCCCTTTTTTTCTATGACGACGATGATGTACTCTCGGGCTCAGGGTGATTCACAGCCCCACACTGTGTGTACTCTTGATTGAATATCAAATATATCAAGCGAACTCAAGGAAGAAGATTAGAACAATGTCAACAACCTTAACCACGATTACGGCGACAGTTGGAAAGAGACGACAAAAGACGTGAAAATAATCCCTTCCAGCTGAATGAAGGTTGGTTTTTATGTGATCTGTATAAAACAAACTGAAATCAATAACGCGTAAACGGAGATATCGGGAGGAAGAGTTGTCTGTATTAGAAACACGGACCGACGGCCGAATCGACAGAGATTACAACCGATGTATGTCAACTCTCTTTCGGTCGTCCACGTGAATCAGTCGTACGGTTTCCCCCACATTTTAAATTAAGATATTTTTAAGAGGATCCTTTCTCTTATATTCAAGACATCGAGCGGTTTCGCTAAAATTCCGATGTGTTCATTTGCCGCGCGACGTGTTCAATGAGACTTCTATGTTAAGATGACAGCAAATCGACACGGACGGTAACCAATCATTTCCGACGGGAATTTGACAATATTTTGGAATTTCTACCTCCTCGGTTCAAGTGTCTTGAAAAGGTTCTACTCTGGAACCATCACGTTCCCTTGCCTGACTCCTTTGCTCAAGTAATGTGAACACAACTCTTTCAGAAGGTTCGGTTTCGATCTTTCATCTTTGTCAGCCCTTTTGTTTTGAATCGTTTTTGAAACAAATAAGAAGTTAGAACTCGATAAAGACGGTGATGAATATGATCACACGGGAACTGTGTCACGAAACCATTGGGGAGATGAAAACGGCCGAACTATCCGCTTCGACGAGGGTGTCAACATTTTGGGAACTTTGCGCGTAAACAATTCCCGGGTAGCATTCGGTGAAATGAGTTTGGATGAACTCATGATGAAATACGTAGTGGGTGGAGGTGCCAAACTCAGCCGATAAACTGTGCGTTGTTGCTGGACTCTGTAAATGTAAGAAGAAATACGATCATCAATCGTAACATTCGCGGATCGATTGATGCATTCACAAGATGGACGATTGTCTGACTATCTGTAACAACTGATGAAATCCGACCCAAAACAGAACGTTGGGTTTTGCTGGTTACCCATCGATGTTATGTAAATGTATTATAAGAAGAAAAGACTGATATAAACAACAATGGCTTATTCCTATGAAGTTCTAGTTTTATTTTTCTCATTCAACCGCTGATTGAGTTACAGTAAAAGTTGAGCATTGAGGTCACTCCAATCGAAGCTCCGCTCAATCTTCCGTCGGCGCTTTCGGCTAAAATCATACATTTCGAGAGATAACTGAAAATCTATGAAGAACAAAGGCATTCACTGGGATTGAAAATGTTGTAGAGAGGTTTTTCTGAAACGCCAATCATTCTCTCGTCAAGTATATAATTCCCCACTCCTTCTTCACTGAATTTCAACAAAGTACCAAGAACCAAGAGCAAGTCCGTGCAAGTTTTTATGGCTCGATTCTTCATGACGTAGTCGACAGGAGTGTGGTAGCTTTCCTTCTCGGCTTCCAATCGGTGTCGGTAAGACGCGACAGAGAGGAACATCTGATCGAGTGGAACTCCCATTTTCAAACACATAGGGTTCAATCTCACAGAAACTCCAAATGCATTCAAACAGGTCAACGATCTATCTCTGTAGCTGAGATCCCGTCCATCGTGAGAACAGCTCACGAGTGCGATGCGAAACTGTGCTGGAACTTGGACAGCGCACCTCGCTGCCGCTGCCATCAGTGACCTGAGGCTTGTCGTTACGTCTTCCAGGATGAGCGTGATATCTGACGCCGATGGGTGTTTGGTGCAGAAATATCGAAAGTCCACGTTCTCCTCATAATGATGAATCACAGCCAAAAATCTGTCCGCTCCGAGCGAATAGTTGGCATCGGGAAAGTTCAAATTGTCACGAGAATCGTAGATGGCTATGATTTCTTTCACGTCCAGAGCGTGTGCTTCGTTTGCGTAGTCGCTTCCATTTGCAGCGATTTTCACGAAAAATTCCAAGTCCGTCAAATATGTTTGCTCGAGGGTCTGAACGTCCGAGACCTCGATCAATGATAGACAGAGTCTCTCTTTTTGACAACGCAGAAAATAGGTGTTCTCCGCGATCGCCTCGCACACGACCACGTCGAACAACAAGAAGAGGCTCGCGAAATCCTGGACTTCCTCGACAGTAAGGATCCGCTCGAAACTCGCGTCGAAACCCTGCGCTGTGAGGAAAGACGATTCCGAGTTATTCAAGGACCTGTATCCGGAGCTTTCGTCGAGGTTAATCGGAACTCCGACGGATCTCTCGAGATTCTTGTCGTTTGAAAACTTCTCGATGAAGGTCCATGTTTTGTCTTCGAAGAACTTTTGCAGTTTTTTGTTGTTCGTTAACCAGTTGAAGGCATATCCCCAAATGAGTAACAGACCTAAAAGGAAGAATGTCTTGGTGGTTGGCAACGGGAACGTGAAGAAAGCATCGGGGACATCATTCGGAATACCTCCAGGCGCGTTCGATTCGGTGAGATTCATCTTCAAGAGATCGATTTTCTTCTTCAGCAAGTCGAGGGCCTCGTTCGAGAGTTGCTTCGCGCGTGGATATATTTCCAGAGCTTCGCACAACCATTCAAGGTTGTTATAATGACAAAAACGTATCAGCCATGCTGTCAAGTAGGCTTTCAAAGTCATGACCTGATCTCCGTGTTTGATCAGATACCGAATTCGCTTCACTTATTTACGCGAGTTCCGAAAATTCATATGAACGGTCTTAACGAGTCTTCGCAGGGAATTTCCTATGATTCAAGCACTCGTTTCACATTAAAAGCGGAATTCGAACAGTTGGAGCGGGAACACTTCCATGAATGGCTGTGTTTACGCTCTCTGAACGTGCATCTGTTTGTTTTCGATCTACAAATTCGAGATTCTCTGTCAGCGTACAGTGCCGGTAAACAACTTATGTCGATTTTATGGAATTGCCTCCATCGTGGATCGAGTTTTCATAATCCACATCAGCACGAGCTTTCCCGCCCGAGGAGCCAGGATCGACTCTCCGATCTTAGTTATTGGGAGCATCAAACGATCTCGAAACAGACAACGCCTTTCAATCAGTTAGATCAAACAGTATCCTGCAGGTTGAAAGTTTGGTCTGCCAAAATCAAAGGCATGAAGGTTTGTGATTCCGCGCGCAAGTCGGTATTCGGACCACGCCAAGCCAATGGAGCTGTGACGTGGGTAGCGCTTCGTTGCAGCAATGCCGAGCGCAAGCGCCGAACTCCAGAACCTTTATTCTCGAGTGGGTGTCTATAATTTGCATTCCAATACCAAGCTTTAGAAACAATACTTTCTTCGAGGGTTTCAATTTTTGATAGAATTCGAACTCAGTGGAACATGTGGTGGAGACAAACTGACCAATCGGTCCACCTATGGTATTGTTGGGTGGACCAACGCTAACTAACATCTTCGATCAGTATTATCTGATACCCTGGTTCCCGAATCTTCTTCTCGCGGTTTTGACCATTTTTTCCCTTGCGAGTCTCCCCATCCCTCCTTCTGGAATACTTCAAATGTTTGTAGAAACGTACATAGCAGCTGTTGAACGAAGTCACGAGCAAAAAGTGACTGGAAATCAAGTCATTTGATGTAAGAAGAACATGAGCTACACATACCCACAGACATATCCGAGCTCCGTACGATGAGGAGTTCTGGCTCCACGATGATCATGTCCAAAACAAAGCCCTGAAGACAACGTTTCGTCGAACATCCTCAAGTTCAGCTTCTCAGTTCCGGAATTTCGCATCACTAATCGAAACCTGAGCAAGTCCGCATGTATTCGCTCAGGGAAGCATACTCAAAAGAGTGGGAACCATCATTTCAAACATCATTCGGATTCCGATTTCAAGATGGATGTCGGTCGCTATCGGATCGCGGCTGCAATGTGGAGAACGAAGATGGAAATGGAGTCTTTCGCCATTCGATCTCCTCAATTTCTCAACTAAATTAGTCTGCTGAAAACTCGAACGAATTTTGGAGAGGTTTCCAAGGGCAAAGTGCAGAAACGATACTTTTGAGTACCGCTCCTCCATGCTGTACCGAAATACCGACCCTATTTTCCAAAAAAAAGCGAAAAACCGGGAGTTGGACAACTCCCGGTTTTCTCGAGCAAGCGGCCTCAGCCTTCAGCGATAGGCCTCAGTTTGGCCTCATTCGTACTTGAAGGCGGCATGAGATGGTCCTGGGAGATTTTCAAAGAATGATTATCGCAGATGACAGTTATTCCAGGACTCGTTCTCGCGGCACCCCGCCATGGGAAGATGTGTTCAGGGTTCAGGGTTGGCGCCAGATTTGGAGTTCGAGAACGATCAACGAATAAGATTCAGCTCTGAATACATTGTGCTCACTTAGACGCTG